>RHKH01000011.1:134400-151891 GCA_009829795.1 Lasiodiplodia gonubiensis | reverse complement strand
AAAAAAAAAAAAAAAAAAAAAGAGAAAATACTTGACGGTACACTCATGGGATTTAGTCATCGCAGACATTCTCATAGGTCTCTAAGAGGCTTTTCAGAGAGGCAGGGATGCATATGCATCTAGATATACAACACCCTCCCCCTTCGACCTTCGCTGATAACTTCTTGCTGATGGTATCGCACTTGATAATATAGCGCAAAGACGCTTTAATGACATGCACTGCGATACATCAGATATCGCAATAGAAAGCTTGCTTTGGTTTGCGTGCTTCAGCACCCTGACAGCGGAGTTGAAAGGAGGCGTCGCAAGTAAAATCACTAGAAGCCACTTGTGGATTTCTTTGATAGTGGAGCAAGCGGGTGGTGGCTCTAGTGAGCAACTATCAGAGACACTAGTGGTGAAGGGGCACGTGTAGTGGCTAACATTAATTGTTGCCGAGATCGCTGGCGGTGGGTAGTGCCTGACGGGACCACTTGTTGGTGATGGCGCACGGCGGTGTCGGCTTCCGAAAGATCCTTTAAAATTATCGTTAAGCCTGAGAAAGGCGCAGCGTGAGTGTGATAGACAATACTGTAGTTAGTCATCCAAACATGATCTTCTTCCGCGTGGACCAGGTGGTGGAGCTGAGGTTTCCCCCCTTTTTTCCCCTGGAGCGACAATAGCCCGAGGAAACCTTTCTCTCCCTAGCGCCCCATTGCGCCATTGGGAGATGGCGTAAGAAGAATGCAAGAGAGTAAGAGCCTCGACCAGTTCCAGACCGAAGCAGTGATAACACACATGCAGCGGTGACGTCATCGTTCACACATCTACCTACCATTTCCGGTAACCACCACGAAAAGTCGACATCTGACTGGATAAGGCCTTCGGGGGTCTTGATACTGCATGCAATCCTACTGAAAGCCTAGGGGAGATGGCCAAGCATACAAACCCAAGGGATGAAGTCCATGAAATACGGTGATGCCGTGAGCCTTATTCATGAGTAGACTTTGCATGATATACAAGAAAGCTAAGTTAGCCCGTATGTCCTACGGACAAATCAAGGCAAGGAGGGAGGATAAGCAAAGGGGGAAAAAAAACTTATACTCTGAAAATGTCGGGATGCGGGATGCTCAGCGTCATGCCCTTCATCAGTCATGTGCGTGCCGCATAGCGCCCCGGATGACTTCCCACACGACTGATGAAGGGCGACACCGAGTAACAGCTATACATGTGCTCCAAAGACACAGTAGCACAAAGCCCGCATAGTTCTTAGCATCGGAGAAATTGCATTGCACTGGACACACAAGAACCGGGCTGAAAACGGCCAAAGGTCAAGTGGTGGGACACAGCATGCAGGATTCAGTGTCACGCACCTGGACGGTCTCATGCGTTCTTATTCAGCTGCCTTGACCCTGCAACAACCGGCGACGTTAACGGTTCCTTAGGATGCGAGTCTCGGCAGGGTCAGGAACGCCACATCTGCGGAACCAGCTGCACGGTGGTCGGCATGTTGCAAACCAGGGCAGCAAAAGGCTTGACAATGACTTTAGTCTTGGCAAAGGGTCAATGGACACTACCACCTCAATGTAGAAAACTCAAGTGGAACGCGACACCATCGTCCAGGGCCCTTTGGGTTGTTGGAAGCAAATACTTGTGGGATGGGGTCAGCTAACGAGCATTGGCGTCAGTCGCTTTACGTTTCGGTGGTCCGATACACAAAAGCGCGGAATGACGGCAAGGACTCCGTCGAACGTGCTCTCTAACGGTCCGCGGGCAACAAGCAAAGGCTTGTTTCAGCGCGAGGATTGCATGACTGACCCACCAGACAGGTAAAGTTGCGCATTAGCTGTTGCGGGATGATCGGGTTTCGTAAGCTGCGTCAGACCGGAACAGGGTAAATATGCATTTCGTGATTGGTATGGTGGTCTGTGTTGCAAGAATGTGCTCAAAACGAAGGACGCGTTTCGTGCAACGGGAACTTGCTGGCATTCTTGGGCATGAAACGGCAGGCATTGTGATCAAGAGCCTCGGGTCTCGTCGCAGGCGTTTCGTTGTGCATACGTGCAAGTTGGTTTGAATGCTCCCTTTACTATGCTGCTGGAATTGCTAGGGTATTCTCTCCTCATGGCTGGAGGATTCCTAAAGCCGGCTTAGCGGTGCCTTCACAGTGACACGGTTCGACAGGCAGACGTAAGGACGTGAACTGTATTGCCGTGTAAATGCCTGACCCTATGTCACAATACCGGCAAGGAAACTCAGCCCAAATCCCTCACTCGCCCGTTTGATCCGAGAATTTTTGAGAGCAGGCAACCGTTTCAAAAAAGCAACACCGAGCACCCTTCCTTATCCCATCACAAGCTCCATTTTAACGGCTCTTGGCCGCAACCTTGGGAGCCGAACCCTTGGCACCCTGCTTGCTCTGGATCCTCTGGGTCTGGCCCTTGGCGGCGCCAGCGGCGGACTTGGCCTTCTCGGCCTTCTTCTTGCTCTCAGAGGCGGTCTTCTTGTCCTTGGCGTCCTTGATGGCCTGCTGGCGGGCGGCGGCGCGGGCCTCGGGGCGCTGGGAGCGGCGCTCCTTGATCACATCGAGGGAAGCACCGACGATGGCGCGCTGGTGCTTGACGGTGCGGCGGGAGCGCTTCTTGGCAACCTCCTGTAGTTATTCGATCACGCATTAGCCCCTGCCGGTACGTCCTGCGCGAACTCTCAAAGCTTCCCCTCATATCCCTCGCCAATTGCGGTGCGAATCCGGTGTCGACTAACCTCAGAGATACCCTTCTTGTGCTGTCTCCTGTAGAGGGTGGTCCAGGCAATGCGGCGGGGGTTCTTGCGCTGGAGGAACAGGCTCTCGGACTTGCCGTTCTGGAAGCGGAAGATCTTGCTGTCACCACGGACGTAGAGCTTGCCCTGTACTCGCAAATAGATACGCGTCAGCGAATGTGTTTCGATGCGAGCGCAGCGTAGGTGGTGCCGCCACTCGTCGGCCCTGGGCGCAGTGGGAAAGTCGCGGACGGTCGACGCAGCGCTGGGCGCGGGGAAAAGCGACGCACCTTGCCCGGGTAGATCTTCTGGCCGCTGAAGGTGTCGTCGTAGGTCCGCATGTTGACGGTTGTGCGATGATGCGGTACCCGTGGAGTCGCTGTGTCGTTAGTTCTCGATGTCGTCGGCGACCGGGTGTGCTAGAATTTGGGTAAGCGGACGTTTGTGCGGCGGAGGAACATCGGCCCGTCATCTGATTGGCGCGCCTTCCGCACTCCTCTCGCGAGGCCTTGGCGGCCGATCATCAACCTCACCTCCTTCTCCCGCACTGCTCCGTCTCCCATCATTTTTGTGCAAGATCCCGGAACTCGCCAATGAACGATGCAAAGCGGCAATCACGCAACATGTGCTTCATCTGTGCAGTCTAAAGCTAATATTTTTTTTTATTATCCATCGTGTTTCGTTATCCTAAGTCTTTAAAAGGGGCGCCCTATTGACGCACATGTAACAACCTTGTTGTTACTTGGAAAATCCGGACTCGTCTTGACCTTTCTTTCATACTCGTTATTCGAACCAACATCAGACGTTCGTCCCTCTGTTTCGTCTCAATTCAAGAACCCAATCCCAAACTCTGATCGTGTGTACTCCCAATCATTCAGAGCTTCTCGATCAAGAATAGAGCGCTCGCCTCGACCAAGTGGCCGTGGAATCCTAGAGAAGCGCATCAACTTGCCATCAAGAATGCAGTAAAATTCAAACTTACGCTCCGTCGGCTTTGCCCTCAACTCCCTTAGATGCGGCGTGCATACATTGACTCCAAGCCTTGTCTGGCAGCGCACACAGCCCTCCACCACACACCACTCCTCGCCCCTGCACCTGCTTCCGCAGCCGGGGCACAGCACGTAGCCACAATCCTCGCAGATGCTATCCACCTCCATCTTCTGGCAGCACTCCCACAGCTGATTGTCGCGCGCGCAGCCACTAGCTGGGCGCCAGCATTTCAGAACGTCCGTCTTGGTTGCGTAGGTCTTCTTCCGGACGCGAATATGTTGCGGCCGGAAGGCGGGGTGTGACTTGATGTCGGGCTCGGGCAGGGCACGTGCGCGTAGGGCGAGGATGCGCGCCTTCTCGCGGACGGCTGGAGGGGTCCTGTTGTTGTAGCTCTGAACCGAAGTGCTTGAGAGTCCTTCCTTCTTCATGACTTGCTGCGGTGGAGTCTGTGGCGGTGTGGGCAGTCGCATCGAAGATTGTTGACTCGGACTGGAGGGCGCATTCTCGATGCCGTGCGACTCGGAGGCTGGAAGAGGCTCCTCCTTGAAGGTGGTCTTTGGGGACTTCTTAATCGAGAAGTCCTTCGTGATCTTCTGCTTCCATTCCTGGAATTCCGACAACCTTCTCTCCATGTAACTGTCGCCGGAACCAGAGGTGGATCGAGTTGATGAGCGCCGAAGCGAGGTGTCGCTCTGAGGGATCTCCTGCAATGGCGCCGGCGAAATTGGCTGCTCCGACGAAGTCTTCGGCGACGGTGACGTCTTCCGTGGCGGCGATATCTTCTGCGGCGTCGCTGTCCTCTGTTTGGCTGCCCACGAGCGGGCAAAGGTTATGCCAAGGCCGTCCATGCTGAGCGAAAGCCGTGGATGAGGCGGTCTTTCGGCCGGGGTGCCTGGGGTTGTTGCGCGTCGGGTGCAGAGCTATGGTTGCAGTGGGAGGTGGTGTTGCTTAAAAGAGAGGGGAGGTGTTAGATGGGAGGAGCTCTATCACCGGTCGCGGAAAGGTCACGGAAACGGCAGGTGCAGAATGCTACGCATTGGTGATTGAGTTAACCTCACAGCCCAGCGCAGGAATCCCCTAATTTAAAAAGCAATCCTTTCCTATAGAGCACGTGCCCAATCATCTGCATTCGATAGCTACCTATAGCGCGAATAGCAGACTAATTAATTAAAGTCGCCGAGGGCCAAGAACTTACGTTTTTAGGGGGAGTCGCATGCCTCGAACTTGACGTAGCGCTTGAATGAAAGACCAAGATGTTTCTGTACGACAACTGAATGTACAACTGAACTATTGATTCTTGGCCATACGATCGGCCTCCGAACCTCGCCCCGTAGTCAAAGCGTAGCGATCTCTGTGCCAATGAAAATGTTCTTAATTTGTGGTACCAACACACTTGTTCGTAACTCTTGAAAGAAATGCCTGACCTCCTTCATTCACGAACATTGCCTTCATCTATCAAACAGCAGCGCAGGTCCGCTGCGAGGGAATCTCGGTCGAGCAAACTATACCCGTAAACGCCTACCGGGAAGAGGATGCTTCTATAGTCAACCGTTATCCATCACTCATCGACATTGGTAAGCCCGCTTTCTGCCAGCAAAATGTACTCTGGCCTCTCCGGTGTCTCCTAAACTTTTGGTCCGCATCACGCTTTGCTCGTTGGAGCGCTCATTGCGGCGGCTTGGCATAAGTCTCGGTCCATTCGCGGGCAGTGGCGATGGCAGCGTTCTGGTCCTCCTTCCAGCGCTGGGCAACGTCGTTGGCAAGCGGATCGTCAGGGTTGGGCGCGCCAAGCAGGGCCTGAATGGAAAGCAAGATGGTTCGAATTTGAAGAGCCGG
Source organism: Lasiodiplodia gonubiensis (assembly GCA_009829795.1). Lineage (NCBI taxonomy): Eukaryota > Fungi > Ascomycota > Dothideomycetes > Botryosphaeriales > Botryosphaeriaceae > Lasiodiplodia > Lasiodiplodia gonubiensis. The sequence continues at coordinate 146,326 of RHKH01000011.1, read as the reverse complement.
AGACCAGTTGCCTGGGGTTGCTTTAGCATCATGGCGAGAGACGCCAAGCAGCCAGGAGGATCGACTCACTCTTCAGCACGTCAAGGCAGATACGGCCCAGCTTGTCGATATTGGGGTGGTAGATTTTGGTCAGGAAGCGCACCTTTGGCGGCGTCATGGGGTAGTCGTCAGGAAGGAACAGCTCGAGCTTGAAGACGCCGCCTGGTGTGACACGCGATTAGCTCAGAATTCTCCCCCGAGGAATGCATATGCCCCAGTTCGTAATGTTGACCGCCCACCGCCCAAGCTTTCAATCTAGGCACCTCGCGTACGCGCATACTGCCTTGGCTCGGGTGTTTTGAGACGTACCTTCGTAGGGCGACTGCGAAGGACCGTGAACGGTCACATCAAAGTAGCGGAGGTTGTCCTCGTGGGGAACAGCACTGATGCCAGGGACCCTGTTTTCGCGTGGCTCAGTGGCGCGCATGTACCAAACAGTTGCGAAAGCACTTACGGCTCGGCCATCAGGCGCTCCGTCTCCTTCACGATACGCTTGGGTAGCGCCATGGCAAACGATCAAGTCGCGAGTGGTGGTGGCGGCGAGAGATGCGGCGACGAAAGGATATTGGACACGCTGCAGCGAGCGTCGCGTGGTGGCAGGTGGATAGCGCTGGAAAAGTGTGTGTGGGCGAGGTCTTGGGAGGGGCTCTTGGGCGTTTGCTGCTCTTTGGCAGGGCTGCGGCTCGTCATCAACTAACACCCCACGTCCACCGAGCTCGGCACTTCCCGCCTCTTGCATCACCCGCGCCCGCCAACGAACTGAGATCGCGCCCGTTGCCCATCGCACATCTCCCGTCCTCCGCACCCACCTATGCCCCAGCCCGCTGCGCTCCCGCAATTGGGCGTGGCACCGCGCCATGCACCCGCACGGCGATAGCTCTCCCTTCGACAGCCCGACCTTTGGCCGCGATGCGTCCATCCGCGTCGACGAGCCCGTCGGCTCCGCGTCCATTTCGCCCAGCAGCCGCGACATCGTGCTCGCGTCGCGGGAGGGGCTGCACATCATAGATCTTGACAACCCCTACTCGCCGCCCCGCCATCTCGCCCATCGCACCCTGTGGGAGGTCGCCGACGTGCAATGGTCTCCCTTCGCCAGCCACGACGGCCTGGTCGCCAGCACATCGAACCAGAAAGCCCTGATCTGGGACCTGAACCATGCCAACCAGCCGCCGCTCACCCTTCATGCTCATTCGCGTGCCATCACCGATATCAATCTCTCCGCACACCACCCAGACATCCTCGCGACCTGTGCCGTCGATACCTTTGTGCATAAGTGGGACCTGCGTGCGCCAGACAGGCCTGTTTTTTCGTACGCCCAATGGGACGGAGGCGCTGCGCAGGTCAAGTGGAACAGGCAGGATCCCCATATTCTGGCCTCGGCCCATGACAAACTGCTCTGCATCTGGGATGAGCGCAAGGGCGTGGAGCCTCTTCGCACGATTGAAGCCCATAGGAGTAAGATTTACGGCGTGGATTGGAACCGCATGCGCCAGGGCGGGGTTTTGACATGCTCGCTGGATGGTTCCATCAAGTTCTGGGACTACACTCGCGACGAAGATGAAATGCTGGAGCGCGTCATCAGGACGCCCTTTGGCGTATGGCGAGCACGGCACACGCCTTTTGGATGGGGTGCGCTCGCCATGCCTCAACGAGGTGATTTTGATTTGCATCTCTACGACAGGCGGCTGCGTGACGGTGTCAAGCGCGATGCCAAAGTGCCGCCAGTTCACACGTTCAAAGGCCACAATGGTCAAGTCAAAGAATTCCTTTGGAGAACGCGCGGCGATGTTACGGATGATGGCTACGATCAACGTGAATTTCAACTTGTATCGTGGGGCAGTGACCGCCAGCTGAATCTGTATCGCATCGACTCATCTATCCTTGGCTCCGTCGGCTACAAGAAGGGTGAGCATGCGCGCAAGAGGCTATTCATGACGCGGCAAGGTGCTCTGTACAAGACTTTCCATGACGAAGCTCCCATCTCATCCCCACAGATGAAAGTGGCCGACCAGCAGCAGGCCCATCCTTTTACTGCACCCAGCCAACTGAGCGCTCTCTTTCAGTCTGCCGGCATGAGCAAACCTAGCCTGCCTTATGCTCAAACTGCGTTCCAAGGACCTGGTGCCAGCGCACGGGATCGCGGTCTAACGTCTATGCAAGCTCGCGGGCTGACGACTATGCAAGCTCGCACTCGCGAGAAGAAGACCGTCGACAAGCTCACTTGGATGCAGGGAGTCAAGATTGGTGGACGCGATGGCCAATTCAACCGGCACGGCTCCAGGCCAGATGTGTTGTCACCAGACCAGCAGCTATTATGGGATTCGCCCGAGAGCCTCGGGGACGAAATCACGCATGTGGGAAGCAAGTTCAAGAAAGTCAAATTTGAAGAGGTTGAAATACCTCGCCGAACAGCAACGGTCACGCTAAACGGTCCTTGGGGCGAGAATGAGGCTCCAGTCTTTATGAGAATCAGCATACGTTTCCCACCCGATTACCCAGTCTCAGCAACTCCTCACTGTAGCATTGAGAAAACGACTTCGTACATCTCGGAAGCTACGATTTCGAGACTGGACAGCGAGATCAAGGCGCTCGCTGAAGTATACAAGAATCGCAAGAGAGGCTCTTTGGACGCTATCATCAGCTACCTTCTCGGAGAACGGGGTCTCGAGGAGAGCATCAGCTGGCTTTCAGATGGTGCTCTCACTGATAGTGGTGTCACGCAGGATGAAGAGAGCTCCAGTGACGAAGAAGACGAAGTGGGTGCAGACTTTGCGACTCCCGCCATGGAGATGAGCGGCACGGACATTCTTGGGCCCCTCAATGCAAACGCCAACGTTCCTCTCCCACGGCAATGTGGTGCCATCTGGTCAAGAGACGGTCGCCTCGTCACCTTCTTCCCACCCAAGCCCGAACCAAAGCCCATGTTCTCGAACCTCGAGGCCCTGAGGAATGACAGTCGCACGTACAAGAGCAAGAGAATATTCGAGATGCTAGGTCAACTGAACAAGGAATCACCGGACCCTGGCAGGAAATCCTCATCGGCCGTAGACAATCCAGAAGACAGCGATTCTCAGGGCTCGTGGGAAACTTCATCTAGCTCCTCTTCGGGCTCACCTGTACGTGGAGGCCTCTCCGGAATAGCACCACCAGTCGCATGGCGAGGTGGGCCGTTGAAGTTTCAGCGGTCTTCGCAGCACTCCAGCGCTGGTTATGAAGTGAAACCGATGGCTCCTAAGCCCAAGTCCATCATCACCATACGCAGTCTGGAAGATCTGCTTCCTGCAAAGAGAGAGCTCGCCGAAAGATATGAACTCTTTGGTGAAGCCTCCGACGTTTGCTCACACAACGCTGCGGTAGCGACTGACTGCGGCTACTCTGAGCTGGCCGATATCTGGAGTCTGGTCGGACTTATCCTTGCGGACCAGGTTCCGCTAGAAGTCATGCAGCAGAACTACCGTCGCGAGCCAATTTTAGTGGTGGCGAAAAGAACAGCGGTCCAGATTCGTAAGAAAGACAGCGGCCTTGACCTTAGTTTTGATGAACCCGAGGCCATTGCCAAACCGAAACTGAAGAGTCGTGTCAAGTGGGGCTATCATCCGTTCGGCAGGGTGTTAGTAGAACGCCTTTTTGAGCACTTTGAGAAGCTTGCAGACAGCCAGATGCTGGCTATGCTCTCATGCATGTTTCACGAGCCAGCCGCGAGCGAGGGGGTTACTACGGGAATGATGATGCGCAATCCCCACGCGGACTTACATCTCTCCATGAGAACCCCTGCTTTTTCTTTGGATTACTTCCCATCCAGAGAGGTTGCTGCGAGCTTGTTCAAACCACAGTTCTCCATTACGGACCAGTACGACAAAAGCCACTTCCATCCACACATCGGACATGATGGCGGATTGTCCAAATACGACAAGCGATTAAATACTTTTGGTTCTGCAGGGTCTTCAAATGGTCCATGGAGCGGCGACTTGCCCAGTGGGCCGACGACTCCCTATTCGACCGGCAACACACCACCTCCTACGTTCTCTCGTTCTACTACATTTCGCTCTGCATCCAGCGCTTATGCAAGCATGGCGTCATCTCCCGAACGCAGCAAGCGTAGTAGCACACCATTCACCAGCGCTTTGACATCTTTCTCACGGCCTTTTCAAACTGCAAACAACTCGCCTCCGGCTCGTCAGCGGACTCGAACGTTTGATGGCGACCTCTCCACGTCTGCACCAGAAAAGAGCAGCGTGACTTGGGGTCCGAACACAATATATGAAGGCGCCTCCACTGGCTCTAATTCTTCGTCTGTAAACCGCTCTAATAGTCACAAACGTAACCGCGCGATTTCACAGACGGCAAATGAGCAACAACGCTTCGTTGCGTTCGATAGCATCGATGAACTTGGCAACGATGAACCCGATTTCGACGATGATGACGACTTCTATCCTAACTTTGAAGACGATAAAACAGATGTTGCACCTGTCGACCGCAACCCAGGTGGTAGTGTGATTCAAGTTACGCTCAAAAACCAAGACCAGTTCGACGATGATGGCTATCTGTCAGTACCGTTGTTGGACCAAGAACGTGGTTGGATGTACGCTGCTTACCGTGCAAACTACGCCAACAACGAACTAGCTGGATGGGGTCTGCAAATCAAGCGGAGCGAAGTCCTGAAATACAATGGTCTGACAAGCTACTGGATTAAAGATGAGGTCGATGAAGCGCGTGACGAGGATCTGGCTGTGGGTCGTAGCCAGGAAAGCATCGGAGCACGAGTAAGTCTAATGCAATCAGCACACTTCCTTTTTCCCACACTTATTCTACGTACAATCTCCTCGTCTAACCACTGGAAACCCCCACAGTCATCAACCATCATTCCCGACGACCTCATCCTCTGCCCTTTGCCGCTTCCGCCGCTTTCCGACCCCCCAACCACCAGCACGACCGCCCGCAGCTCCGCCACCCACACCCGCGCCCACACTCCGGATCCTTCCCATCTCCTCCAGCTGGCGACCGCCGGCGCCGCTGTCGCGGGCGGCAACAACCACACCAGCAGCAATACCGCGAACCAGCAACAGCACGCCCCAGCCAACCCCCACCACTACCACCTCCACAACCCCTTCTTCACCTACCACTCCCACACCCCCTACGCCACGCACCCGACCACGACGCCACTTCCCACGCGCCCGCCCTCGATAAAATCCGGCTCGTCCATCTCGCCGCCGAACGAGAATGCGACGATCGAGCACGACGGCGCTTTCGGCGGCGGGTGGCCGCCATCGACGACGACTACGACGACGATGACGACGGCCATGGGGTTTGGCGCAGGCGCAACGGCAACAGCAGACTTCGACAGCGTCGCCGCCAACGGTGTCGGCCACGGCGCTGCCGGTACTTCGGCCGCCGGCGCAGGCAACAGCAGCGGCACCAGCAGCAGGGTGCGGACGTGCATGGTGTGCTGGCTGCAGCTCGACGGCTTGTACCGCACGTGCGCCGAGTGCGGGCATGCGGTGCACGCCGAGTGCGGCGGCGGGCCGGCCGCCAGTGGGTTGCTGGACGGGCACGGAGAAGCCGGCGTGGTGTGTTGGTATTGCGGGGGTTGAGGTGGCAGCGGGTGATTGAGTGAGTAGGCGGATGGGAGGGGAGTGTAGGGCAAGAGAGAGAAGAGCGGTATTGAAAGGAGTGTAGCTTTTTACTGTCCTGTATGACTTTCCTTGACGTATGTTATGTAGAATAGGGCGCGGAGGATTGGACCAATTCTGCTCTGGTTTGTCTTATACACATGTAGCGTAGCAGGCTGTGGAAGAGCCTGGTTTTGTCGATGAGATAGATACCCATATCTTGTTTTTGTTTTCAGACTCGCTTGGTGAACTCGTAGAAGTTGCTGCGAGTTTTTTTCTATTTTTTTTTCCCCTGCGATGGTAAGAGTTTGTCTCGGATTTATGTGGAAGTGTCGATATCAATACTTTGATATCAAAGCGGAGCTTTGACGTCGACTCGCTTTCCCCGGTCCATGCACAGCTGCTATAGTCAAGTCTCCATCAACCTACAGGATCCATGTGAAAATACCAATGTCATCTCCTTGCATGAATGACGATGGGCGCAAGTTATGGAAGTTGAAGCGTTCATTCCGCTATAGTCTTTACTCTAGTCGTTGAGATGGTCGGCTTGTCTCTTGGACAGCGGAATGCATACAATATTTCCTAGTATCGTCTCGACACTAATGTCACGTTCATTTCCAGAGCATCAAATTATGAGGCACGCAACGGGCGTAAATTGACTAGCCGTGCAAGTTAAGCGCAAAGAACCAACGCGCAAAATCAAAGGCCATTGTAAAGCAGGTTGCGCCATTGATATGCCTCTTTCCTCCCAGAATGAGAAGATTCCGGGAAGCACAGTCTCGTTCAAGTCCTCAAACGGGGTATCTCAAAGTGTTGCCACCCCAGACGAGTCCCGTTCTCTGTGGCGAGAACATGCCGTTAGGCCTTCCAGTTCTGATCCAGAGTCATATGTGCGATGTTGTCTGTAGGTTTGTCGGAAGAGAAGAAAGTCCCATTTGAATGCGAAAGAGCAGATCGTATTGTTCAGCCCGTTCGATTGAATCCCGTTTTTTGTTCATCGTAAACCACAGAAAACCAAACCGTTCCCGTTCAGAGCGCCTCCATTATCCCAGAAGTCGCTCCTTCATGTCGCCATTGCGAGGTGTTGGTCGGGTTGTTTACGAGGTGGGGTTGGGGTTCATCTGCTTCTTGTTAGGATCCAGGTGAAGTTCCTTGCGATTGTTTGGCAGAGGCGAAACTCACCTTCCTCTTGCCACCGGTCATGGTGACGTTGACGAAGCGGCGAGTGTACTTTATCCTCTTAAGGGCACGGCCCTTGGGGGTCTTCTTCTTCTCCTGGGGCTCGACCTGTTGTGTAGACTCCATCAGCATCCGGTTGTTCCAAGGTCCCTCTGATTCGAGCCGTTGCGCATCCTCCGCAGCCGCCCGGCGGCAGCTCCTTCGTCCTCCTCCTTGTACAATCTCATCTGATCCGTGGTTCCACTTCGGGGTATTCGGGGTTTATCGTACCTTGGGGGTCTGAGACTTGACCTTTCCGGCACGGGCGAGAGAACCGTGAACCTTACCCATGTTGGCGACTGTTGGGTGTTGCTAACGACGTCGGTTTGACTGCGAAGGAGAGGAGTGGCGAGTCAGCTTTCAGCGTCTTCCGCGGGTGTGCGAGCGGATGGAACGGCGTCGCAGCGGTGCAGCGGGACAGCAGCGATGCCGGAGTGATGCGGCGGGTGGACTTACAGATGGGCGCGTTGGCGTTGTCGTCGGTGGGATGTGTCGTCGTTGGCGGGCGAGGTCGAAATTGGCGCTGTGGATGAGGAGCACTCGCTTAGTCGGCAAAACAGCGGCGCTACGCCCAATACGGCAGCCACGGCAGCCTGGGGAACCGGCCATGCCTTTGTCTGAGTGAGCGTCGCACTCAGTAACCGTAAGTAGCTATTCGCTGAGCCTATTGAAAGTCATAAGACAAGGCACGAGCCCTGAGCGCGTGGCTGCCATTTTCCTCTTTTTTCAACTTCTGTCGCACCTGCATGATTCTGTAATTCGCGATGGAGCGGGAATTTGTCCCCGCCCAAAACCCGCGGATCATGTGCTCACGCCTTTCCAATCAATCTTAGCTCCGTTATCGCCACTTATCTGATCACATCACCGATCATGCGCGAGCTCCCGCCGGGTTACCTCTGACATACTCTCTCCACCCCCTCTTCCAGCTCTTGCAAGCTCCTGCAGCTTTTATCCTCAACTTTTTGTTGCTAGCTAAGCTTACAGCACTCTCTCGCCATGCATCTGGCCCGCTCAGTCGCTTCTGCTCTCGTCGCCGGCCTCGCCAGTGCCTCGCTCATCCCCGCACCACAGCACATCTTCGTGAACCCTGAGGATGGAGATGTCTCTAGCTACCGCATCCCGACCGTCCACGAGTCGGCCGTCATGGCCCGCCGCATCCTGCACCTGAGCGGACTGGGCACGCTGTCGACCATCTTCCCAGGAAAGCAGCACCAAGAAGCGGGCACTGCGGAAAACCGGCCGTCGGACGTGGGTGGCACGCCGATCGGGCTGGTCGACTACATCGCCGACTGCGAGCACGCGACGGGAAACCCGACCATCCTGGCCCTCGACATCGCCACGAGCTTCAAGAACGTCGCCGCCGGCTCGAACATCTCGCTCGGCCTCAACTGGGTCCCGCCCAAGGGCCAGGTCCACTCGCCCGCCAGCCTGCCGCGCTTCTCTCTTCAGGGCTACCTCGAGGACCTCAGCGCTGAGGACATCATCAAGCACGCCATCCCCGCCTGTTTCGCAAAGTACCACGCCGACGCTGTGGCGTGGTATCCCGGCAGCCCCATCCATTCGAGTCACTGGGTCAGGTTCGTCGTGCAGGAGGTGTACTGGATCGGCGGATTCGGCGATAGGGCGTACATTGGCTGGATCCCGGTCGAGGAGTGGCGAAACGTCACAAGGCAGGAGGTGCGGGATTGCGTGCTTCCTGGTGAGGAGAAGAGGGGCGGCTGGAGGGAGTGGCTGGGCTTTGGAAACAGTTGGGAACTCTGAAGAGCGCTGGCAGATCCGAATGACGTGATGACGAGGCATGAGTGACCGGCCTGGATAAGTTGTGCTGTGAATTAACGATGCTCAAACTGTTGATGGTAGTCTTAGTGTACAGACGTCGTTCCTTACCCATGGAGATTGGAGTTTGGCCGGTTATTGACATCGTCTGCGGAGTTATCTGAGCATGCGATCGATTCTGTCATTTACGCTTTCCTGCTATTGATACTGGGCTGGCTTTCTTAGTGTCTTGGAGTAGTCACCTCTAGGCAAATTGCTCATCCAAACTTTTGAAGCGAATAGCATTCAGGTATGAAAAGGTATGGAACTGCTTCATGTTTTCATGTCATCCGAGCTGGCCACGCCGGTCCATCGCCTAGATTATAGATATTTTGACAAGACACTGTTCGACGGGTGCTGTCTATATAATGATAGATTGGGCCCAGGCATATGCTTTCGTTTACCCCACAACGGGTTGTAAACTTGAGCCCACCGTCCATGGTCATGAGCATTAAACTCACGGGAGAATTTAAAGCTCATCGACTGCTTCGCGGGACATAAACACTCTGTCAGGATTGTTAGCATTTCTTGGACAGCACCGAATGGAGTTGTAGGCGACGGGGCGACAATATTCTTGTGGAGACTAGGAGGGCGGAACGGAGAGAGTACTGTAAGAGAGTAAAGGCGTCAAGGCAGAAAGATTCTCGTGGGGACTAAGAAGACAAAGAGAAGAGAATTCTGAGGATGGAGAAGGGTGGTGATAGTAAGAGTAGCTAAGCGGAGAACGATAAGCGCTTCAGACTTAGTAAAAGGGTAGGGAGAAACGTAGTAAAGGGTAAACCCCGGAAAGAGAGTAGGACGAGGGACGATATACAGCGGAAGTGCGGCGAAGGATAAGGCGGAGTGTAGTAGGCAGTGTAATCACGGCGAATAGAAGGACGGAGGGCAGGGCGCAGTGGAGTTTCAGCGAAGAATGGGACGGAGGGGAGGGTAAATAAAAAGAAATGTGCGTCGTGATGTTTACGGGAGGGCTCGTTTTAATGTATATTTCTTTAGAACGCGCTCCCAGAAAACTTCGACGTCTGGCAATATCTAGACCTCGAGTACGCCGAAGGCCAGTCCGCTACGTTTAGATACTACCGGGCGGGCAACGATATCCCCAAGGAATGGCCGGCGCAAGTGATGTATCTAACCCGCGTGACTTACAAGCCTTCTACCAGGCACTCAGCCAAAAAGGAGCAGAGTGCCAGCGGCGACGGATCCAAGGCCCAGCTGCTCAAGAAGACGAGCCCTACGAATCCGCGAGGGAATCGTCCCCCAGCGAGAAATCGAGAGCCAGCAGCACCACCTCACAGAGGCATGCAAGCCCGATACCACCCCGAAGACGGTCACCAGTAGTCCAGATATTCGCCAAGATGCCGCCCGGAAACGAGATCGGCACTTCCTTGGGGCTCACCTTCTAAGGCGGTCCTTGGCCAATATGGGACCCGGCAATCATTTGCCCTTAAGTATAGGATCCGGCTGGGCCGGCTGAAATCTCGCTTTAAGCCTCAAAAGACTGTTCGAAGCGTGCTGTCCATATGATAATAGATAGGCTACGGGCATATGTTTTCGTTACCTCCCAATAGATTGCAAGATACTTGAGCCTACTGCACATGGTCATGGATATTACACTTACGAGAGCATTCAAAGCACATACCTGGGTGTATATGAAGTTACCGTGGGGACGAGAATGTCGAATTAAGAATTATACATACACGTCCGGATGGTCTACAGCTTCAGGCACCCACATATGTTATCTTTCTAAGAAAGAACTGAGAAATAATTACGCCTGGGGCCTTGCTATATTCACGCTAGCCGTTGGCTGCGAGAGGGGACTGTATCCAAGTTCTAGCTAGCGCTTTGGAAGTCACCGCTCGATCAAGCTTTCGATTGACTGGCTATTCTTGAAGGGCCACTTTCATGTGCACTGTGCATTAGAATTTGACCATGCTAAACCTCTGGCTATGGCTTCGCAGTGTTCACAGTATGTTAGCATATACCACGACATTGCTTGGATAGGCCTGAAAGTAGGTAGCAAGATGGTGCTAAAAAGATTGGACGTTCACCCGACGCAGTGGTAATATGGTGATCATAGCAAATATGGAGCAAGGGTCCTTGGAAGACAGCTCGCATCACCCGAAAGAGGAAAATGCCAAGAGAATTCCTTGATGGATTTGGCCCCTACTTTTATAGAGGATCAAGGCTATCGCTTTAGGAGAAGCCGTCTAACGCCGCATTGGGATAAGCTTCACATATAACGAAGAACAAAAGTAGTCATAAATAGAGCATAGCTATACACGAACCCTTGAATGCTGCACAACATGTCGACGTCTGCACAAACTCGAGGGAGCAGATCGACAGACTAACCCAGCCTAGCTCCAGAATCCTTCGGGCAGACGATCATCTCGCTTCCACAACCTCACGTCAATCCACCGCCACAACCCACTTAGCTTTCAGCTGATCGCCAAACACAACCGACGCGCGGTCCCTATCTTTCTGTGACGCCGCACACCAGTCACAACACGCGAGAGGAAAATCAAAACGCGCCAACGAAAGCCACATCCGGCTCACATACCCCATCGCGGCCTCCATCCACGCGCCAGTGAAAGGCCACTTACCTGCAGCATCCTTTAGCTAACACAAACCTTTCCTCACTCCGATGCCCTTTTTGACTAGACCTCATGCTCATCATCTGCCGACCCTGTCAATCATTCGCTACTCCCTCCCTGCGCACCACGGCCCCTCCCATCCCCATCCACACCCCTCCATCCCTCAGCACCAACACATCGCCTAAACCCCTTTTTGCCAATCGCATCCCCCGACCCCAACCCCAATCGGACTTGATCCCGCCCGAATCCTCCCAAGCCATCCCGAACGGTTCGCCCCATCCGGCGTCATCAGCGCCGTCGCTCTACACCCGTAGTTTAATCGACCGATCGTCAGTAAATCCGGTCCCTTTTGCCCGGGGAAGCTCCCTCACCCAATGATCACACGATTCAAGTAGCCCCAACAAAAAAGGAACGAAGGCCGGAAGTACCTTCGGAAGAGGCTCCGTTGCGTCATATCCAACACTGCACTCGTCTCAGCACTATGTGGGGGGAGGTTGGGGGGAGGATCGTATCCTGGAACCCTGGAATACGAACGGACACCCGTATCAAAGAGCACGTGTGCAACAAATCTTGAAGGAGTTCCGGAGGGCGAGAGATGGGAGCGTGGGGGACAAACAATCGTCCGGAGAGAGGAACATGCATGTGATATTCGTA
>RHKH01000011.1:119817-134246 GCA_009829795.1 Lasiodiplodia gonubiensis | reverse complement strand
CCAAAAAAAAAAAAAAAACGCGGGACAAACTCTCTCCTTGTATGGCCACAGTCAACTCTGTCGACCACAGCGGGAGGGGGGAAAGATGTGTAGCTTAATCAAGAGCGTACCGGTCTCAGACTAGGCGCTGGATGGAGAGCAGGAAGATGCGAAGAGTGAAAGCGATTGCGAGGCCGTGATTCTGGGGTAGAACCATGGGCTGGTAGAGCAAGCCTCGCTGTACACATATTCCTTTTTCTCTCACCCGCCCTGGCTTGTGCAACGGGCGGTTGACGGCTGCCGAAACGTGCATGTGTGAGATAGAGGCAACCCAAGCATTCTCGCGCTCACCGACTTGTCGGGATCTTGGACAGACGGAACGAGAAAATGCCGGGGGAAAGAGAGCAGCATTCCGATACGCGAGTCAAAGAAAAAGGAAAGAGGAGCAATGTCGAAATATATCATACTTTTTGCCTGACGGAATTTGTTTCTGGGACGCGAAGAAGGCGACGAGCACAACAGCTTCGAACACGCGCTTGCGGCACACCATATGTACGGTGATTATGCGAGAGTCACCAAAAACGGAAAACGGACTGGGGTTGAGAGAAACCAGGACTGCGAAAGCTTGTATGCACGATGAAAGAGTATACATGAAAAACATGAGTGCGCACGAGTGTGAGAAGGAGCAGAGAGGTACCGTAAGCGCGGTTCGGCCCTGCAGATCCGCCGCCTCTCCGCATGCCGAGGCCGCTTTTCTTTTTTTCCATTCTTATTTTTATTATTCCCGGGCCATGTGCACATGGCCACCCTTGACGTCGACTGCATGTAATTAGCTGTATCTGAGACTGCATGCAAGACGATGAGATGACGAAAAAGAAACAGCATGGAGGTTGTTCATGCGAGGACGGGAGAGTGTCGGCTCTATCCGGCGCACTGGAGTAGGCTTTCCAGAAGAAGCAACGAGAGTCTACCTGAAGAGGTAGGATCCGCCGCGTGGCTTGCGACGCGTGGTGATGCGTGGACAGGCTAAGTTTAAGCGCGGTGGATAGTCCGCAGGCTTTTCAGCAGCAGGCGAAAAAGCGGTGAGGGGGGCGTGCAGTCAATGATAGCTAGAGAAAGGCCAGCTTGCAGCGATACGTGTATATTGTGGAGAGGGACGGGGCAATATGCGTGTGCGAGGTCAGAACAGGTTTTGGACTAGTAGACTCGGGTGCTGAGACTGGATGACGAAGGACTGTCGTCGACTCCGCGAGTTCATGTGCCGGCCCATTGGCCAATAGCTCGGGTGCTATAGCTGATCAGCATGATGCTCTCAATAAAGCAAAGGGACTGCACGTGTCGAGGAAATGAGCTGCTCAATGCCACATGGAAGGCAGACGCATCTGCCGCGCGAGCCGTATATTGCCCGAATAGGCAAGATGCTAGAAACAGGGCCAGACGGGAGCTCGACGTGTCAGCGGTCGCGGCGCTTTGACGGCTGTCAAAAGTAGCCTCGCCGTCGCTCGCCCTGCCCCGAAGCCGCAGGCTAGCGCGCGCCTGTCATCGACCCATTCTGTGCAAGAGGCGAGGCGCACCGACGTGCGGTTAGCGAAGATCAAACCGCCCAAACCCCGTAGCGCAACAGCTAGAGCAGGTAAATCCGCAATTGCCCACATCTCCGCGAGCGCACGAGAGCCCGCCCTGGCTAAGTCCGGCCTTGACCCTGACTCTGTCGCCCACTCTGGAGCGCGGCGGTGATGGTGATGGGCACGCCTCGTGGCTGGAGAAAAGCAAGTCTGGTCCACGCAAGGGAGATCACACGGAAGATGTGCTCGGAAAGGGGAAAGACGGCGGGAATAGGGTAGATCACCATCGATGTTTGCTTTTGGGCACCTTCTGGCGGCCGGCGCCCGGCCGGCCTGCTGCATGCTGCTGCGACGGCTCGCGTCCCTCAGGCCGCTGGTGGAGCTTGCCGCCTTGCCAGCGCGGTTGTGGCAGCGCTCCTCCGTGCCTGGTGCCTGTCCGTCCGACGTCGTCGTCCATCCCGCCCCCACCGCCGCCGGTCAGAGGGCGATGCGGTCCATCTCCGCCCGGGTTCCCGGGTGCGTGTGTTGGGCCACGCAGGGCAGCGCAGCCGTGGCGCAGGGCAGCGCGACCAGGGGCGCGTGCCATATTCACCGCCTCGTCAAGCGAGCGCGCCCAGCGGGACGGCGGCGGCTCTGCCTTCTAGCTGGCGCGCATCGCGCGTCAATCTTGACCCGAGTCGTTCCCGAAGCCGCTTGCCGGTCCTTGTGCCTGAGGCAGCGCGCGCGCGAGGCGCGGGCCTGGGGCAGATTTCAGGGGAGCGCGTGGGCGGGCGGCGGAACATTGTTGGTTACGTGTCGCGCTGAATCGCCGAGCTGTCGTTGAACGTGCCCAGGGTCCAGCAGAGGAGCGGCGAGCATTTTTCGGTGGGTGTCGTGCGTGCATGCTGGCGCGTAGCGGAGCGACGACGAGTGGGGAGGCGCCGCTGCAGGCCGGTGATCGCGTGCAAATCACGTATGTCATGGCCAGCGAATCCCTCGCCGCGCGGCGGTGAAGAAGCCAGACGATGCAACCGCAGCCCACTGCGAGCTGGCGCCGCTAGCACCAATCCTCTGCTGCCTGCAGATTCCCCAGATTAGTCGCCCTCACAGTGCGCGCAATTAGGTAACATCACAAAGATACGCATGGCGGCGCCAACGACTTGCTATTCCGAGCTCTACGGGTAAGCGCGTGGCCTATACTACACAATAAACGATCGGTATATGGTGGAACAACTAGAGAAAAGCTACCCGCGCTTGCCTGATGCGGAAAGGCTGGCCAATCCGGCTGAAGCAGACTGCGATGAGACCCGCCGGAATGCCCTTGTCGGCGCAAGCGGCGGGATCAATCGGTGGGGCCTAGGGCTCCGTCGATGAAGGGTGCTGGTGGTGATGGTGGTGGTGGTGGTGTTGGTGGTGGTGGGAAAACACGCTGTGAAGGGGAAGAAGAAGAAGAAGTGTAACTACAACATCGGCCGCTCCGCCATGGCAACGCCGGTCCAATGCAAAGCATGTAGAGAAAACAGAGCGAAAGAATCGAACAGATGAAATGTCACTGCCTCCGCTTGAACGCCCATGCCGAGGAAAATTAAACGCCGGGGGAATGATGCAAGTGGTATAAAGCGTGGATGAGGAAATCGCTCGGTCGAGCAGCCGCCGTGTCGCGTTCGATGAGACCATTACTGTCCTCGCTGCCATTGGCCCCGCAGAGCTCAGCTCGCGCTCTGCCGCCGGACGCGTCCGGCGAGGGGGAGTACGGGTGTGCCGCTGTGCTGGACAGGCGCTCACGTAGACTCCGTGACCCGAGGACTTTCGGCCGTGGGCCAATGCCCCTGAAAACACCCTCTTCTATTCCTTTTTTGGTTTCGATAACTTTTGGCGCACGTCTCGTTGAAAATCCGTCCATTGCTGTACATGTACAGTTCTCGTGTGCCGCGTGGAATCCTGCCGCGGCGAGAAGTAGTCGTCATCGCGATCTTGATCATGATCCGTGCACCGACGGGCCGGCCGTGGCGTGGCAGCCGCGCTCGTGACGCTTCATGTTGCTGCGGACGCTGAAGGCCTTGCCGCAGCCGGCGTGAGGGCACTTGAACGGCTTCTCGCCCGTGTGGCTGTGGCTGTGAATGCGCAGGCTGCTGGGACGCGAGAAGGCCTTGTTGCACGTCTGGCAGATGTAGCGGTCCTGCGACTGGGGGAAGGCCGCGGCGCTCGACGCACTGATGTAGTGGTGGTGCTGCCACGGGTTCGGGTTGCCGGGCGTCGTCACCGGCACGGACACGGGAACCGGCGGCGGCGGGAAGTTGGAGGGCAGCGGGCGCTGGCCGTACATGCCCGGGGAGGTGTAGACCTGGTTTTCCGGCGAGTAGTACGAGCCCACGGAGGCGGCGCCAGGGGAGGAGGCGTAGGGGGAAGGCGCGTAAGGCGAGGTCGCGTAAGGAGAGGTGGTGGGCTGCGATGGCACGGATGGACGCTGGCGCATGGGAGCAGCGGGGGGCATCTGCTGGCGCTGCTGGTGCGGCTCCATGTTGTTCAGCGATTGGCCCAGGTAGTAGGGCGTCTGCTGCGGGACAGACGATTGCGAGGAGGTGGAGGGAGACTGGTTCCCGTCAATGACGGAGTCCGGCCGCATGGGAGGCGTGGGCGGCAAAGTCATTCTGGGGTGGCTCACGATCGTGGGGGCGAAAGCTTGCTGAGCCTGGTCGGGTCGGTGGTCGGGCGGCAGGACCGGCTGGTGCTGCACCTGCTGCTGGTGCGGCGGCTGTTGTTGTGGTGGTTGCTGAGCTTGTGGGACGGCCGTCTGCGGCTGCTGGCTTGGCGACGCCTGCTGCGACTGCGACCCTGGGAGAGCGTTAATTTCGCGTGCTTCTCTCTCGGCAGAGCGAGGCGGCCGGTGCTCTCGACTCGCATCGTGTTGTGTGTGCGGAATGGCCGGAGGTCGGCGGTGCGGGAACTCACCAGGCTCTTGACTGGGGCGCTCGCCGTCGGCGATGCCCAGCAGGCTCGAGATGGACGGCAGCGACGGCTTGTTCGCCAGGTCTTCCACGGGCGGCGAGGGCGGGCTCTGGGGCGCGCCGGGGTAGGGGTGGGCGTGCTTGAAGGCCTGCTGCTGCTGGTACAGCTGGTGGTGGTAGCCGGCGGCGACGTCCTGCGGGTGGTGCTGGACACGCTGGCTCTGGTACAGGTGGTGCTGGTGTTGCTGGCGGTAGTACTCGTGCGCCTCTTGACGGCTGTCCCTCCCAGTGCCGTGGACCATACTCGACAACTGCATCGCTCACCCTTGGGCGACGATGGAATAAGAGGCGGTGGTGAGGGGAACGGAATGGAAGTTTATAGAGCGGCGGTGGACAGCGCGTGTCCAGCAGATGCCGTGTGTCGGTGGGCTACCTGGGCTGAAGCTGCGCGGCTTGGGCCAGGCGGGCATTCAAGTACGTCGACGCGCTGCGGTGACCGTCGCCAACGGGGTGGGTCACTTGTGCTGAGACCAGCGGGACCCTGGCTTGGGCGAAGGGGATCCACCGTTGAAGAGGCGGGCCGTTATTATCTGGAGAGCGCCTGTGCCCACTTCTTCACAACGGTAATGCAGATGATAGTCGTGCTTTGTATCCCATGCGGCAACGAGGCCCTGCCTCGCGCTGCGACTCGGAGCAGCGACAGGGATCCACCGGCGCCGGCCAGGGCCCCCCTGCGTGTCAAAGGCGCACCCACCATCGCCGGCTATCGAACCGTTCGGGGAATGAGGCGGCCAGGACAGGCCCTGCTGCACTGCAGATCGGCTGCTCTCAGGCCACTGCCTCCGGCGAGTCCAGCGTGACGGATAAATTCCTCGGCTGCGCTTGACGGCTCGCCAGGAATGCGTGATGTGCGCCGGGCTGCCCACGATCTTGCGGCAGAGCGGCCAAGTGCTCGAGCTCTGCATGCAAGGGACCTGGTTGGCCGGCTCCCCCACAATCGCGCCCC
This sequence comes from Lasiodiplodia gonubiensis, assembly GCA_009829795.1. Taxonomy (NCBI): domain Eukaryota; kingdom Fungi; phylum Ascomycota; class Dothideomycetes; order Botryosphaeriales; family Botryosphaeriaceae; genus Lasiodiplodia; species Lasiodiplodia gonubiensis. Next base: position 128,769 of record RHKH01000011.1, on the reverse strand, counting down.
GTCCGGTGTAGATTGCGTGTGCGACGCGCTGATGAAGGGAGCGCTGCTCAGGAACGTGAGCGGTCGGAGATGTGCTGCCTCCAGCGCGGGCGGGCAGATCGCTACCGCATCCACCGCCGCTGGAACGGCTCCAGGGTCCCGGCTGCTGGCACGCTGGGCGACTGCAACGCCAGCAGAAGCCTCACGATGCGAGACGGGCCGAGTGCGAGTGTCAGGTGCAGCGCCTGCCTGCGCTGCGCTGCGTCCTCACCGCAGCACTGCGTTCGATTAGCCAGCGCCAGCGCCAGCGCCAGCGATTAACCGCTCCACCAGCACTGACTAGACACCGCTAGCCGGCAGGCGCGCAAGCCGCCGTGGGTGGGCAATCACGGCCTGCTCCGCCTGCACGCCAGCAGCAGTAGCTGCGCATCCGCCGCGGCGGGAGTGCGAGCCTGAGGCCGTCGCCGTGGCCGTGGCCGTGGCAGTAGCCGTTGGCCCGCCGCGGGCACAGAGGAGTCGTCGCGCTGATCAGCCGCCCGCTCGCCCATCATCTGCAGCTAACCTTGAAGCCACGTTCGCGGCCTCACCGCGCCAGCGACGCCCTCTCCGCGCGCACAGCACGCAGCCGAGCGCTGCTGCGTCAGCCAGCGTTCCAGGTCGCGCTCGCTGCTCGCTTGCGGCGCCGAGTTGCACTGCATGGCGTCGCGGCGGGGGGTGGTGGGCGACAATTTAACATACGACCACGCGCCGATGCAGCGTGCGACGCAGCCCTGCCGCCAGATCGCATCGACTCGGCACTGCCGCGCGCGACAATAGCCGGCCGCTTAAAACTTGAAGCTGCTGCTGCTGCTCCTGCTGCTCCGCACGCTAGCTCGCCGGCCCTGCAATCACAATTCCGCACCAGAGCTCCTGCGTCCTCCGCACAACTGTCTTATGCCCACCCAGCCACGGTGGACCCTGATCACCAGTAGGCGAGCGCGCTGTCTCTCGCGCGCCTCCCAATAGCCCAGCCCGCGCCTGCCGTGGGATCCCCCACTGCCACCCGCGGACCGTCGTTTGACTTGACGAAGACGCAAGCTTGCTGCCCAACGACGCTGAGTCGCACGCTCGCCGGGGCTTCTCTAGCTGCATGACGCCGATGACGATGCTAGGCCGCCAGGAGGGTGCATCTCCGAGCGGCCTATATCAGACAGACCCAACAGCGCAGCACAGCACAGCACAGCACAGCACAGCACCCACCCCGGCGGCACAGTGAAGGATCGCAGGCGACAAGCCATGTCCCAAGGCACTGGGAAATTGACGCTGGAGGGCGCGCGCGATCGACCGCAGCGCTACGCAGGTGAAGGATCAGAATCAGATCATGTCGAGATAAAGCAGCTCCGCACGCCGCGCTCGCGGGGCGCCGCCGACCTCATGCGGATGCTGCTGGCGCAAGATGCTGCACGCGGGGCCCGACAGCTCGTCGCCGTCATCAGCTGCGCCTGCCGCTGGGATCGGAGCGCGTTAGTGCGTGATCCTCCCGGGCGCGATGGTGGGATGAGGTTGGCGGCGGCCAAGGATGCCTCCCAAGGAGCCAGCGCGGGCGGGCGGTAGCACGTCGATCGCAGCACGGATCAATGGAAGCTTCGCTGGAAGAGGCGTCGAAAATTCTGTCCCACGCCCGCCGGCCGCGCATCCCGGCCGCTCTCCTGAGCATCGCAAGCGGCGCACCGCAGGGCCGCCGCTCTTCATCAAAAGTTCGCGGGGCCATGCATGTAGGCACCACGCGAGCAGCCCCGGGATGCTCCCGTCGGTCAGCGCTGCTGCTTGCTGCTGCCTCGGCGCTGCGCGGCCTCGTACCGCTCTTCGAGAAGGCGTCTAGCGCGGCCGTGTTGATTGGACCTGACTCGCCCGGGCAAACACGCGGGGCCTGGCACCTCACCTCAACTCGCCGGGCTGGTCGTCAACACCGCCCACATGCATCGCCAGCCCCCACAATGCTTGCTTGTTCGGCGCGTACTACCAGCGCCCGCGCCGGCCGACGCGCCGCTTTTGCTGCTCACGACAGCTCCCGCTCCGAGCAGCACAACCAGCACCCCCAGCCCCCGACCCCAGCACCACCGCACGCAGGCCCGCGCCGCCCGCCAGGCCTCCCGGCGCACGCGTGCTGCGCATTTTGGCGACATTTGCCCGCCGCTGCGTCCAACGCAAGCGATGCTGCAGCGCTGCACCGAGTGGCCCCGGCCGCCGCGCCGCCGGCGGTGGAGCTGCGACTCGCGATCACCGCGTCCGCCGCGGGCGTCTCGCTTGCTGGCTCGCATCACCGCACCGCACTGCCCGCCGCCCGCCGCCCGCCGGCCTTGGTCCGCCGGCGAGCCTGCAGCTGCTCTACGCTCTTTCCCCTTTGGCGCGCGTTTATCTGGGTCCTCGCTTGTCAGGAGGATTTGCAATCGCCCGCCGCATCCCCTCCGACTGCTAGTCATGAATTGGGAGCTACAGCCGGGATGCCCGATCTCCATCCAGGTATGTCGGCCGCCGGAGTTGCTTCCTTCTTGGCGCGCCGGGTGCGACATCGCCGGCGCCAACCTCACCACCACCGCTACGAATCTCCGCGCCTCATCACCCCCTTCCAGCGCTCTGGCGCTGGCAGGCGCATGGCGGTGGCCCGCGGCCAGATCGTGGATGCAGGCGGGAGGCGGCGCCCCAGCAGCCTGCGTCCCGAGCGTCTCGAAACAATGCGTCGCCAACGCAGCGCACGGCTCGTCCGCTGGATGTCCCCCAGGGCAACGGTTCGGATCAGGGGGCATTTCCTCGGCTGATCTGCAACACACAAGATTATCGTGCGCGAAAACCTGGGAGATGCACCGGGGACCGGGGTCGTCTGCGAGATGGCGGTGACCTTGACACATTTCACAAGCGATTCGGTCCTAAATGAGTCGCCCCTCATTCCCCTCATGGCGCGCGTGATGCCGTTACAGGATTGCGCTACGCCACTTTGATTGCTGCTGTCTGGAGGCCAATCTGGCAGCACGCTTCGATCTTCGCCATCCCTGCCTCGGGCGTGTCTTGGGCGGCTGCGATCTCGTCAAACCAGACGCGTTCGGCTCAGGTCCCGCATCTGCGGCGGCGATTGGCGCATCCGGCCTGGTTGATGATGTCTGCTCTGCAGCATGCGTCCACGGCCCGTCCAGGGTGCCAATTCCTCCCTCGCGCGCTAGCCGGTGCTTACAATACGGTGAGCGGCCGCATGTACCAGGGGTCGTGACCTCAACACCCTCGTGTGTCCGCATGTAGCGAAGCTTCGAAACTGCACCGTGCGTGCCGCGTCGTGCCGGTAAGCGTGGCTTGGAATGGATCACCCTGTATGGAGCACACGCCTCAATCGCCCATCGACGGGCCAACGCAAGTCATCTATCGATATTGATTGCCTCGCAGCTGACCGCAGCCCCCAACGAGCGTAGCAGCGTTGCATCTGCGCTTCTGTCAGCAGCTTGTTCGAACGGGCAGCTGCGCAGCCCTCCATGATCCTTTCCAATGGCCCAGGGTCCCGAAAACGGATCGGGAGTCGACAAGCCTGTCCTGAATGCCGGAGTAAAGCTACCGCGAGAGTGGCAAGGGGCCTTCTCCTTTCGGGACGTAGACCGCGCTGTCACAAATTTGCGCAGCGCATGGCTCAGACCGCGGCTGACGTAGATCCTTTCGTCAGCCCGTCAGGAGCAACCACAACAGGCGCATCCCATACATCCCTGCGCCAGAGCAGGCATCATTCTGCCCCCGTGCTGCGCCAAGCCGAGATCCAGACGGAGCGTCCTTACCAACCTCCGCTCCCCTTCGGGCAACGTCCCTAATCCAATCTGTCCCACAGAGGGCACGCTCCTACAAACCTGGCTCCAGCGGCGGCACGGTCCTCCGACGAGTCTCTGGACCGCTGTTTGGTACGGCAGCTTCCGAGGGCACTTTGGAAGATCTTCGCCGGAAAAGACGTAATGGGCGGCCGGCTGGGTTTTTGAGTTGCCGCGTGTCCACGCTCCATACCGATTGGCCGTCCGATGGGCGACTAGGCCGGCCCGCCCTAAATCGTCCGCCTTGTACTCTAAACGTACGTTACTCGATCTCTGTTGCTATGGAGAACCAACTTCTTGATCGCTTCTTGTGCAGCCCACCCTTGGCTTGCTGGGCCGCAGCATCCTCGTTGCGCGCCCGTGGGATCTTCTCCAGGACGGCCTGCTGTGATTTACCCACCCCTGAACTAACCCCGGTCTCATTGGCCGTGCTGGGCAATCCCCTGCGCATGCTGCACGTGTCGCAGATGCTTGTTGGGCGGGTCTGAGCAATGAACTGTCGCAGAATTTCGTGCCGTCGTCATATCAGACGCCATTATTTTCCGAGCTTCGAGGTACGTTCCGCCCAAGCTTTCGCATGACTGGTCGAATTTCCTGCCATGGGAACTGCATTGGTCGACAGCCATGCAACCCCCCCCCCTCCCAGTCAGTGTCATAGAGTCGACTGAATCAGCAACGCTTACCGGGCGCGCCACTCATGACTTCTCCCACCCAGATCTCCGCACCGCTGCTGACAAGGACCTCGCGGCTTTCCTTCGCTTCGTCTCAACCGAAACGTCTTCGCTATCGGCCCGCCCCTTGAGTGGAGCTGCGGTACAGCCTCAATCATGACATGGCGGCCATCGCGGTGACCCAGCATTGCATGCCCAGAGCAATGTCGTACGACGTCGTCTGCACCTCCGGAAAATCTCCAGCCTCCTGTCGCATCTTGCGTAAGGATCTGCGGCAGGCGCAGACTGAGCATGATGGGTCATCTCCGAGACCAGCGTGGCGCTGATCGCAGAGAGGAAGGCAGTATTCCCAAAATGAGTTGACATGCTCCCGCGAGAAGAGAGCTCCCCCACCGTCACCTTTCCTCAAACGGATCGCGGGCGGCTCGCTCGGCGGATGAAACCGAAGTGTCTTGCGTTTATGACCGAAGGTAGCCCATGCGCCTAGCGGACGATACGAGCAATTTGATCCACGCGCTGCAGACGGGCTTACTCCCCCGTTTGGGTCCTCCGCCCTGCTGGACCTACCCTTTGCCGATGTATGTCATAGTACCCTTTCGGCATGCAGCCCGCGGGAGGGCTGCTTAGGATGCGAGCGGATTCCCATCGATCATCGAAGATCACAGCATAATGTCGTCTGCAATATGAGCATCCCCCATTCGTCCTTCCCCCCACGCGGAATGTCTGCCCAGGGTCCCCGTCAGGCGAGCGCAACGGCAGCGTTTCATCGTTTATGCATTGGAAGCGACCAGCTTTCCCGCCAAGAACGACGCAGGCAAGCGAACCGCTTCTTCTTCACCGTCTTTCCATGCGGCGCGCCGTTTGCCGTTTGCACTAATGCAAATGTATGGCACGGAGCGCGTCAATCCCTGAAGGGTAACTGACGATCTTCGATTTGACAGTCTGCGGTGCCCCGGTCCGGCATGCCAAAGCTTGAGTCAGCCTACGATGGCCCTTCACGAAGGCAGAGCGAAGCAAGAAATGCGGTGAGGCAGGCAATTTGATCGCTGTGCCCGCCCGCTTCGGGCCTGGACGATCATAGCTCGTTTCCCTATGGGGCGGCAGGCAGGCTCAACACCCACTGCTCATGCAACATTGCATGCACCACGAGATCCGCTTTCGGCAGTTTGGACGCGCTTCTTCCAGTGGACAGGAGACGCGCCCTGACCATCTAACAGCCCTTCCTCCTTGTCACCCACTCTCGCGGCAACGGCCAGCGCAGAGGGGAGGCGGATCGCATCCGACGGCACGCGCACACAGCAGGCCGCTGACCCAATCAGCGCCGTCTGGAACATCCAATTAACGCAAAGATGAGGATTTGCGTCGGCGGAGTGCTCATCAATCGGTGTGATTTTCCGGCGATTCTCCCGAGCACCGTGGAATGGTGGCCCTGTCCAACAGTCAGACGAAGCGCACGGCGGCAGCTAGGCTCAACACGTCCCTCCCGCCGCTCTTGAACATTGTCCTCCCCACCCAGGCGCCTTAGCAGATGCCGCCGCTTACGACGTCATTGTGGGCACTCCAAGGGGCGGGCCCTGGGAACCCTGATCGATGCTACGCCCACGTGCCCGGAACATGGCGAACTCGGCAGTGCTCCCTTCGCCAGATTCGCCGGTAGACTAGAGTCAGCCGAAGACGTGCTCTTTGCTTGGATTCCCACCGCCAGACGAGAGGCCCAGCGCCTGCCCTGCACGAAGGGGCGAGCGCCGGCATGGCGTTAATTGTGTGCGACGGGTTGCGACCGCGTCTTGAGACGTGCCGTCGGAGCGCCTACTGACGCTTGCCGATAGTGCTGCCTCTGCTGCGCCTCCGGGGCGGAAAGCTTGAGACGCGCAAGCTGCGTGTGCGGCCAAAAGCAGCAGCGGAGAAACGCCATTAGGTGCGACGAGAAGTGGCTCCAGCAGCCAATCTCTGGTTACCTGGCTGGTGGCACTTGGCTGCGAGTACAGCCGACCAACGACGGGATGGCCCTTGGCCACGGAGATTGGTGCGCGTCAACCCGCCATGTAGTAGGGATGGGCCGGGTAGGCTTTTGATTGTGTCAGGTATCGCGTAAGTATACTTTGGTAGGTTTAGAGTCGCCCCGTCCTTTCGGTGCTTCATTCTGCCGTGTTTTATTTTACTGTTGTGCCCTGTTGCCGGGACTCAATTCTATTTTTATGCCAGGTTGGTGTGCCCGTCGAGGATGCTTCATCTCGCGGGTGTGGGAATGGCAAAGCACGGGTTGAAACCAGCAACTAGCGGTACGTCACTCTTGACTCCACATCTTGGTGCCTCTGGTGGTTTTCGTGTCGGAGATGCTACACAGTCGTAACATCACACGCCCAATCGAGGCCAGAATCCACTAGGCAGAGCTAGGTCTTGGCTTATGGCCAGGCCAACCACATCAATGGGCCCGCCACCTCCCCTTCTCCCGGCTGCAGCTTAGAGCAAATCTTGCTCCATCACCTCGGGTGTTCCGGGACTGTTACATTGATCCCGGCCGAAACAACCAAGCAAAACAATAGCCCAGTTGCTGCCCACGGAGGTCTCCGCACTGGACAAGCTTTCCCCCGCCAATCTCAGTCGATCACATAATTCCAAACACCAGGACCAGACATTTGTTGGGCGACAGGGCAGACTCCACGCTCATGGATCTCGGTAAGTCTTCCCAATTAATGGTCCGCCGCCAGGATGCAGCGGGATTCCTGGTTGGAGCGGGACAGGGGCATTGGGAGGCATGGAAATGAGCCAAGCTCTGCCTAGCATTCTGTCTCATCTTATGATTGTCTTTCCATTGACATTCGATGCGATGGTAAGCTTGCTGGCGGTTGATTCAGGTCGGTATTTTCCCGCCGCTTCTAATGCTGGCACTCACTGATCGCCGAAGAGGCGTCCATGGAAATCATCTCCCGGAACCCAGGGGTGGTGGTAATCGTTACCACAATAATTATTGTTGAAGCAACCTTCTCAGTCACTAACTTCTTGCGAGTCTGGCTGCTGCGCCACTTGTATCCTCGATTTTTGATCGACTCCTCGAGGGTGCCTTGGCCTACCGCTCATTTCCCAAGAAAGGAAAGAAAAACAGGCTCACTGAATCTTAACTGCGGCACGACTGAGCATCGACGTTCTCCCGCAAGCAGAGTTAGCTTGACGCATCATCATCGACAACAGCAGGCCACGCGCGCCGTGCCGTACGGCAAGTGCAGGGTAGGGCGAGCCAGAGCCAAGGCAAGGCATGACGAGATGGACGCCTGAACGTCGCTCCGCGATCGTTGCCTTCACACCAGGCCCTGTTAGACGGGGAGGTGCCTGTCCATACACACGCGGGGCAGCGGAACTGCGCGGCTCAGGAACCCTGCCAGCATGACGCTGGCCATGCAATACGGGCACATGCTCAAGAGGCTTATCCGACCATGGGTGATTGGACAGTCGGAAAAGCTCAGTATCTTCCGACGTCTTCGGAGTCACTGCCTACGAACCAGCACCTAGCACCGGAAGAAGTACTTTAAGAGAAGTCAACTTGGATTTCTGGCTGGCCAATCCCTCCATTCAAGCCCATCCGGCGTATTTTGCAGGCGGCAATGACTACGACTGGCAAGTCTTTCAAGGCGCCCCATCAATGCCAGTCCGAGAGGTCTCGGTCTTAAGATTGATGCCTGTCGGTGACTCGGCCTACGCTGTGCGTGGTTGTGGCATGCACGAGTGCGCACACAAAGAAAAGAGTCAGTCAAGCACACAGCGGCAGTAGCCGTCCAGGCAAACTCTGTTTGGGGCCTTCCCCTGGTCACGCGCCGCAACGGCTGCTGCTGATCTCCCTTTTTTTCCCTCGTACACCCTTGTAAATATTGGGCCAATCAACGGTCGCAATCTGAATAATATTGACTCGCGATTTACATATCGTTGCCCATGGCCCCCCAATTCGGACTCACTCACGTACGGCTCGAGTCAAACAAGTCGCTCATGACACGACAAGGCTACCATTCGGCCGCCCAACCACGACATTTACCCGGTTCGGGAAACACGTAACGAATACGACGCGGATGGGGGATTTGCCGTAACTCCCCATGTCGCGGCCCGTCGGGGAAAGAGCGACAGGAAGCTTGCTTGTGTGTTCGCCGTTGACTGACTCTTAGCTCGCCCTTTTTTCCTTTTCTTTTTTTATTGCACAACCACCACTTCTCCTTCCATCTCAGAATACATCTTACCGGAGAAACATCGGCCGCTACTATATCTATCGAAACTTGGCGCGCTATGGTCCCGGCGGCGCGTCTCGTCGGGGATGTCCTGGCCTGAAGGCCGGCCTGAAAGTTTGTACAGCGCACGAACGCCGTTACTGTGGCGCTGGGGAGATAGGGCTATGGCTGGCCCTACAAGGTGAACGCCCTGCACGTTTTGGGGCGCCGGGGCGGCGGCGCTAACATTTACCTAGCCAGCGCACAGGTAGGCGGGACGGTTGGCGT
>RHKH01000011.1:109211-119669 GCA_009829795.1 Lasiodiplodia gonubiensis | reverse complement strand
TTTTTTTTTTTTTTTTTTTTTTTTTTTTTGGTGGAAAAGAAAGCTCGATATCTTGTTGACTAGGGAACAAGTAAGAGTGCATCCGTTGCCAACGCCAACGAATTCCCGAGCTCCGAAATGCCCTAAAGGCGAACCATCTGGACCAAACAATAGCGCGGTTCGTGCATAGACAGGTTAATGGACCGGCCCTTTTCGGAGGCTCCTAACTGCTCTCAGCAACTGTATCGGAACCTCCTGAAGAACCCAACGGCTCTACGCGACCAAGCAAAAGCGGCCTCTCACGGAGAATTCAGATACAAGCAGGGAAGAGGCTCTAACGTTGGCTTTGCTTTCCCATCCGAGATGACTTCCGATCACATGACCGGAACAAGATCCGCAGAAAGCGGCACTAATCACAGCACGCGCACACGCGAGAAAGCGCACCAAAGCACGGACCTCGAATCGTCATCAACCAGCAACCAACAGATTGACACCTCATCAACGTAAAATGAGACAGGCCAGAGCAAAAATGCCAACGCACTCTCTTTCGTCCTATACTAGTTATTTTTTGTGGGTTTGACCGAGGGAAGTCGGGCCAAGGCTAGGTATTCTTAGAGGCTTTCTCTGATTCGCCCTATTTTGTTTTTCGCCGAGCAGGGGTAGTTGGTTCAGAGAGGGGAGCGAAAAGCAAACGACAACGGACGAACACTAATCGTCTGGGGCAACCCTTTGATTACCTAACGTTCACTAAGCATCAATCAATCCAATTCCCAACGCTCGCCCCTATTTTTTCCGCGTCTTTGCCGCCACTTCGGCGAAATTTGATAGCGCCTCGATGCTATTGCTCGGTGATAATGCTGCGGAAATGTTATCGTGGCGAGGCGAGACAGTGGAAGCTTGGTACTCCCCCCCGTGCTGTTCAGCGAGTGGTCCCCCACCCCTAAGATGGGATCTCAAAGGCCCGCCTGAAAGACGTACGGGTGATACAATCTTGGCGGGATGAACGATATGGCAGGCAGCCACGCACACAGAGCTACACACACCCTGAATTAAACGCACAAAAGGCAATGAGAGATGCGTCATGGTAGTTGTCAAAAAAAATATAGCAACGATAACAAACGTCCGCTCACTGCCCCTCCGGGGTACGAGCTCACGCAAAAGACTCCCCCAAGATTCAAAGATAGCCCCGGCAAAAGGGCCGTCCACGGCACACGCGGTACAGGATCCAAGTGCCGGTGTTGTGCCAAGCAAAAAGCTACAACATACAAGGCGAAAGTCAAGATTACCTCCGAAGAAGAAGCAGAAAAAAGGCTGATGCGGCGGACAGGCGGTGGTCATGAGTGGGGAAAGTTGGCCCCAGCTCAGCCAGCCCTACCTGGCACGCGCATACGTTTGGACCGCCCACCACACCCCCCTGCCCCGACAACTTCTCGGTGATATGTCGAGGCGTTGGCTACGCACGGCGCGCAGCGCAGAAGCCCAAGGGCCGCGCACCGACGTGCGCGCGCGTGCGACCCAGCAAATCACAACCCAAACGCCGAGATCACGATAATAATAACGGAACCGACGCAAAGACTGCTCATCAAAAGGCAAGAGGAGGGAGAGGTCGGGCGGACCCCTGTCCACCATCACGGTCTTCTCTGTCTCTCTCCCCCAGGGTCGTTATTCGACCCGCACCCATGCACCTCATGGCAATCTCCGCGAAAATCGTACGTTTATTTCCACTCCCCCGTCTGTTTTTTCCTCATTCCTTTGAAATGATGAACGCTGATCGGAGACCGGTAAACGAAAAGAAGGTTTGGTGGTGTGGGGTCCCCTGATGAAGAACGAGAGTGATGGCGTTTTTCCTGTGGATGTGCAGGTCCATGACATGGGGGGGCGGCTCATCAAAGGGGAAAATGAAATGGTACGGGCATGGAAAACCGGACGCCAAGTGGGCAACAGTAATGACTTCGGACGACGAGGCAGGAGAGGGCCCTCCCCCCTCCCAGCAGCGGGACTGGCGGGGATTGAGTGCGCGCGTATTCTGGATCATCGTCTTTCATCTTCATCATCGAAGACGGCAGGCAGGGCCTGGACCGCAAGCAAAAGCCATTGTCCTATCCTCTTTCCGCCCTTCATCCGAGACGATCTCTACGTCGTAGTGATGCTCATCACGGCCTTTTCATATCCAAGTGGGGAGAAAGACAGGCCGAGCATCGCGAGACGAAGAGGAGCAGAGCAAGGAGGGAGCGATGTGCGCTCAGGACACGTCCCCCTCCCTCCAGGTCAACGTGGACTCGAGGTAGGGAAAAAACTTGGAAGCGTCGTGTCCGCCGCTCAAACCCATCGCTTGTTCATCCCCTCCCCGTTGATCGCTAGGTCCCAATCCGCCGGCTCCTCGCGGCTATGCGAATCCGTTGTCGTCAGTCAGCATGGCAACGGCGCGCATTGAGCGACCAGCTGCTCGTGGCCCCTCTCCCACGTCAGCCGTCCCGTTTACGTCGACGATACTAAGCCCATGGCCCCTCTTCTGCACGTCGGCGCCGTCGTATGTGCTTCAAGCTTTGTATTGACGATGGCGATGGCGATCTGCGGTGACCGCCCAGCCAACGGTGAGGTGAGCTGCGATCAGTCCGCCATCTCCCTCCTTTTGCAGCTTCTCTTCTTGCTCAACATGCCGCGAACCGAGCGATCCAGAGACGAAGGGGAGACAAGGAGGTAGGGAAAGACACCCGGCCAGTACTGACACTCCGTTCTCCTTTCGGCCAGGTGCTCACCGTATCTTTGTGGCGCACCAGGACCAGCAGAGCGGCAGGTCGGGCCTCGTGTACTCGTCTCGAGCCAGACGAACGTGCTCATGTCGATGCCAGAATAAGACCAAGATCACGACGACATGCCGCGCGCCCGCCAGCGAGATCGGCGCTGTCGTTTCCCCATCATCGACCATCACGTTGACGGGCCGGTTGGCGAAGAGGGGCCGTCGGCACAATAGTGTTAGCATTCGTTTCCCCTCCCTCGCGGTCAGAAGCCATGGAGATTTGTGGAGACCAATAACGAAACGAACAAAGAATGCGAAGAGAAGGTGACATTTGCAGAGAGCTGCCGAATGGGTGAAAGATGGCCCCCATCATCCTCTCAGGTTGCCTGATGATTGACGCCCGAAGATGTAAATCCGAAAAAAACGCACGTTATGTGGATGGAACGCACATTACCTAGCGACCACCAACAGCCATCCTTTTTGCTTTCTGGCTCCTTTCAAGTGCACGCCTCATGACAGTATCGTGTATGCCGCTTTGTCCGCGCTTTCTCCTAGCTCTCTGGGTTTCTGCAGGCCGGCTCCCTCTCCGCCTTCGCAGTTCGTGCGGTGCAACGGCGGAGATGCGGGCCTTCTCAGCCGCCGCACCAGTCGGTCCTATCCCGCCCTCTCCAAGTATCGATGATGCCGGACATGATGCACCATGCATGACGATGCAGACTGGTCGGTTCTTCTCTGTAGGTACGCAATTGCGCAAGCCCATGTACATCCCTAGCATCCACTTTTGTCAAGAGACTAGCGTAAAGCACGATTGGCCTGGGCAATCGCTGGATTCGGCCTTAGGCCAGTCTTATGGCTGGTCGGCTTGCCATCCTAGGTACACCGCTCTTGCTCGCAATAGGACAAGAGAAGCACCGTGGCCGCGTAGTGCTATCGATTCGTCTGTAAGGAGCTCAAGACGTGCGTAGATGTGGCAAGCGGAGGTATGACCGACGATGTGACCTTGCCCAATCTGCCCGTCGGCGAGCGGTGTGTGTAGTGCATGGCGCGTCCTTTTACGAGTCACCAGGCTACGAAAGCACTGCGCCGCTCAGCAGGCAGCGGCTTTGGCCCCGAGCGAGGGGTTGCGTACGAAAACGGAACGGGTGAGTGACAAAATGGCGATTACCGGAAGACAGGGCGGGTGGCGGACGACGCATGGTGCGTATGTGTCGTGTTGGATGCGCATCGATGCCTTCTGCGTCGTCGTGGGCACGTTCCTGCCTTCCTCCCTCGAGTTTCCCCGCCGTGTTGCGCCGCTGTTGCGCCGCCGCTCCCCCGTTCATCGGCGAGGCTGTGCTATGTTCTGCCGGGCGGCCTTGACGAGGGGCTCGAGGCCGGGGTGGGGTGGAGGTGTTGACAGGGGTCGAGGCGAGCAACGGGACAGCAGACGAAGGGGATGTGCTGTCTCCGGCTGACGTTGTCCAATCATTGCTCGCGCGAAGGACATCATGCAGCAGCGGGAAGTCAGAGGGGACCGAGTTCGCGGACCCTCCATTCGCCTGCGACGCGCGAGCGGAGACGGCGTCCGGAGCGGAGCCCCAAATCCACCTCATCTCTTCTTAGCATGCCCGTAGTCCCTTGTTTCCACCCCTAGCACGTTGTAGTGGAGCCGTCTCTCGGATAGAGGGTCAAGGCATGACATCCTGACTGAGTTGAGCAAGGTGGGGGCCGGAGTATGCGACAACGTGAGGATTTTCGCGGCGCGATGATGTTCGGTTCGTCTCGCCTACGTGCCGCTCGCTGCTGTCAGCCGATCACCGCCGTTCGCTTGCTTCGACCTGCCCTTGCTCTTGCTTCATCTTGATGGAGAACGGCCGACTCTGTGGCTCGCCACGCGATCCTGCGATTCCTTGGGCTTGATGCGTTGGCACCGCCTCGTACGGTTTTTTGGTTGCGTGGGTTCGACCGAAAGGCGGTAAGTGAAAAATTCGTCGTGTGTGAGCTCTCGTTTTCTTCATCCGCCACCCAACTTCAATGCCCTGCATGGAGCCAACACGCCGGTAAGCCATCCTCGTAGGGCGAGAGACGAGAGCGCCGGCTCATGCAAGGCTAATCCATACCCTGCTCCCTCTCGATCGCGGTGATGAGTGCTTTAGCCGCTGGGTCCCGCCTTGCCATTCCTTCCCGCTGCGCCGGGGACCCGCTGGTCTCCAGTTCTTGCTGTGTTGTCCGCATGGGCCACGCTGGAGTGGGGGGATGGACCGGTTGCGTGCATCGTGAAAGGCGGTCTATAGTTACGGGGCCTGCCGCTGTCGGCTGTCGCGGCAAAAAGGAGGTGAGGTAGGTGCACCCACGAAAAGAGGGGAAAGCGCTGGTTGATGGTGATGGTCACCCGCTTCCTCGTAAGTTTCCAGCCTCGCCGTCTTGCCTCTTTGGGTAATTGCCGTAAAGTGGTGTTAGCAGTGCTCCTCTCCAGCAGTCTGCCCCTTCGACTCGTAGTTTGGTTCTTGTGCCATGGCTGACTGGAGGCCTTCCATGTAGTCTGTAGCAAACTTCGCTCGTGCTGTTGTCAGCGTCTTCCGAAATAGAGGCCCCTCATTGTAAGCGTGTTCGGCGGCAGACGTCGTTCGGGCGTGTAGAGGGAGCCACGAGGTCACCAGAACCGTACCGTAGTGTCCGCCAGAGGGACTTGCCACGATTTATACCGTTCCGCGACCGCATGTTCATGTTGCAAGAATTAGCTCCCGCCTGCAACGTAGATCGAGGAAACGACAGCATCACACGACCCCGCTTAGCTCCGCCGTCGGAGTGGCGATGAACCCCGTTCCCGCTGGTTATACTTTCCAACGGCGTGGCAAAAGCTCAAGCTCGAGAAGTTTGCTGTGGCGCTGCTATGGACGATCGATGGAGACATGGTGGAGCGGAAGATCTGGTCTGCACGGCCAGGAAAGCCAGTGCAGGTCAGTTGAGCGCAAGAACCACACCGGGAAGATCATTGCGACCCAGATCGTCCCACATGAAGTGTCGATCGAGGCTGTGTTCAGGTACTGGGTGGCTCATACGACTTTCCGTGAGACGGTGGTGTAGCAATTACGAATCGTTGCTAAGGGACGAGGTACCTTGACATTTGATTAGCAGAGGGGAATGCCACGGCGGATCTGACAAGAACTTAGCCGCCCTTCCTTATGTGGATAGTCGAATGTTCTGTCTGAATGTATCTGTAAGTTCCATATCTCCACATGTATCCGGGTACTTACTACAACTATCCAAGGAGGGAGAGTGCACTGTCTCGCAGAGCACAAGAGGCCGAGTCCAAGTTATCTCGAGAATGAAAGCCTTGGCGTCCTGTAAGTAAAAGGACCAAAACAGGACACTACGTATTCGCACATAGTCAGCTCTCCAGAAGTGCTAGGGTGGTCAGTGTTGGTAGGAAATCAGTAATTGAGTTCCAATTTTCTCAGAATTCTATGCACTACGCCCTAAGGCGTATCTTGAACCCCATTTACACCCGAGTATGATTTTGTACTTGAAACTCCCCCCAAAAGCTACTATCCCCTATTCCCCCATGCCGAATGTAGCAATCGTCTCCTTGCAATCTGTGTAGAGAGCACTTTGACGACGGGTAGTTCAGGTAGCCTTTACTATCAAGACATTGTCGTCTGAGTCTGATTTGGTGCCGAGATCGCTTCCGTCTGCAAAGTCTACTAATTCAAAGTCGGAGGAGGAGCCTGCTATTTTTGCACTGCATTTTCGTAAGTTCTCTCTGCGAAATCGAAGGGCAATGGAAGTTTACCGGATGTGCCCTTCTTGCCCTTCCCATACGACTTGCCCTTCTTCGACTGCTTCTTCTTGTCGCCCTTCGGACGCGCGTTCGGATGGATGGAACCTGTGTCCTGAGAAATGGCCTTTGCAGATTCCTCAGGTACCGTAGAACTCTCCATGCTTGTGTTTCCCGTCTGATCAGCAGCTTCTCCTTCATCGGGGTTCGTCTCGATGGGAGAGCTGGACTTGACACACGCTGCTACATCCTCGGCCCAAGATGCCGTTCTCTCATCTGCTGAAATCTCTTCTGTCTGCACTGGGGAAACCTGCTGGTCAGTCGTTGCGGCCGTCGCGGGCATGGCTGGTTCAACCTGCACGGATTCTTCCTCCGCGGGATGGGCAGTAGGAATGTCGCCAGCCTCAGGAGAAACCGTTCTGCTATCATGGACTTGATCGTCTACCTCTTGTGTCGAGTCTTCACGTTCCTTGTGCTCCTTTGCGGCCATAGGAGGTTCTTCTTGGACAGTGACGAAGCTGTCGTCCTTCTCAGGCGTTGCATCTTCTACCTGGCTCGTGGTGCCTTTCATCGGCGTACCCGGAGACAGCGTCTTCTCCGACTTCGTAGAGGGAGGTGAAGGAATCATCTCTATGGGAGTGTAATACCTGCTTTCGGTCTCTCGCTCCGGAATTGGAGACCTAGCACCAGCAGCAGAGTTGGCCACCATGGTGGACATTTTAGCCGAAGCAGCTGCTTGAGCATAGCTTACGCGTGTGGATGATGCGGCGGACAGTGAGCCTTGCTTCTCCTTGCGACAGTGAATGTTAATATCTGGAACCGCGACCTTCGCCTGGCGTAGGCTAGAAGCCGACTTTCCCGCTTTAACAACGTCACTCTGCTCTTCGATTCCACCAACATTTCCTTGCTGAGTGGATGGGGCTGAATGACTGGACTCTTGATCGCTTGTGTCCGTCTTCTCCTGGGTACCCTCGAGTTCTGAGTCTTTGCTTCCAACTGCGATATCGGCTGAGGCTATCTCTTTCGAAATTTCGCCATCCGAAGGAGACACAGTCCTCTGCTTCTTTTCTTGTTCGCGACGCTCGAGAATTGTGGTAATTTTCTTGTCCACGAGACCGGCATCATCGGCACGTAGCTTTGTAGCGGGCTCCATCGGCTTTTGCTTTTCAGTGGTAGCAGCATGCTCCACGGAGCCAGAAGTCGAAGGCTCTGGAGTCGTGGTACCACTTCTGGACTTGTTCGAGTTTCCTTTCTTATTGCGGATGATCTTGCGCTTCTTTGGCTTCGAGGAATTCGCCGAAGATGAACAACGTGAGTCAGGACGTGGTCCAGGATCCTCAGTGGAAGTTGTGGTCGTGATAGAGGTAGGGTGACTTTGTGGACCCTGGGGGACGTCCCCAACGGCTTGCTTAGAAACCTCGATTGGCTGCATGCGTCGTGCATCTTGGGGTGAGTAAGACATGGGGTCATTGGCAGTGGCCTCATAAGTACGAGAAGGACCACGACTGCGTTGGATGTGCGTAGCACTCGACGCCCGGTGCTCCGACACTGAAGGTCCACGATCCTGACCAAATGGTTCCATGGCAACAGGTTCGATGGGAACAAAGGGTACAGTGTGCCGAATGGTCGGAGTCTGGGCGAACTGTGTAAGTGCAGAAAGCGGATAACCTTTCGTTAGATCGTAGCCCGGGGGCAATAGGGATTCCGCCTTTGCAGGGATTCTGACAACCAATGGGTAGCCGAAGAAGGGCGCTTCATCCAGGCGTAGGGCCAGGTTCGCGTCTTGGAAAGTTGTCATGTTGACATGAGCGAAGGGATTGCTCTTCTTATCGATGCTGACCTTTACATCCATGACAGGCCTCTGGAGCTGAGTTTCGAAGAAGTCCTTTAGCTCCCTAGCAGCTACTTCAAGGGAAAATCCGCGATTGAAGTTGTGGACCCATACAGAGGGTTTTAATCCCCTATTGGTAGGCAGGCTATTCCCAGGCTCAGCCCTTCTGGGCGCTTCGACTTGAGGCACGAAAGCCGGGAATGGCTCTGTGTTGCCTACGGGAAGCGTACTGTCGAAAGGACGATCTGCGGTGGGACCCAGCGGACCGGCAGCAGGGCTACGGAAAGCGCCTCCAATATGATTTCCACGGATAGAACTGTGCCGACCACCGCGGGAACCCTTTCCGGATTGCTTGCCTTGGAAACGCGAACCAAAGTCCTGACGCAATGCCTGTCCTGACATGCGACGTGGTCTCATGCCTGGCATCGTTCCTCCGTATTGCAAGTTGGTCATGTTGGCCAGATGGGGTGGTAACATTGGCGGCGACGTAAGGGCTGAGATAGGCATGTAGGCTGAGCCAGCCGCTCCTGAAGGGTGTGCAACAGGCATATGTGGGGTAGCTTGCATTGTCGCGTAAGCCATGTCGGGAGAGGCCGAGTGCATGTTGGGGTTGCCATTGAAATTGGGGAAAGGGTCTGAGTCGCATCAGTACAGCAGCTCCTAGCCTTTTTGGACACGGAAGTAGGGCAGATTATAAGACTTACTGAGGTCCCTATGCATTGCGCCAACCTCAAACCCATGAGGGATGCCTTGGAACTGAGCCGCGGGAAGGTAGAGCTGAGCACCGATGCTCTGAGGCGTGGCAGCCTGAGACGGCGGACGGCGTGTAGGAGCGCCCATGGAGCCCTGAGGAATGAACCCAGGAGTCATCGCGTTCATCCGGTGTGTACTGCGGTGCCTCTGGTGTGTCGATGGAATCATGCCAGTGTTGGAATGGTAGGGCTGTACCCGAGGCGTGCTCTTCGAAGTGTTTGGTTTCGCAGCTAAGTAGGGCGACTTCTGGGATAAGGTTGGTGTGAGGGTTGGCGTGACGGGGACTGAGGTACTCGGTTGGCTGTCCCTGCGAATGAGAGAAGCTGGATGGGCGGCGACGCTGGATGGATGTGCAGTTTCGACTGGGGAGATAGTGCCGACTTGCATCGAGGAAGGTTGGTGTGGCTGCCGCCACTCAACGCGAAGTAGGCCCTGCGGGACTCTGGATGTCTGACCCTGATCAACCCGCGATGACTCTGGGTGAGGTGCCTCCTGCTTCACGGCCTCCATTTCATGCGGGCTGCTGATGACGCGAGTGCGCTCATTGGCACGCGCTTCCTGCTTCTTAGCGGTTTCCTCGAGAGCATTGCGAATGCTAATGACTGCAATAGTAAGGAATAGTTCGCCATGTTCCTTGATCTCGGTCTCGCTGAACAGTTCTAGAAGCGTTGTGCCATAGCAGATCTTCTGCACCTTGGGATAATTGCATGGACACCACTCGGCAACGAAGTTTTGGACAGCGGTACTGTTTTGCGTTGCGATGCGGTCTAGGGCGGAAGCGAGGTAGTCTTTGCCGAGGCGATGGATATCGTGAGCGTCAAAGTAATCGTGGATGGTGTAGTAGCCGACGAAGATCTCCTTGCACTGGGCGGGAAACTCGTCGCGCAAATGTTGCACGAAGCGGTCGATCTGGTGCGAGAAGTCCGGCTTCATGTTAGGTCCGCGCGCAATGACTTTCTCGGGTGGATCAGATACCGGACGAGGAGCAATCTGACCAAGCTTGGTCGAGAACAGCGCCTTGCCGGCGACCTCTGCCAACACGATGCACGGTCGATGGTTTTCCATGTCGACCGAGGGAGGGGTATTGGATGGCGGGTGAGCTTGAGCGCCGGCGCTCGCCATGGCTCGTCGTGATAAAATGTCCGCAGACGGCGACGAGAAAGCAAGGCCGGCTGATGAGAAAGTTGTAAGCAGGTCGGTGAGGAGGTAGGTTCGCAAGAGGAGAGCGAGGGTCGGATTTTGGCAAGCAAAGTGTGAAGGAAGAAGATAGCTGCAAAAGGAAGGCACGGTCGTGCAGGTGGCGACGGCGACAGTGACAAGCGGCAGGTGCGCCTGGCCACATGGCTTGCGCTCACCTGCACCCACCCGCATGCCACACACCTAGATGCAAAGCGAGAG
>RHKH01000011.1:39312-109056 GCA_009829795.1 Lasiodiplodia gonubiensis | reverse complement strand
TGGGGAAAAAAAAAAAAAAAAAAGGTTCAAATTCGCCCAGACAATGGATTCAGTTGCCCAAAGCTAGAGAGCGGAAAAGGATCCAAGGAAATCATGGGAAATTTTTCAAACACGTCCGGACAGGATCTTCAGCTGCCCGCAAGTGTAGACTTTTGGGAGTACCGAAAGGCTTTGATATCCGCTGATTGTCAAAGAAAATATGTAATTTAGAGGCGTCATACTTGACCAGCCACGACCACTATCCACTACTACTACTCCATATCTGGCTGACTGTGCCGTTCGACAGAAGGCATTGATACAATCGGTTGAGTATTTGATACAAGGCTCCACGACCGTGCAGATTACGAGGAGCGCGACTGCTCCAGCAGGCGCAGAATCTCCGACTGGTTATCACCGACGACAACCTTGCCGCTGGTCCAATCCACGACCTGAACATCGTCAGTAGCCGGATACACACGAATAAGGCAGTCCGAGGTATTTCTCCAACTCCCGCGAAACCTATGCCTGCATGCATATTTGAGAAAGAGGGCCAGCAACTTACCAGTGGCTTCGAGAAGCTGCTCGCGTTCATCTTAAACTTCCGCAACGCCTCCTCTTGGGTAGTCGCGCCCTGCACGACCTTGCCCGCGCTCTCGGCCCCCAGGTATTCCAGAATCGTTTCCACCTGGTCGCTTGTGGGTGGCTCTTCCTGGGCCTCGAAAGTGAACTCGGCTTGCTCGGCTTTCGCCTGCGCGGAGTTATCAGACGCCTGGTCAATCGTCGTGCTGGTGCTGGCGTTGGCCTGAGCCTGCTTGAGCAGGTTGAGCACGCGAACGGATGACGCGGATGCGGGATTGTGGAAGAGCGTGACAATGTTCTTGGTGCCAGCCTAATGGACGAGCGCGCTCTCGAGCAGAGAGCTTCCGGTTAGCTTTTGGTCCGCGATCGAAGCAGGAGGAAAACGAAGTCAATGCGCGAGAGAGCTGAGGAAGCGTACCTCGCCGAAGAGCTTGCCGAAGAGGCCCATCCTACTAAGCGTTGGCAGCATCTTGAATGACTTGTTAATTGGCGCAATTGGAGATGGGAGGATGGAGGAAGTTCGTTGGAGTCATGGGATGACGTCGAACCGAGCAGCTCGCGCAGGGGCCTCAGGTTACCGCCCAGAGCGGGCACCCTGGCCGGTGTCCGCGCTTGGCAATGACGAGCGGCGATCTCGCATATCTATCACGTGATTCGAGGATTGTTATCCTTCTAGCGATGAACGCTGCTTGGCTTACGTAGGTAGTTGGTGCTATCGTCTAGACGTGAATTTGGAATCAATTAAGGTACAATCATATTCGGGCGATAGCTTCAGCTACCCACCACGAGCTTGCACAGGCTCTGGTACAGAACCAATTTCACGCCAAAGTTCGGCTGAGAAGGGGAAGCAGTACAATGTTGTGATGGTTTATTTACAGTAGCAAAATCATCAGTCGTATCAACCGAAACCAGGTACAGACCGCCACCCAATGCCCAACGGATGTTAAACCGCTCGTGTTTTCGAAACCGACCTATCATCTACCGCGTCTTTTGTGTGCCCGGTCTAACAATAATCTCAAATGTAACGCCTCGCTGGAAATGAGCCACTGAGACATTAATATGGCTGCGGAAGGCGGCCCCAAGAGGCACTGAACGAAAAATGTCTCACTTCCCGCGAAGCAATCCTGACCTCTCGTTTGAGCTCTCTTCGTCTTCGTCATCTGCGTCATCATCCGCTTCACTGCTCTGTTCCTCGTCAAACCCTTCAGATTCGAGACCAGCGCCTCTAATGCCGAAGCTGAGCAGGAATCCAACGAACGTTATTCCGCCAAAGATGCCGAAAGCCATAGCCTCACCCTTTGGCTTGATGCGGGTTGCAGCAGAGAACAAGCTCCCAGATACGAAAGGACCCACCGCACGGCCACCCGCGGAAAGAGTCTGGGCCAAGCCATTGAGCGTACCAAGCACGGCGTGGTCGGGGGCGGAGTTGGTGATCTGCAGGGAAATTAGCTTGGACATGTCTCGTCACAGTTCGCGATACGCACCAAAAGCAGAGCTGAAGTTAAACCGCCGACAGCAGCCACCGTCTTCACTATAAGCACGAATCCTAGCTCGATCCACATGATAGCCTTCCCGCGACCAAGCCCCGCGCCCGTATTATCGCCGTTCTTATAGCCGACCCAGGGCATAAGCAGGAACGCAACCACAAAGGCAGCAAGGCTGACTCTGTATGTGCTCTTGTTACCCATCTTCTCTCTTAGCTTTCCATAAATACCGATCTGAAACACGATTGTGATAGCTCCAGCGAAGGCTAGGGAAACTCCAATCTCTTCTGTGCTCAAGCTGCGACCAGTGGGTGGGGGCGCTTGCGCAAAGATCGGATACAGGGAATTGTAGGAGATATTAGCGAATTGGAAAATCAGGAAGGTAAGGAGAAGGAGAAGTGTATCCCGGTTGAGGACTTCTCGCCTCGTCAAGTTCTCGCCATTGGACACATTTGGCAGAAGAGTGGGAGCAGATTCTTGAGAAATGTCTGAGGCGTCGTCTTCGTCGTCATCAGCGTGGGTGCTGGAGCTGTTGCGGCGACGACTCTTGCCCATCACTCGGCGGATGTAAGTCGGCCGGGTAGAGCTCGTGAACTGCCACAGCCAGGCGAAGAGATTCTCAATCCTCTGCCCGAGTGGCGGCAGGTCTCGGGCTCCCTCCAAACTCTCCTCCAAAAACAACATGGTAAGGATCATGTCGACAAGTAGAATGGCTGCCGAGAACAAGTTTGGCGCCAAGTAGGGATACCGGGCCTTGTTGCCCGTGAAGGGGTTCTTCTTGAAAACGAGCAGGCCTCCTACGATGGGCCCGGTAATGCCTCCTATGCCATAGACCACGGGCAGGTAGGTGAAGGCCCGGCTCTGGTTACTCCGATCGGTGATTTCGCCCAAGCACGTTGAAACGACGCCCTGATTGCCATTCACAAGACCCATGAAGAGTTGTACAACTATGGCTTGCCATAGCGTTTTGCAGAACCCGAAGGCTATGAAACACGCAATTGTCAGAAGTGTCCCAAGCAGCACGACTGGCTTGCGGCCGATGCGGTCTGACAGCCAGCCCCAAAAGAAGTTTGTCGCAAACTGCGCCAGAGCGAACGATGACGCTATCAAGCCAACGTAGATGCCTACTTTGTCCTCTGTCACGCCAGGAAATGTGGTTGTCATCTCGGGTAGATACGGGCTGATGGAGTTGAGAGCGGTCTGCTCGGCCAGCGCGATGACGGCGAGCACGGCGAGCTGCCTCTTGGGAAGCGGCGACTCATGGTGTTGCGCAGACGCGTCGGAATCGCCACGGCGATGGCCGAAGGACGCATCAGGCGAGGGTGGAGCGCCGCGCGAGGTGGGCGGCTTGGTGGGAAAGGTCTGGTAGTGCAGCGTAGACGACTTGCGGCGTTGCTCCAGGTCGGGCCTGGCCGAGTGCTTCATGGCAGAGGCAAAGCCTGAAGAGTGGGCGGCCTGCGCTGGAGCGGACGAGCGCAGCGCAACGACAGCGGGGGCGGAGTCGGGAATGCGCTAGGCGGCGCTGCGTCGGCGGGTCAGATTTCGAGTTGCGGAAACTGAGGCGCATATGCACACGGAAGGCACAGAGGTTCCCCAGGCGATGGATAAGCGATCGGGTGGTGTTTGGCGGGATGCTGGCGGTTGCCAGCCAGAACGAGCCCGTCATGCGGCAGCTTTTCGTCAGACCGGGCCCAGCTAGCGCACCTGCCTTGATAGACGGCCGGCCGCACGCGCAGCCTGCGAATCCGCGCCGCGCGATTGGCTCGCCTGCTGAGCGCCGCCGAGCGCCCGCCGCCTTCCAATTCCACCACGTCACCTCCCTACGAGCACAACAGCCGCCTCGATCCAGCCTCGTATCGCGCTAAAGACATCGATAAAGAGGATCGCCTCACCCGCTGCGGGGAACGGAAGTTTACGTACAGATGTGACCGTATCCGCATGGTCCCAGCAATCCTCCCGCTCTCCTCTGTCCGCAGATCCCCCGCATTCTCAGCTCTGGCTATTTTTGCACTGCAGAACATATCGTCCTGCGTCATGGGAGCCCGCCACGGCTGCAGCCTACCGTGGCGGAGAGCGCCCCTGTGCCAGCTTGGCTGGGTGTGGCGTTCGCTGGCCACACGCGTTCGCTCCGACTAGTCGCACCGGAGTATTGATCCCACAACAGTGCTGCAATATGTCGCGCGTGTTCTCTGCCCTACGACCTGCGTTTGAGACCGACAGCCGACTTGCGGTGTGCTCACATGCACGTGGATCGAACGAGACCTTGACAACGTGAGAGGAGAAAGCGCCGCCTTGAGTTGCCAGGACCGATGTACCTGAGCTACCCATAGATTAAGCTTACGCCGTGCCAGAGAGCCAGAAGCGACCCGCATCGAGGCCCTATGCTTGATGCGGCTCCTACCTGCAAGGCCCTCTTCCATTCCGGCATGTCAGCCCACTAACAGCCCGTTCCTGGCCAGTCATGCGGCAGTGTCGATCTAGCCCACAATTCCGGTTTGGGATCCACGTCTGCAGCACCAGCAGCTGAACGAGCCCCAGGCTGCTTCAATTTTCCTGCGGCTCTGCCCAAAATAGCGGTCAACAGCCTTTCGCCAATGCCAACAATCAAGATCCATGTCGCTGTTCAATGATTATTTCGTTGCACGAGCAGGAGCTTCTGCACACAGTCACAGGGCGTTCGTAACTACAGTAGTTGTGATCGCCGGGCGTCCACTGTCCCCCGCATGCACATCGGGATCCAACTCACAGGAAATGATGGTCGTAAGCGACCGCTTCGGGAAGCATTGCGGCGGGACGAGAGAACTATATCGCATGGGGAAGAACACGAGCGTCGGTACGAAAATGACAGCAGCTACTTCTGGACAGTCGCTTCCGGCTATTCATTTGTGGCTAGTACTTGCTGAGCAGACCCGTCTCGAGCGCATTTGGAAAAGCATTCGCCGGGGTCATGCCAGGTACCTCCTTGGCTTGCTTCGGTCCCGTCTTCTGTTCCACGGTTTAGCCTCGCGTTGCACCGTTCCGTTGCAACATTCACGGGCACGTTCTCTCCGGGGCAGGCGACTGCTGACACCTTGGCACAAGGGTCTGGTGCCTGGAATGTGAATGTAAAGCTCGTCCCAAAATAGCCCTACAGATTAGGTGCACGGGATCCAGCTCTGGATACTTAATAACACTCTGCCTTGCATCTTCAATCACTCTCGTCGACGGATTATTTCCTGCCCTTCCCTCGCTTCGTGAACCGCATCATCCATTGCTTCACAATGCGCTTTGTTGACGCCTTCGCGGCACTCGGTGCCCTTTTCCTCCTCTTTCTTGGAGCCAATGCCTCTCCGGTTGACCATGATCTCTTCGAGAGGCAGAATTCGTTCTTCGCTCTTACTGGAGCTACCGGTGGCATGGCCCCCCGCCAGGAAGTTCGTGACCTGGCATCCAATCCGGACCAATGGAACCTTTTCGTCCTTGCTATGCAGCGCTTTCAGTCCAAGAGCCAGAACGACAAGCTTTCATGGTACTCAGTCGCCGGTAAGCTGCCTTATTTCGTGGCACATGAGCCAGTCATGGCAACCTTCAAAGCTAAATGATTACACCTTCAGGCATTCATGGACGTCCCTATGCCAACTGGGATGGCGTTGGGCCTTATGGATCCAGCCCGTGGTGGCCCGGCTACTGTCCCCACAGCTCCAACCTTTTCGGATCCTGGCACAGGCCATACCTTGCGCTCTTTGAGGTAAGTGCCAGAAGTGAATTAAATATGATTCGCATGCTTAACCTTCGTTAGCAACTCCTCATCCAATATGCCAGCGAGATCATCAACGAAACCCCACCTGGTAGCGGCAAAAGCAGGCTACAGGCCGCGGTCGGGAGCCTGCGGTTACCCTACTGGGATTGGGCTAGAACATCGTCTAGGATAATCCCGGATGCTCTCGCGCAGCCGTACACCCAAGTCACGTTCCCTCAAAACGGAAGCTCGACCAGTATCCCGAACCCGCTCTACGCGTATAGGTTCCAAGTTATCCCGGACAACAACTTCGAAAGCAACTACGCTTATAACCGCCAGACTACTCGTTCAGCCAATGCCGAGGCCAATCTTCAGGCTTCTTACACTAGCCGTCGAAACACGCTCCTGACACTGTTTAGCAGAAATCAGGCTTACAACACCTTCTCCACCGATGCCAACGGCAACACCAATCCCAATTTGGAGGGCATCCACAACGGCGTCCACTCTGCTGTTGGCGGCTACATGCAGCAGATCGCTTACTCTGCTATGGATCCCATCTTTGCCATGCATCATGCAAACATCGACCGGGTTATTGCAATTTGGCAGGCGCTCTACCCTAACAACTGGGTGTCTCCCGCCACTCAAGGCTCGGGCACCAGAACAATGCCGCCTTCCAGCAACCAGGATGCCAACTCTGCGCTCACACCCTTCCACAGAGACACGAGGGGCACCTTCTGGACCTCAAACGCCGTCCGCGACACGGGTGTCTTGGGCTACACCTATCCGGACCTCATTGGAATCAACAGCAATTCGCAGCTCATCAGCAACCTCAACCAGATGTACGGCAACAGCGCCACCAACTCGGCGCTGCGGGGTGGTAGCGACGCCGACGCCAGCGCCCCGGCCGTCACCTACGATTACATGGCACAGGTCACCCTTGATAAGAGCGCGCTAGGCGGCCAGTCGTACGAGGTGCAATTCTCTCTGGACGGACAGTACGTCGCCTCGTACGCCGCGCTGGCAGTTCCACCGCCTCCAGGCGCTCAGCGGAAGGTCGTGACCAGCTCTGGCAGTGTCATGCTCACGGACGCACTGGCTCAGAAGAAGATCGACACGTCCGACCGCGACTCTACTGAACAGTACCTCGCCGAGAAGCTCAAGTGGCAGGTGGTGCAGAATGACCAGGTCGTCGCGAACTGTCCCGGCCTCAACGTCACTGTCGCTAGCGCTGAAGTCAAGCCCGCCAAGGCAAAAAGCCAGTTTCCAGCTTGGGTTGAGCAGCCGCAGGCCATTGACAACAGCACCTCGCCTTCGTAAACATGCGTATTTCTCCGTGTGTTGTTGGGTCGTGTTCATAGTTGGGCATTGCGGGGGAGTTGATCAAATAACATTCATAAAAGCGTCTTTGCATTGTTTCTAATTGTATGTAAACATTTCTTTCCAAACAAGAAATGATATCTCCCTTTTCCATGACAACACTTGGGTGCCAGTGATATGACTTGCGCTATGGTTCAACGCAAATCGCAGGATTGACGTACAGTCATCTTGATATGGGGTAAAATGCTGCCGAGACTCATTAGCTGCTGCGATTCTCTGAGCGGTCTGCAGAGGCCATTAGAACAGTTGACATGAACGTATCTAAACTAAGATGTCGACCACCTCACAGCAGTGTGGCAGCACTAAACGAACGGGAATAATTTCTAGACAGTTACATGTTGGTCGTATATCGAGCCGCATTTGGCTTGAGAGCATTCCTTGACTCCGAGATGTACCTGGTATGCTGCTCCCAACATGTGTCGGGACGCGTGTCCTGCCGAAGACGTAAGAAGCTCCATGCTCTACCCAGTACAGATAAACGTGGAATTACTTCTTCTTGAATTGAAGTACGCTTTCTACGGTCGACTCACGCATTCCGGTAACCTTATTTCCGCGGAATGCCCCCGACTTGGACTTCCGTCCTGCCACACACAGACTCACACGACAGCTACTCTTAGTTCTAGCTGCAACAAAAGTGCACGCAGTTGCCTTGTCCGCGAGCGTCTCCTTGCCTGGCCAACGGAGAGAGCATCGGACCACAAAGTTTGGCGCACGCAAACCCGAAGCACATGGCAGCGGCCTTTTTCTCCCTCGGATGTTACTTCGGCTCCGTTCTTCAACTGTCACCTTCAAACGGGGCCCAACACCGTGTTCGGCATCAGCTACCCCGTTGGCCCACCACATCTCCAGCTGCCTTTCCTCCGGGCCCGCTGGAGCGGTCATTCCAGACCCGCGGATCAGCCAAGGCGGCTGGCATCCGTTGTGCCCCGCGCCAACCCTATCGACAGGACGGAGCGGCATTTTGGAAAGCTGGTAACCTATTACGTGCGGGTCGCACTATAGTAGCAGCCCCACATGGGAGCAAAACGGTAATGAGGGGCGATGCAAACAACGGAAACAAGAAAACAACTCTCCAGCGGCAGATCGGAAAACACGGCAGCGGAGATAGAACGAAGAATGGTTGATGACGAGGGCGGAATGGATGCAGCAGTCGGTTCCCGGCAAATTCATCTGCCGCCTTGTCTTTCCGCTCTATCCGAGACTTGAGGTTCAACTGATCAATATGGACTCCGGGAACATGAGTGCACAAATGATCGGGCGCCTTTGCCTTAGATTTCAGGGAACCGCTCATGCATCCCTTATGCAGGAGCTCACACTTTCGACTCGACCAGCAGAAGTCCCCTCTCGTATCCTCCGATTAGCGCGAATCATGAAGGATCGGTGGTGTGATTGGTTCAAAGGGGATCGTGCTATCAAAATTGACTTCATGCTAACCATCCAATGTAAAAGGGAAGTTTATAAAGTTGGCTTACGAATCTGGCTTAGCAACACACACACATTTGCACGTGTTATCCGCATCGCATGAGGGCAACACCCTCCCATCCATTCCACAAATATTGACAAGGCGAGCTCGACGTCGGACAATGCTCCGCCGTGTTAAACATTGGTAGTAGAGAAACACCCCTATGGACACAATTGAGAGGGTCATGAAGGCAAAGTTGTTACATGGATTTGCGAAGTTAATATGCGGGCAAGAGATTTATACAGGGGGGTAATTGCAGCCGACGACTAGCATGAGTTAATTTTCGCTCTTGCCATGGGTAGGCGAAGCTATCACCCAGACGTGATTGTATAATTAATAATTCTGCATTTACATTTGGACGATAGCTTCAACTACCCATGTAAGTCCTTTTTTTTGAAAAAGAAGAAAATACTGAGTCCTATTCACGCCATGTTCTATGGCCCTGCTATCCTTCGCGCTAGCTATCGGCTGCAGTGCCCCTCTGTATAAGTCGGCTCATATGCAACCCGGGAGCTGACTTCGCGTCCACGTACAGCTCTCATGATGACGGCATGGATGCCTGAGACCCCTGTCACTACTGCATGTTCAACCAACGGGCTGCCAGGGCGCGACAGGGCACAGGATCGTGTCAGCACCCACAAAGCACCACATGTTAAGCAGCAGGCTGGTCGAGATGAAAGATCCTTGTCTTAAGCCCTGGAACTCTAACGAGAGAAGCTTAAAGAGCGGGCTGCCCCTGGTGCGATCATAAAAGCTATGCACGTATTTCAGCATTGAAGAGACCCTGGACCACACTACTGTGCAACTCGGGCTGAATACCTCTCTTAAGATCGGCGCAAGGCCCAATTGACAATGGCTGCTGCTGTAGCTGCTCCCAACACGAGGGACATGCCCCTCCGGGAAGATGGACACGTCGTCGAGCCTTTCTTTGCCGAAGAACGGGATGGTTGGAAAGGCTACATCGAATGGGAAAACTACCCCGAGAAAAAGAAGCAGGCGGCCGAGATTTTGGCCAGGAGCAAGTTCCCTGAGGTACGTCAAGCCTCCACTTGACTGTCCGAAGCGGTCCCTCCTCAGCCGATGCTGATTGGAATAATTGCAGCCACCAGAGTTCCAGCTGGGCCCGCTCCCCAAGACCAACCCCATCCTCAAGGGCGAGCGCTTCAAAGCGTACCACGCCGCCATGGGGTCGACGCTGCGGGACGTGCCGGACATCAGCTGGGAGTACGTGCAGAAGGAAAAGGCGGCCGACATGATCCACCTGCTGCAATTCCCGTACAACGGCGAGCCGCCGCGCGACCGGCTGGTGGCGACGGCGCTGACGACGAACCCGGACTTCTTCGTGCGCAACCACGGCGGGGTGCCCGACATCGACCCGGCGGCGTACACGCTCGACGTCGACGGCCTGGTGCGCGCGCCGCGGCGGCTGACGCTGGCGGAGCTGCAGGACGAGGCCGTGTTCCCGCGCGCGTCCATGACGGTGACGCTGCAGTGCTCGGGCACGCGGCGCATCGAGCAGATCGCCGAGTACCCGGGCGACGGCGACGAGCTGATCAACGCGCCGTGGGGCGAGGGCGCCATCGGCACCGCGCGCTGGACCGGCGTGTCGCTGAAGAAGGTCATCAAGCACTGCGGCGGGCTGGCGGATCTCAGCCTCGACAACCACCTCGAGTTCTTCGGCGCCGACACGTACTTCAAGAAGGGCGAGGTGTACAACTACGGCGTCAGCGTGCCGTGGCGCAAGGTCAAGGCCGACGAGGTGCTGCTGGCGTGGGAGATGAACGGCGCGCCGCTGCCGCACATGCACGGCTTCCCGCTGCGCGTCGTCGTCGCCGGCTACATCGGCGCCCGCAGCGTCAAGTGGCTGTACCGCATCCGCGCCATCGAGGGCCCCAGCGAGGCCCCCGTGCAGAAGAAGGAGTATCTCTACTACGGCGCCCAGACGGGCAAGCAGAACGCCATGTACAGCAATGGCTTCAGCATCCAGGATATGCCCGTCAGCTCCGCCGTCATGGTGCCGCGCGACAAGGAGGTCATCGTGCATGACGGCCGTGTTGGGCTCAGAGGCTGGGCGTATTCCGGCGGCGGTCACTGGCCCATCAGGGTTGAGGTCAGCCTGGACGGCGGCAGCGTGTGGTGGCAGGTGCCCTGGGAAGGGTTGAGCGAGAAATACTTCCATGCGTGGAGGATTTGGAGCGTCGAGCTGCCGCTTGAGGCCGAGGGCTGGCTGGAGCTGTGTGTCAGATGCTGGGACAATGCCTTGAACACCCAGCCGACCTTCGTGAGGAGTGCGTGGTCAGTTTCTTCCCGTCTCCCATTATCCGTTGCTGAGAACTGATATGAAACACGAATAGGAACTGGGATCTCCATGTGACATCGTCTTGCCACCGGATCAAGATCTACAGCATCAACAAGTCTAGGCCGGATACTGCCAGGCGGCTGAAGCTTCTTGAAAAGAGGGGCATTCCGATCACCCCCATCACACGCCCGCTGGAGTTTGATTTGGAAGGCGAAGAGGAGTATCGGGAGAACATGAAGGCTCAGGGCGGGAGAGATCCCAAGGAGTGAGGGATATGTAGTCCAGCGGCTGTCTGGCTACTTGCCGCTTAATTCGCTATTAACGGCCTTTCTTTTGTGCTCAGGTCAACCCCTTTTGCGTTTTCCTTTTACTTTCAGCCATATTAATTTCAATGAGATAACGAAACATGATTACCTACAAAAGAAAAGGAATTCCATCTCTTGAGCATCTGGTGCCCGTTTGATATATATATCTTGAGCATTCTTCAGGGGTAAGCATGGAAACTCTCGGCCATCACTTAATTTTTATCTTGCAGCTACATGGTATACACTACGTTATAGCCTTGAGGTAGGTAAGTTGGACTAGAAAAGTTAATAGAACGGCTTTATACGGTGAAGTGCGAATAGGCCACGATTTTTGCATTCGCATATGATACAAGGTTGCCCCGCGTCGATCACAACACTTCACTCCCGTTATTCCGCACGAGAACTCATGTACACGGCAACGCCAGGGTATGTCCTTGTTTAAAATTGCGCATAGCTCATACAGATCCTGGATGATGTTTTGCAACCGTGTACCCCGCTTACTGCATGCTATAGCCGAAGCTCCGTAGCACCTGGTTGATCTCTGCTTCACGCTCCGCCACTCCGCCCCGCTCAATTTCGCCCCAGATTCGCTCAGGTACGCTTGGCTCGCCATTCAGGAAGCGGGCCAATATTATCGAGTCAGGACAACTGAATTCAGCTTGATGAGCAATCGGGAGGTTTGGGCTGAAGAATAGGAGACGTACCTGACTGTATCTGCAAAGGGAGGAGGACTTTTGCTGGAACGACACATATCCTCGGATACAGCGTGAAGAGGCTTTTCCAGCAATCTGAATTCTGGTCAGGTTCGCGTGCGAGAGATACAAGCGATGAGACATACCTTTCATTGGATCGTTCGGCGTGAAGTGAGGGACGCTTCTCCGATATCACACAGCCTGTACAACTCGCGCAAGCAGGCTTTTGGCACATGCTGCACGCAGGGTGTAATGTCCACATTTGCGGTCCATAT
Organism: Lasiodiplodia gonubiensis; assembly: GCA_009829795.1. Taxonomy (NCBI): domain Eukaryota; kingdom Fungi; phylum Ascomycota; class Dothideomycetes; order Botryosphaeriales; family Botryosphaeriaceae; genus Lasiodiplodia; species Lasiodiplodia gonubiensis. The sequence continues at coordinate 96,886 of RHKH01000011.1, read as the reverse complement.
CCACAACCACAGCAGTAGTACGCAGGCTCCCCTCGACTCTTGATATTGCCATCCTGGCGGCACGGAATGCTGTACATGTGGACCATGATTTCGAGCTTGAAGCAAAATTACGACGGATAACCGAATTGTCAATGAAATGCTGGTATAGAGAACTGTTTCTTGGAACAAAAAGACATCCATTGCAGTGAGCTTTATCCACATTTAAATACCAGTCTCGTTCGCGCACCGGTCTAGAGCTGTACGTTCTATCTCGCGCACTCTCGCACGCTTCAACTTCTTTACGAGTTGACCTGGCGAGCACGTACGAATTTGCCTACTGCGCAATTTGCCCCCGAGTTGAGACCTATTACGCTCGTCTCTGCGTTACACAAGACATCGGAGGAGACCGAACCCTGCGGATTTACGGGCTGACGCGCAGTCCTAACCTATGCGCGCACGCACGCAGAGCCGCCGTAAGGCTGAAAAACACGGATACGAAAGGCACAGAGTTACCCAGTATACCACCACCAGTACTGCCAGCTGGCGATTGATTGAATCTGGCCTATTATTACTATCTACTAGCGCTGATTGGACTATTATATGGAAGCCTACTTCGCATCGGCGAGTCACTTATGATTCATTTCAAGCATTGTGTGATACAAGAACTTTCTTTTTCGACGCACGATGAGCCGCAGGCTGTGCGCAGATGCGTCGTTACAGCTTGGCAGGCGTGCGCAACCGCATCTTCACCTCGTCCAGCTCGCGCGTTGTCACCGTCTTCGTCACGATCAGGCATGTTCTGCTTGCGAAACTCACTTCCCGCAAACCTTTCGTGCGTGACGAGCGGATGAGCTGGTACGGCAAGGCTGAGCCGAGACCTTCGGTCCCGCTTACTCAGTGTCCTGGCCATCGCAGATTTAAGAACTGTTTCAGCCCCATGGAAGCTGGGAAGGAGTGAATAAAGCTCAGTTAGACGAGAATTCGCTAGGAATACGGGTCACAGATGTGTTGTAGGCCAGAGAAAGCCGGGGAATATACTGGCGATGAAGTCGATGAAGCCCGGTCAAGGCGAACCCAATTGGGCATGCTTTTACGGCTATGCTGATGGGCGACGTCTCCTGCATCTACTTGCACGATTAAACTATCACTACTCGGAAGAAACTGCGTCAGATTGGAACGAAGCCTTATCAAAAGGTCCACTTCCCTCGACGGAGAGGAACTGGCTGTTTTCCGCAACTAAAGCCATTGGAAGCAGATGAGTCTGCGTATTGGAAGGTGGTAAGGGAAAGTGATTTAAGTCAATATCAAATATGGCCATCAAAGGATAATTGAGAGGCTCCCTCGTTCCGGTGTTTGACTTTCTGAGTTTTGGCAGTTCAAGATGCATCACCAGTAGACGGTGACACCGAGTTAATCAAGACGAAACCAACGGTATTATCAAACTACAGTGGAGGCTGTTGTCCGAATAAGCTTGTGAAAAATACAGCCCAGACCTTGCATGCTGACCATTGCGCCAACTCTCCGTGGATGATCTTCCAGCCAAAGCAGCAGGAAGATGGAGTATATGTCCGTTCATGACCTACGAACTCGCCATAGAGAAGGTGGCTGGGCCTGAATGACGAGTAGAATGAGGGGAGCACTGGGTGAAATTGAAGCTATTATCCGGAAGTATTCGCAACAATTCATGTTCGGGGCTATTACTACAACTGTCTACAGATCTCCTTCGAGTTAGTCAACGTTCAGAAGCAATCACAGATCCATGGGTAAGTATAGCTTGGCATCCAGACAACTGGCGCCAATACATGAACGCCATCCACTTTCGAGAAATGAGTTGAAAAACCGCGCAATATATTAAAGGCAGCATCGGTCGACTGAAACTGATAAGAGTGTGTCTATTGGCGGTAATTAAATGCTGAATCTACTATCCCACCCTCACATTCGTGCAATGACCAAGGGTTCTCGGCATCGAATCCTCCCAAGCACCGTTTTAGGCTGCTCCATCCTCGCTCAAAGCCAAGTATGCCTCTGATGGCAAGCAAGAAAGCTTTCTAGGCATCGGTGTAATCTGTACACCCACTCTAGAAGGCGAAACAAACGCAATTCCATGTCGGTCGTAACTGCCTCGCTCAAAGTCGGCAATGGGAAGGGTCCCATAGACGTAGGTGTTGATCCCACGCAGCTTGGCTTTGTCTGAGGGCTCGTTCGTACAGTGTCGTGATGTTTTCGAAGCATGGTGCTTTCCTTTCTCCCTCTTTTCTGCTCGAGGGATCGGAACCTTCGTAACAATCGAAAAATGAACGTGTGGTAAATTTCGTGGGAACCTATGGTGGGACAATGTCCCCCTGTCGGAATACCGCAACCCCGTCCGGTCTGCACCGAATCCACCTCGATCGCTCGTGAGCTGTAAACACAGGTGGAATCGAGATCATGACCACAGGCTGTCTTTCCTCTCATGCCTGCCACCAGCAGCCGCAGGCTTCTCTGGCACGAAGCCAACGGGCAGGGAAGAAGTCTGCTCCTTCTTCTCGAGCCAATGCGACCTTCGGCTCTTCTTCTTCTCCTGCTGCGGCACGAGCATGATGAACAAGAGGATGTGGAGAGAGAGCACGAGTGCGGATTTCACCACCAATGACTGGACCGAAGACAAGGGGCTGACGATGTCGATGTCGCCGGCGAGAGAGAAGGCATGAGGAAGGTTGAGGGCGGCCATTGTTCAAGCTAATACACAAGAAGGCGCGTGCACCGTATAGTGAGGTCGGCTGCAGCTACTGTGTACAAGAGTACGAGGAGAAGTGGGCCGTTGGACGACGCGGCTAATGCGAGGCGATGGACGACGAAAAGCTGAACGAAGAAGAAGCTTTTTAATCCTTCCGCTTAAGATATGCGGTGAGACGGGGGGACCTTATACGTAAAAAGAGCCATGGTTCGACTTTCCTTGATTTCCGCACAATCCAAGACAATCAGCGGTCGAGAGCCAGACTGTTGGCGAATAAGAGGCGTGACTAACGGCACGCTCCTCACAAAAATACCCGCAGACAGCGACTCCCTTCGTCTAGCGCGTGAAACAGAAAAAAAAAATCATGAGCAAGAAAATCTCCGACCCATAAGATGTGAGACAAAGACACATGGACCTTACGTCAAAAAAGTGCGCGCATGCGTGCGCGATAAGTTTCCGCAAAGGCAAGCTGCTTATCACCGCTAACCATTGCCCATCAAACATCGTCATAGTCAATCAAAGGCGGGGTCAGACGAACGGAAAGGTGCAGCAGCCCCGTGATTTTTACGTGAGTGATAAGAAGAACGTGGATAACCATTCCAATCTTATCAAGCGAAACGGACAGGGACCACCCCTTGGCTGCATTGCATTGCATGATGCGCAGTGGAGCTCCAGACGGCCGACATCGGCGAGCCTTTCCTCGCGTGCGGGGGATCAATGCCCCGTTCTGTCTCAACGCACACGCTCGTCGGCTACCAGTAGTAGCCGCCGTCGGGTGGGTTTAAGCGGGCGGCAAAGTCCGAATTAGACGACCGGTAGGGCAGGTGGGCTCGTGGGCAAACACCATCTGGAGAGGCAGATCCGGGGTTTGTATAGACGTCTTGCGGTTCTGAAGGGATCAGATATACCCGGGGCCGGGTCGCTCGATTAGATAATGCTTCTTACTCGGCTTTCGAGCCCGCTCGCTTCTGATCTTATCCAACCGATCATGCAGACGCCGGGAGGAGCCTACACTTTCCGAGTGATAGAACAGACAAAAAGCCTCCAGCAACCACTCGCAAGCCGAGCTTTTGAAAGGTCCTTTTGCTTTCCCGACTCCTTTTCGGTGATACCCAAAGCCTGTCGGAGATAATGGCACGTCCGGAGTTTTGATTTCGTGCATGCAGACCAGCATTTTTCTTGTCTTCAAGTAAGCTCAACACCATTGCGGGTCCCCCCTGGTCGCCCATAAGGAAAACTCGACGCCCTCTCCACACCATGGCCGCCGATCCACCCGCGACCGCGGAACCCTCGCCATCATCATCCTGGCCCGCCCCGCATGACCCCAAACCAACCGTCCTGCTCATCCACTCGCATACGCGCAAACCCGCCGAGCCCGTTCTGTCCGCTGAAACCTGGTCGCGCCTCCACCACCTCTTCACCATCCGCACGCTGCCCCCTACCGTCACCAGCATCCCGGCCTTCGTCGCCTACCTTGACGAGGACGCCAAGCACGTCCGCGCCATCCTCCGCACCGGCTGGCTCAAGACCGGGCCGCACGCCGACCTCCGCTTCTTCGACACGGGCGTCGTCCCGCACCTGCCGCCCTCGCTCGAGCTCGTCACCTGCTCGGGCCACGGCCACGACGCGGCCGACGTCGCCGCGCTGGCGGCGCGGGGGATCGCCTATGCCAATACGCCCGACACGTGCACCGAGGCCGTGGCCAACACCGGCCTGCACCTCGTGCTGAGCACGTATCGCTACTTCAGCTTTGCGGAGCGGTGTGCCCGCGGGATTCCAACCGGCGGCGGCAGCAGCGGAAGCAGCGATGCTTCAGACCAAGGAGGAGCAGAGCGAGGACGAGGCCATGGCGAACTTTCTTGGCCCGACTCTAGGCAGCTCGGCCCAAAGGCCGAGGATCCGTGCGGGCAGGTGCTGGGCATCGTGGGCATGGGCGATATTGGCACGCGGATCGCCGTCAAGTGCGCGGCCGCGCTGGGTATGCGTGTGGCGTACTATAACCGCCGACGGAACGTGGCAGCCGAAGAGAAGTTGGCTGCATTGGGGTGTGCAGCGGTGTACCACGACTCGTTGGAGGGCTTGTTGCGGGAAGCGGATTGCCTATGTCTAGCGTGCCCGCTGACCAAAGACACGAGAGGAATGTTCGGAAAGGAGACTCTACGCCTGGTCAAAGCGAGCGGGGTGCGGATTGTGAACATCGCGCGGGGAGGCCTGATCGACGAGGAGGCATTGATTGAGGCCATGGATGACGGACGGGTGCTGGGCGTGGGTTTGGACGTGCATGCTAACGAGCCAGGCGTTAATCCGAAGCTAAGGGACAACTGGATGACAACGCTCTTGCCGCACATTGGAGTTTGCTCCAATTCCACATGGCGAGAATTCGACCGTGTGACGTTTGAAAACCTTGAGGCCTGGTTCTACGGAGACAGATCCAAGGTGCCGGTTGTGAACTTTTGAAAGACTAAATTTCTAGGGTCGAATCCTTCTCCAGAGGTGTTCGACACGGGCCAGACGGGCAATTAAGACGTAATCAAGGTGAAATGATCTCGTATTTCGGGTATCCAACTGTAAATTTTCATGTTCCTCGTCGCTCGTCATTTTTCCGCATTCTTCCTCCTTTTCTTACAATCTCAAAGCCCATTGAACCCTGTTTGCAGTTCACCAGCTTCCCAGGCAAAAGCCCACGGTACCGAATTCTCTCCTGTCATCCCCAGAGTTCCCGGACTCCATTGATGGTCCGGTTGAGTCAAGAAGTCTTGAATATACGGATCATCCAATGGGGCGGTTCCTGACTCACTACCGGCCGCGCCTGGAGAAGGCGCACCTCCATTTGTGGCCTGTAGGCTTTTAATGAACTGGTTGACAGAAGCTGCTACATGATTGCGCTCGCCAGTTGCCAGGTTCGCGTCCAGAGCCGGAGGAGTGTGTTGTTGCAGATTGGTATGAGAAGGGGCTGGCGAGGTTTTGTGGAGGAGCTCAGGAGACACATGTGGCTCCATTTTGAGGTGGTCGGCATCAAACGACGCCCGATGCTCGTGAGGTGTAGTACCGGGAAAGCCACTGAACTCGTGTGGAGCATCACCTCCATTGCCAGACATATCGTCCAGGTCTTTCTGCAGTAATGCAAGACGCTCGCAGTATTCACTTGCAGGAAGATTGCCATCATCAGCCATGGATTGCAAAAGACTCCATGCAAGATCGATGGAATCCTTGTCAAACTCAGATGGGTTGAGGATATTAGCCATCAGCAGAACAATGGTGCTGCTGAAGATGTAGTGGGCATCAAAGTAGCCAAACGTTGCAATGGCGCCATCAATCCAGAGCTGAGCGAGGAGTTTGTTGCTGCTGCGAGCTGCATGGATACATGCTTCACTCAGAGCGGTAGTCATTGGGGAGAGAGGGCGGTTCGTGTTTGGAGAGGCAACAGAACCAGCAGGACGAACATGGTACTTGAAGACGTAGAGAAGAATCGGACGAGTTGTTAGGATAATGCACTGTAGGATGTTAGTCTCGTCTTATGGTAACGATTTACTCGTCACATACCTGATTAAAGTGTAGACGTAAAGAAGCAACGGAACGAGTTTTGTAAGGAGGAGATACTGTGGGATCGAGCCTCAAGCTGGCAGGTAGTGTTGCATCCCACTCCTTGAGGCTGTTCAGAATCTTGTGGACGTTGCGAACAAAGTTGATCTCTTGCTGGGCGCCTGGTATGCTGTAGATCAAGTTGAGGATGTTCCCAGTTATTCGTGCAAGCTTGACATTGGCGATCAGTTGTTCGGCGTCTAGAAATTCTTCCCGTTCCGCCGAAGAAAGGCCGTCCGTAGATGGAAGCGGCGCGTCGATGTCCTCATCACGGATCATGACCGGGTGGCCCAGCTTGGAGCTGCACATGCGGTCGAAGGTGTACACGGTCCACCACACTCGCCGGCGGTTTTCAATTTCGACAGCGCTGATGCTCTTGTCGTAAGTGATGTTCCGGTGAAGGCCGAGGGTAAGACTGAGACGTAGAGCAAGACCGGAGTAGGTATACGCCGTGTTCTTGCGATTCAAGGCGTGCGAGTAGAAAGACTAGAAGCTGTTAGTCGCATGGCTGCTTGTTCTTTGCCATGTGCCAACCCACCATGATCAACAGAGTTTCAATGTAGTCCACGTCTGCCTCCTCATGCAAGTCCTGGAAGAGGGACATGGCTTGCAGGAAGAACGCCGTTCCAGGTACCGTTCTCCTATTGCCAGCCACGGCCGTCTTTTTGGAGTAAAGCTCACCCAAGGCGAAGACCACAAACAGCCTGCAGAGGAAGACAGGGTCATCGTGGGTCTGGGCCGTGTACGTCTCATCCATACGCCTCAGGAAGCTCTTCCTCTGGATGAGGTGGTAGTCGCTCCCTATGAATCGCAGCACAACCTGCACCAGCATACGAGCATACGTCTTGTTCGGCAGCTGGAATTCAGTGTTGGCTATGCGCAGCAGGCCGCGATGCTTGTAGCACACCATACGGCGTGGCTGGGGCACCATGTCGTTGCCCTTGACATAGAAACGCAGGCGGGTGCCAAAAGCGGTGCAGGCGGCGCCACCGATGTACAAGGGCTTGCCAGAGGCGCGGTCGAAGGGAGCGGGGCGCTGTTGCTGGACATGCTCTTCGAGGAGAGGATTGGCTACGTCAACATTGGCGACATCGACGTCGCTGTCGTCAGCGTCGGCATCTTGCTTGGACAAGTCATCCTGCGACGGCGGGGTCGGCGAGGTGCGTTTGAGGGCAGCATTTTCGGCCTCGAGCTTCTTCAGGTAGCTGGACAAGTCAGCGCAATTGGAGAAGGAAGCGGGGGTTGGCTGCGGAAGACGTACCTCTCAGAAATGACAACCTTCCGATCTCGGACCGGGTAGACGCATTGGCTCGAATTGTTAGACTTCCTGCAGCTGCGGCAGGGAGTCTCGCCGGAGCACTTGATCTTGTGAGAGTGGCACCGGTGACAGCTGCACGGGTCAGCGGTGTCGTGGGGACATGGAAAGGTTGGTGGGTACGCACGCGACATAGCTCCTCCGCAGCTTCTTGGTAGGAGGCTCCGTGGCCGAGTGGTCGTCCGGGCTGCTGGCAGAAACCATCTTGACGTCGGAGCGCTTCTTGCCGCTGCTGCTGGCGAGGAGGTTTTCCTGCTTGTCCATGGCGAGAAAAGAGGTAGGAGTCAGTCACAGGGCGCGGCGCGTTCGAAGGGCGGGCTCAGGCAGTTTTGACATGCGGCAGCGCCGACTCCTCCACAACTAGCTGATAGGGCAGCGATAGCCCGGTTACTTGGTTGCGCCATGCTCGAGCCCGAAATTGATACGGCGTGGGCGTGCAGGGCGCGGGGAGCTCCAGCAGCAGGGACGGTCAGCGCACATCACTAAGCGGTTAGCGTAAGGCACGATGCGGAGCATAGCGAAACGAGGCGCGGGCTTCGCAGCCGGTTGAAGTAACGGTTGCAGTGCCGGCCGGGATCGCCCCCGCGGCGAGTCAACAGGTCGCGCGTCGCAGGCGCGAGGTTGGTAATCGGCAATCCGCCCGCCGAACTCGCTGATTCTCGCCGCTCGCCATTGGCTGACGCGGCCAGGGTCCGCGACCTGGAGAGCCCGCGGCCGGCCGGCGTCAGGCTATCGGCCTCCACATCTGGCCCGCCCGGCGCGCATGAGATTGCTTCTTTGGGGCACTGGTTGTTCTTGTCTCTGGCCTGACCAGTCCCCCTGCTACTTCTCTCTACAGGCTGTACACAAAATACACGTCCATGTCGCCCTTCTCCGGCCGCGCCTGCAGCGGCACGCCCGCCTCCTCCGCCTTGCGCAGCCGCTCCGCCCGCCGCCGGTTCGCCCGCGCCATGCCAACCATCAGCCCGCCCACCATGCAGAGCGCGACCACTGCAAGTCCAAGCGCGATCGACAAGCCTTTGATGTAGCGTGGCGCCGATTCCGTCGTAAAGATTTGCCCGACGGCAACGCCCGCCGTGTTTCCCAGCGTCAGCGCCCCGCCCACCATCGTCGCCCGCTTGAAGTGCTGCGCCGCGTTGTCCTGCAGCCACATCATGCTCAGGCCTGTCGTCGGATAGATGCCCATGACGGCAACTGCGGTTCCTCTTTGTCAGCGCAGCCCACGCCCACTGGGGGTTGGTCGACTTACCGAAACAGGCAAAATAGCGCACCCCGACAGTATCCACTGAAATGAGGATTGCGTATCCGATGACCAGGAACACCAGCGGCCCCGCGATCCAGTAGCCCCGTTGCCGCTGCCTGTCCGACATGTACGCCGTGAACAGGAACGTGCACAGGCCCCAGACGTAGATGGGCACCGTCATCAGATTCGCCATCACCGAGCTGTATCCCATCCCGTTGATGATCTTGGGCAAGAAGGTCGTGAACCCGTAAAGCGACACGTCCACCGAGAATTGGAAGATCCAGCTACCCGCCGCGTCAGCCAAGCCTCGCCAAGCCTCGAGTCAATAACTTACAAGGCATGCCATTTCGGGTCCACCAGCGCGCTCACCACCGCCGACCATGTGAACTTCTCGTCAATGCCCCAGTGCGGATCGAGCTCGTATCGGAGTCTCATCATGTCTTTCTCCTCCTCCGTCAGGAACCACGCCTTGCGCGGCTCGTGCGGGAAGAAGTACCAGAAGAAGGGGACGCAAACGAGCGTAAGGCCGCCCTCGAAGATGAACAGAGCCCTCCACGAGGTGAAGTAGGTGCTCGTCTTGATTTGTGTAAGGGCGTAGGCAAGGATGCCTCCAAAGGCGGAGGCGAATGCACTGAAGGCGAAGATAACAGATGATCTGGGGTCGTCAGCGTGGTGCGGCTTGTGGGGCAGGGCTCCACTCACCTCTTCCCGCGCTCGCTCTTCTTGTACACCATGCCGAGATAAACGTTGATACAGGGAATAAGACCGGCTTCGAAGAGTCCAATCAAGAGGCGGCAGGTGTACAGCCCTTGCCAGTTTTGAACAAATCCAGTGGCAAGACATACCAGTCCCCAGGCAGCGGCGCAGAAAGTGATGAGATGCTTTGGGCCAATGATTTTGAGCAAAATGGCGACGGGCAGTTCGAATGGAACGTACGTCGCGTACAGGAGCGTGACAGCGTTGCCGTACTGGTTCCCGACAAGACCGAGCTCGTCGGGCATTCCAGCGACTTGGGCATTCCCTATATTCGACCTACAGAGCCATAAGAGGATGGCCCTTGCGGAAGAAGTCCTGATTAGCACTCTGTGGCGTACCTGTCGAGATTCGCGAGCAGATACAGAATACCCAACATGCCGACTGCAAAAATCTGTGCGGCAGGTCAGCGCAAGCAGCACACTCGGATTGCGATGGCTGACTCACATCGAATTTCCTCATCATTGTGGCCTCCTTGACGGGGTCAAGAGAGGCGGAGCTCGAGCCATGGCTGAGCTCGCGGTCTTCGGCACCCATAGAGGCTGAGATTTGCAGTTCATCCTTTTTCGCAGGCATTGTTGGGCTCTGGTCAGCTGGTGTCCGCCACGTAAGTTTGCAGAGAGGGTGTTTCACAGAAGACGAGAACAAATGCGAACCACGCGTCCAGAAAGTATATCAAGGAGAAGCGGACATGGAGCGACGCGTCGGCGATAAAGCGGAACCAGATAGGCAAAAGGAGAGGTTCAGAAAAGAGCCATGATAGGGAGCTGAAGCAAAGTGGACAGAGCGTATCTGTGGCGGACGATACGCAGAAGCAACGCTTGAACGGCACGACAGGCACAATAATGCGCAGTCTAGCACCCTTGGCCTAAGTCGGGCCTTTTCCCGCCTGGCCTGGCCCCGGCGTCCCGGGCTTCCGCACAGACGAGAGGCAGGAACGCGCCTGCCATCACCCACATGGTAAATCCTGGGGTAGCGAGAGAAACGGTCTCTATCTCAACGGCGAGAATCTGGGGAACAGTGGGTTGCAGCAGACGACGCCTTAAGCCCTCCTCTCCCTCGGCATCTCGGGATTCTGCCGACGGGACCGATACCCTTCCCACGTGACGCCGGAAACACATGCGCCCAACCGGCTGTCGTCCACTGCATGCATCCGTCGCTGGGTGTTTTTGCAACGGAATTGTTGTTCGTAATCCGTCCCGTGCGGCTGTCCACCATGCGTATCTATCTAGTCGCCCTTTCGAGCACCTGGCTCTCAGCTACGCAATGAGGGGAAGGGAGGGGCTTCTGCCGATGATGGATCCGTGATAGTAGTAGCTCCGCATGCCGCCCATATATCCACCCGCCTCTCCCCCCATCTCTCCCATTCACTGAGAGCCTCTTATCATTCTTCCCACCATGCCTTCAGTTGCACATGAGGGAGTTCGGATAGCCATTGACAGAGGCGGTACCTTCTGCGACTTGTCGGTATCCCGCTTTCAAGTCATCCCGGGCGCATGCTAACAACAACAGCTGGGCTCGCATCCCAGGTCGCAAAGATGATGTGGTTCTTAAGCTTCTGTCTGTCTGTCCCGACGAGTATCCCGATGCGCCGACCGAAGGCATCCGACAGATCTTGGAGTTGGCAACAGGAAAGCCCGTACCCAGGGGTGAGCCCATAGACCTTACTCCTGTCGAGTCCATCCGCATGGGAACGACAGTTGCCACCAAGTAAGTCACTTGCGGGCCCCATCCCGGGATTTCCCCTTTCCAAATCATATCGTAGAGGCAGCAATCACGTCACTTAGCCGAATGCCGCTAACTGAAGCTTATCAGCGCATTGTTGGAGCGGAAGGGCGAACGCGTTGCTTTGCTCATCACCAAAGGATTCCGGGACCTTCTCATTATTGGCAACCAAGCTCGGCCGCACCTGTTCGACCTGTCGGTCCAAAAACTTGATCGCCTGTATGAGACCGTTGTCGAGGTGGACGAGCGTGTGACAGTTGAGGGCTTCTCCGAGGATCCCGAGCCTGAACCCATTGATGTTGAGGCAGACCCTGATCTCATCCACGGACTTACCGGCGAACCCTTGAGAGTACTGAAGAAACCCGACTATGAAGAGGTCAGGAGAAGCCTCCAGTCCCTATGGGATCAGGGCTACCGAAGTCTAGCCGTTGCGCTCATGCACTCATTCACCTTCCCAGAGCACGAGCTTGAGATTGGAAAGATTGCACACGAGATGGGATTCAAGGTCGCTCTGTCCTCTCAACTTCAGCCGATGATCAAACTCGTGCCAAGAGCGCAGTCCGCAACAGCAGATGCTTACCTGTCTCCTATCATTTCCTTATACTTGGACAGCTTTCGAAAGGGCTTCAAAGGCGGACTTGAGGGAGCCGATGCCAACAAGCTGCTTTTGTCCCAGTCAGATGGTGGTCTGACTCCCTTTACTGATTTTACAGGTCTAAGAGCCATTCTTTCCGGGCCTGCCGGCGGTGTAGTCGGTTATGCGAGGACATGTTATGATCCAGTCGAGGGTACACCTGTGCTCGGTTTCGACATGGGTGGTACAAGCACAGATGTTTCTCGATATGGTGGTTCGCTAGAGCATGTTTTCGAGTCGACGACTGCAGAGGTCACTATTCAGAGTCCGCAGTTGGATATCAACACTGTAGCAGCAGGTAAGCAGGACTCTATCCTACCTCGACCTTGCGAAGGCTGATCGCTCTAGGTGGTGGCTCAATGCTCTTCTGGCAAAATGGGCTCTTCAAGGTTGGCCCTCAATCCGCAGGGGCCCACCCCGGCCCGGCCTGTTACGGGAACGGCGGTCCACTTACCATTACCGATGCCAATTGTTTCCTCGGGCGCATCCTTCCTGACTACTTCCCTCGTCCTCTCGACCTAGAGAAAGTGAAGAAGGATTTTCTCAAGCTCACCGACGTGGTGAATGAAGAGAAGCATGGAGATGACAGGCTCACCCCTGAACAAGTTGCCATGGGTTTCGTACAGGTCGCCAATGCTACAATGACCAGGCCGATCCGCACACTCAGCGAAGGTCGTGGCTTTGAGACTTCTTCCCACAACCTTGCCTGCTTCGGTGGAGCTGGAGGCCAGCACGCCACTGCCATTGCCCGTGACCTTGGCATCAAGAGGGTCTTGATCCATCAACTCTCCAGTATCCTCTCAGCTTACGGTATGGCTCTGGCCGATGTCGTGGTTGAGAAGCAGGAGCCGGAAGCCGTTGCATATACGGCCGAAGCCACCCCACGAATCAATACCCGCTTCGACTTTTTGTCCTCACAAGCCGAGGAGTCATTAAAGAAACAGGGATTCCTTCCACACCGCATCGAGCACGAGCTCTTCCTCAACATGCGCTACAAGGGCGCTGATACTGCCCTCATGATCTCCAAGCCCGACGATGGTGACTTTGGCAAGGCATTCGTAGCCAGACACCATCGCGAATTTGGCTTCACCCAGCCCCGCGACATCCTTGTCGATGATATCCGCGTGCGCAGTGTTGGTCGTGCAATGGACATGCATCTATCTTCTCCATTCGCGCAGCTTGAGAGTTTGAAGAAGGCGCCATACGTCGACCCGGCGCAGGCTAAGAGCGTTCGCAAGATTTACTTCGAGAAAGAGGGATGGGTTGATTCCCAAGTTCACCACATCGCGGAGCTTCCAAAGGGTTGCAAAGTCAAGGGACCAGCCGTGGCAATCGACGCTACGCAGACTATTATCTTGGACCCTGCGAGTGAGGCGACCGTCCTAGATGAGCATCTCGTCATTGAGCTGTTGGATACGGAGAAGGTCAAGGTTGGGACAGACGATGTTGATCCCATTCAACTCAGTGTGTTCGGACACCGCTTCATGAGTGTTGCGGAACAGGTATGTGCTTTCCCAAGTCATCCGGCTACTGAATACTAAATCCAGGGCAGATGGGTCAAACTCTTCAAAAGACTTCCATTTCCACCAACATCAAAGAGAGACTCGACTACAGCTGTGCTGTATTCTCAGCCACAGGTGGGCTGGTGGCCAACGCTCCCCATATCCCTGGACATCTCGGCTCGATGAGTACTGCTATCAGTTACCAGGCCAAGCTGTACAAAAAGGGAGAATTGAAGCCTGGAGACGTCATACTTTCTAATCACCCCTGCGCTGGTGGAACCCATTTGCCTGACTTGACCGTTATCACGCCTGTCTTCGATGACGAAGAGAATCCTCAAGAGATCCTCTTCTTCGTCGCCAATCGCGGTCATCATGCAGACATTGGAGGTATCGCTGCCGGCTCGATGCCTCCCAACTCGACCGAGCTTTGGCAGGAAGGTGCTGCTATTGAGTCTTTCAAGATGGTGAAGGAGGGTGTCTTTGATGAAGAGGGCCTTATCTACCACCTCTACGAAGTTCCTGGCAGCTATCCTGGTTGCTCTGGTACACGCACACTTCGTGACAACATTGCCGACCTGAAAGCCTCCATCGCAGCGAACAATCGCGGCATCCATCTCATCAGCTCTCTCGTCAGGGAGTACAGCTGGCCAGTCGTCCAATTCTACATGGAAGCGATCCAGAAGAACGCCGAAGAATCCGTCCGCGAGCTTCTTAAAGGCTTCAGTAAAAGATTCCGCGGCCACCCTCTTTCCGCTGTTGACCACATGGACGATGGCACGCCGCTCGCTCTCAAGATCACCATCAACCCCACCGACGGCTCGGCCAAGTTCGACTTCACAGGCACAGGACCCGAAGCTTTCAACAACCTCAACACGCCTCCAGCCATCATGTACAGCGGCATCATCTACTGCCTGCGGTGCATGATCAGCTCGGACATCCCGCTGAATCAAGGCTGCTTGACGCCGATCGAGGTCTATTGCCCGCCTAACACGCTGCTGAGCCCGTCCCTCAAGGCCGCGACGGTGGGCTCCAACGTTGAGACGAGCCAGCGCATCGTCGACCTCATCTTCAAGGCCTTCCGCGCCGCCGCCGCCAGCCAGGGCACCTGCAACAACCTCACCTTCGGCTACGGCGGCCGCGACGAACGCGGCAACGTCACTAAGGGCTTCGGCTACTACGAGACCATTGCCGGTGGCTCCGGCGCCGGTGCCGACTGGGAGGGCCAGAGCGGCGTGCATACGCACATCACGAACACTCGGTGAGTAGTGAACAACATCCCCCCTTCTCCCCTTTTCGAGATGAACAAAAGATAAATCTGACCGCCCCCTCTCTCTCTTAGCATGACCGACCCCGAGACGTTCGAAAAGCGCTACCCGGTCCTCCTGCGCGAGTTCAGCATCCGCCTGGGCAGCGGCGGGCGCGGCCGCAAGCGCGGCGGCGACGGCTGCGTGCGCGACATCGAGCTGCGGCGCCCGATGCAGGTGTCGATCCTGTCGGAGCGCCGCGTCAACGCGCCGTACGGCATGGCCGGCGGCGGCGAGGGCCAGCGCGGCGTCAACCTCTGGATCCGCAAGGACCTACTCGATAATTCGACACGCACCATCAGCCTGGGCGGCCGCGCGACGACGCTGATGGGCACCGGCGACCGCATCGTCGTCATGACGCCCGGCGGCGGCGGCTACGGCAAGGATCCGGAGGAAGTCGACGAGCCCGAGGTCGACGGCGAGTTCCGCATGCACGAGAAGTTCCTGCGCAATCCGCATCTGTTCAGGGCGCAGGGGAGCGTGAGTGCGAGGGAGGCCATGGGGACCCAGAATTAGAAGAGGAGGGGGTGTGATTAGATTGAGGAGGAACGGCAATCTCGGATACCCAATAACGATAATGAATTTGTTTTGTCATCTTTGAAAGGTGTTGTTAGAGCTGCGGCCGTCGCTGAACCATGTGGAGGTTTTTCAACTGGGCTGTGATTAAGTTGATGATGCAGCTTTCTAGGCTCTGGTCACGATTATTCTCGGAGGATGAGTATAAGGCAACGTTGAATTAATATTTGAAGCTAATTTATACAATGAGTACGGTAGATGAGGTATATGGTGATCCATGAGAACTTATCCCTTATTTCTGGCCACCAAATTTTTCCGGGGCAGCACATTGGGTGATGCGCTGTGCCAGATTCACAACTAAATATGGCAAGGAGTCAGCAACTTTCTCAAAAGTACACCGTAAAGACATGCTTTCTTCTCGCGGAGGGTTTAGCTTACGCTCTTCTGTGCAGTCGCCCTTCCCGTTCGAGACACAATCGCTGTACTGCTTCTTCGCCGGGCTGAGTTGGTTCGACGCGACACAATCTGTAGAATTCCGTCAGCCATCCATTGTGTACGCCACGTTATCTTCGGGAGTGCAAAAGAAAAATTAAAAGGCGACAAAGATCATGTCACAGATGGAACAAAAGAAAAGACATACCTTTCAACTTCGCCTCAATCCCACCACCTCCGTTAGACCCACCGGCAGCACCACCGCTATTACTCTTCTTCTTCGCATCCTGCTTATTCACCTCCGCCTCCTCGCCGCTCTCAGCCTGCGTCGACCTGCTCGCGGGCGTCGAGGCGCTGGCACCGCCCTTGACGCCTGCGTGACCGCGTTGCTGAGCGGTACCGCCGCTGCCGGACTCGTTGCCCGCCTTGATGCCATCGTTGACGTCGTCTCGTGGCGCTTCCGCAATCACGTTGCGTAAGCCGAAAATTTGCGAGAGGAAGGACATTTTTCTTCTTGGTGTATTCTCTTTCAAAAATAAATAAGGCGGCTGCTTTTTAAGATTTCCGTTTGTTTGAATCTACGAGGAAAAGTGAGTTCTGCGCGATTTTTAAGAAGACGCAAGGCGAAGAGAGGTCGTTGGCTTGTACATACGTAGTGTGTGTAGTGTTGCTAGTGATTTCATGACGTTTGCATCACTGCGTTGCCGCACGATTACGACATCATTCTTTTTCCGTGTTTGGCTTCTCCACACAACTGACCCGCAACACGAAAAGAAAGGATCATTGCGAACGATTGATGATTCATAACTTGCAAGGAGCGACGAGCCCTGATTTTCATGGCCTTCATATTCACCAATCTCGTACCAACTAAAAACATGAACAAGAAGCGTTACCAGCCGCGCATCGACAGACCTTGGGATGAAAATGCTCCGTCGTACACAACAAACCCCTCCATCCAATCCTCAGACAAATCCATTCCGACGCGCAAGAATAACAGCTTGAAAATCGTTAAAGGCGTCGGCAGACCATGTGATATCTTGCCAAGGAAAATTCGACAACTTAAAAAAAAATACCCTCAGACTCATTCCGAACGAGAGCCAAAAAAACAAGCTTTCGTTCCAATCGGCAGACCGTGTGATGACCTGGGTATCTCTTTCCTTTTTTCTTTCCCTTTCTTAAGAAAGGGTCCAGAACGCTATGCCACCCAGCAAACTTTTTTTTGCCTTCTCTATGATCAATTAATCCGGAACAAACTCCTTTCAATGCAGTTGGTGATAATGCTTCAACAGGGAAAAACGAGGCGAGCAATAGAAACAACAACAAAATAGGGGCGGATCAAGAGCCGCCTAAGCGCTCTCGGCCCTGACGACGGCATCGATGGCCGCCGCGGCAGCCACGACGTTCTTCGAGTTCAAGCCGGCGATGGAGGCGCGGCCGGAGCTCATGAGGTACATGTGGTGCTCGTCGCGCAGGCGCACGACCTGCTTCTTGTTGAGGCCGGTGTAGGAGAACATGCCGATCTGGTCGACGATGTGGCGCCAGGAGCCCGGGGTGCCCCGGCGGACGAGCTCGTCGTACAGCTGCCGGCGCATCTCCTTGATGCGGGCCGACATGACCTGCAGGTCGACGAGCCAGCGCTCGCGCAGGTCCTGCTCGCTCAGGATCTTGGCCACGATGCGCGCGCCGTGCACCGGCGTCGTGCTGAACTCGCCGCGCACCAGGCGCACCATCTGGCTGAGGGTGCGCGGCAGCGCCTGCTCGTGCGCCAGCAGCACGTGCAGCGCGCCCGCCCGCTGCCCGTACAGGCCGAAGTTCTTGGAGAACGACTGCGCCACGGCCAGCTCGAGCCCGCGCTCGGCGAAGAGGCGGATCGACGCGGCGTCGGCGTCTAGGTCGCCCGACGCGAAGCCCTGGTAGGCCGAGTCGAAGAAGGGGAACAGCTGCTTGCGCTCGCACAGGTCGGCAATGAGCTCCCACTGCTCCGGGGTCGGGTCGATGCCGGTGGGGTTGTGCGCGCACGCGTGCAGCAGGATGATGTCTCCCGGCTGAGCGTCGCGGTCCAGTGTCGCCACCATGCCCTCAAAGTCGAGCGCGCAGGTGGCCGGGTTGTAGTACGGGTACAGGCATTGCTTGACGCCCGGTGCCGACACGTCCCAGATCAGATGGTGGTTGCCCCAGGTGGGATCGCTGATCCAGACACGCTGCGCGCGCAGGGAGTCAGCCAGGAAGCGAGCTGCCATGTGGTTGGCACCCGTGCCGGAGATGGTCTGGATGGAGGCGATGCGGGGTGCCAGATGGGGGGTCAGGGGGCCGAAGGTGAGATTCTGGGCGTGGGCGACAAAGGGCGCGTAGCCGGTCATAGGTTGGTACTCATGGTCGACGGTAGAGTCCTCAATGATGCGCTTCTCGGCCTAGGGATTATATGGTCAGTATTCAATGTTGGGACAAACCCGTGATTCCATGGACCACAACGAAGGCTCAGGAATACGCATTGAAGTCAAATTCTAGTGGGCCAATGAAAGGTCCCAATCCCAGAATGTTCGGCTTCAACTGCACATTGCGGGGAATGCAAGATCGAACGGCATACCTCCTTCACGCTAGGTAGCACCCACGGCTTAGCCTCGTCGTCGCGGTAAACACCGGCTCCCAAGCTGATCTTTCCAGGATGCTCATCCAGCGCAAAATCGCGCATGATCATGAAGGCCTCGTCCATAGGCACATCATCGAGGTGACCAAAGCGGCTCTCGGGAATCGGTAGAGAACCCATGACGCAAAGATGGTCGGCTACCAACGGCTTGTCGCGGCAGTAGAAGCAAAAAAAGTGACAGGAACAGGAAGGATGCGCCGACGCGTCCTAGGCGGCTCAGCTTGGGATAAAGGGCGGTGGTGAGGGAGGGGAAAGGCCAATGTCACTCTCTCACGGTCTCCGAGGCGGGGGAGTCATTCCTTTATGTCCAGGCCGTCAGTGGCCGCGATGCCGGCTCCATAAATTTTTTCCTTGGGACACGGAGCAGAGAGCCGATACTGTGCCGTGCTGCGCTCCCGTGATCGCGGATAGCAAAGGATCCACACGGAAGGACTCTCACGCGAGCTGACCGTGACGACCGTGGGGTTAGAGCCGTTGCCGCAAGCCGCAATCTTTCCAATTGGTCAAGGTCGTGGTCTGCTGGTTTAGATATCGACTTCCTGTTGTCATTGGATTTACAGCATCATATCGGCTTTAACTCGCCGACCTGGAAATCATTGGCGTGAGAAGGGAGTCATCGTTGAGAAATATCACCGACATCGCACTGCGGGCCTGAGTATGACTGAACCGCCGGGACGAACGCCTCCCTGTGTTCCGTGCCTTTTGTGAATCATCTTATTGGCGGTTGTAGTACTATTCCTTGATGCGCTAAACTCACGTATAGGCGATCTACCGTCTGAATTGATATACGACCTGTCTCTGGTTATCCGCTCAATCCATCAGGACTCACCCGCTCGAGAAGCACCCTACGCCTTTCCCAGGCCCTCCTCGATCTGCTGTATCTCCGCCAACGCACCCAACGTCGCCGTCTTGGCGCCCTCAGCCGGCTCGACATACGGCTCTCTGGGCACAGCCAACTTGTCCGCGCCCTCGATGCCCGCCCTCTTGGCCGTGAAGTGCGCGGCGACGAACTTGACGGTCGCGATGCCGGCCTTGCACGGGTTCTCCGCCAGGGCGGCCTTCTTGTGTAGCTCGAGCGCCTCGTCGGCCTTGCCCGCCTTCCACAGATCATAGATGCGCACAATGGTGCGGGGCGCGATGTTGGCGAAGGCGGCGATGCAGCCGGCGGCGCCGGACGCGAGGGCGCCCAGCAGGAAGTCGCTCTGGCCGCCGAACGTGGCGAACTGGTCGGCGGGCAGCGCGGCGCTCAGCCGCACGACCTTGGCGACGCTGCCGCACGTCAGCTTGACGCCGACGATCTTGGACGGGTGGCGCTGAGCCAGGCGCGTGATGAGGTCGCTGTCGAGGTCGATGCCGTTGGTGACGGCGGGGAAGTTGTAGATGACGACGGGCAGCTGTGACTGCTCCGCGACCGTGTCGAAGAAGCGCTCCACCACGGCCGGCGTGGTGGCCTTGCCGAAGTAGCCTGGGGGCAGCACCAGCGCGTAGTCGGCCCCCGCCGCCGCCGCGTCCGCGATGTGACCCAGCACCTGCGCCGTGCTGTGCGCACCACACCCTGCCATTATGGGGAAATCGGGACCGACCGCTTTGCGCGCTGTGGCGATGAGCGTCTTCCGCTCCTGCGCCGTCAGCAGGAATGTCTCTCCGTTTGTGCCCATGATGACGAGGCCCGCCAGGCCGGTCTGTGCGAGGTAGGCATAGTATTTCGTCTGGGCCTCGAGAGTGAGCTGGTCATTGTCGAAGAAAGTGATGGCTGGTGCCCTGGAGAAGCGTTGGTGTCAGTCAATGAATTGAGTTGGTGTTGAGCAAGAGAGGAAGCGGGGAAGCCGCGGGGGATCTGTGCTCACCAAATGCCGCTCGGGGGGACCTTTGCTGCAACCATTCTGAGGAATTGGAAATTAGGTATCCTGATATTCAAACTTTCGATAATGCACCGCGAATGTCAATAGGCTTCGTCGGTTTATAGGCGCAAGAACGATTGCAGGTGTCGTGCTCATCCAGTTGCCCCACCACTCGAAGGTCGGTTTGCTGCGGCACCCGGCTCGCCATGCCAGATGCCGACTTCGGTTTGGGCCTGTACAAGTCCGACCGACCCTCCACCTCAATCCCTCCACTTCTCCAGAATTAGTGATCCACTTAGGAGAAATTCCGGCCCGTTCTCTGATGGACTGTAGACTCCAGGCTAGCGCACCCGCCGGCTGCGTGCACCACGATTACCAAATCGGATATGTATCCGCTATCCCAGTCGTAGTCTATCTCGTCCATTGGCTGCAGGGGAGCCACGCCAATTGTATAACCATTTCGTCGCCCGTTATGACCTTCGAACGCCTCATGCCTTGCGCAAAATCCCTGATCACGGTAAAATATTGTTGAGCAGTCGTTAGAACATGGATGAAAGAAACATGACTCGTGACTTTGATACCGAAATGGAAAGTTGCCAGCATGTTTCCTGCAAGGATACCATGAATCAGGCTGAAGATCCTGCGGATCATCTCACACTAGTCTCACCAACCATCAAGTACATCAACTTCACATAGTCAAGTCAGGAGCAAAGTGGTTGTTTACGTTTGCCTCGTAGGCTTGTTCATTGCTTCATAGGGTATATAGTACATGCCACCCACTCATCTCCGTTACATCCTTGGCGAATCATGTTTCGTAGCCATAGGTCGTTGGGTTCTCTCGTAGGATCAAGTCGTGAGGTGTTGATACTGGTCGTCGTGATCGTCCAATCATTTATTTCTTGCCGCCGATGGTGTCGGCAAGGCTCTGGGCAGCGTTGCCGGCGGTCTCCTGGGCGCTCTGCATGTAGGACTTGGACTCCTTGCTAGCGTCGTCGGAACCGCTGCGGACGCTGTCGGAAGCTTTCTGCGTGTACGACTTCTGGTCGTCAGGCTGGACGGCACCAGCGGCACTGTAGTACGGCGGGAAAAACGTGATGTGAGCGCAACTACTCCACTTACGCCGTAACAATGGGGCGCGGAGGCAATGCGGGTATGAGCCGCCGGGGCGTTGTTTCAAAGACTCTAGTACTGAGGAGTGCGACTTACCGGTCGTAGGTGCCAGTGAGAGACTCCTTGGCCTGGTCAAGGGTGGACTTCTGGCTGTTGGGAGTGACCTTCTCCTGAGCCTGGTCGAGAGTGGACTTGCGGCTGCAGGCAATATGGGTCAGCGGAAGGCTGCCACACGGAACGGATATTGACATACCCTGCGTCAGACATGATGATGGATTGTGTTGGAAGTTTGTGGTTTGAAGTGTTGATTGATTGCAGATGAGAGGCTGTTGGTGCTGATGGAGAAGAGAGAGAGCAAAGTGAAGGCTTTATGTATTGAGTCGACGGCAGCCAAGGCCCAGACACGCAACTGCTATTCTTTAGTTGCGTCATGCAGTGGAAGGCGCTGAACTGCTTGCGGCTGGAGCAAAGGGCGAACGCCGCTTGCCTGATCGGGTAGGCGGGGCGGCGGGGCTGGCGAGCTTGCGGCCGCGAATCATCATTGCGTCACTTGCAAGCCGCCCTCCTGGCTTTCTGTCTCGCCCCAAATTCCCGAAGCGCAGTGATCAGCTGCTCCGTCGTCGCAGCCCTGTTTTGCATCGCGATCAGATATCCTGGTGTTGCTCGCGATTCTTCATCGTCTCGTGGGTGGTGCAAGGATCAGGGGTGACGTCACTTCATAGATCCCGATGCATACTTTCCCATCGCCATCGTCGATTGCCCATGCCAGGATGCTGCTTTGTGGCACCGCCTCTGCGAATCCAGATGCATCGAAATAATGACACAAAGTCCTCATCGTCTTGGCTACTCCTGCCCGGGCCTAGCCCCATTGCTAAGCCGCAAGCTTGCCCCGCCACCCGCCTCAGAGATCGCAGGTAGAGAAAGCGGGGCGTTGCGGGGCGAAGCAGCCCGCTGCCAGGACTACGCGTTGTTTATGATGACTTTTGGTGTAACGGCATTCTTGTTGGCGGGGCTGACGACGTCGTTCCTGCCCGAGCGCGCGGTTGTCAGCAGATCCTTCTGAAAGTGTAGACCGGAAAAGATGGCCCGCAGTTGCACATGTCAATTGCTTTCAACTCAAGGGCTGACCGGGAGCTATGTCGGCATCGACAGTGCTGGTAACGCAAGCGCGCGCCACATGCTTCGAGCCCGCCCCGCAGCTGACACTTAGCTCTCTATTCCCCAACGAAAACCAGGCCGTGAAAGATCCCTCCAGCAGGCATGTGCGTCTGCTCCCCACCCTCAGAAATGCTGTGGCATCTGTGCGTACATTCCATAGGCTATAGATGTTGGACGTGATACATGGCCCATGCTTCATGTGAGAACATCATCAGTGCCCGCTTGACCACACGGCAGCTGATGCAGAGCGATACGTCGAGCGTATCAGGAACAAGAATAGTTATTTGCTACTGATAAGCCCCCTCTTACTTACGGCCGATCGCCGATCTTTCACACTTGACTGTGCTAGCGAACGAAGGCTATTTTGAAGAAAAGGAAATCTGCTGGTATATTTAAAATGTGGCTGCGCTGATATGCGCCCTAAATGCTGCGATAGCGGCTGTGAGAAAATAACTCAAGGAAATCGAACACCCGTGCTCTCATGCACTCCCCCGACAAGTCCAAACCCGTTCAAAGCTCGCCCCAACCAAGATCCTCAGCCTCGGACTCGTCAGATTCGACGAAAGGCTCCAGCCTTGCTTTGAATTCTTCCACGCTCAGGTGCTCACCCTCCCAGAAGTCCTTCGTCTCTGCGGTCCTCGGCGGGATCAAGACGCTGCTAACGACTTGAATGACACCATCCTTGGCGATGCCGTTCTGAATAGCCACACGCGAGAAGCCGTTGATCTTGATCTCGGTGAAAGGACCATAAGATCCAATATCAACGCTGAGAGCCTTGTCATCAAGCAGGGTGGGCAGATCGACATGGAAGGAACCCTTGCTGTACTCGTCATCCTTCGACGGACGGTAGAAGGCATCCGAGTAAAGAGTCTGCTCGGGAACGAGATGGTACTTAAGCAGGGCCTTAAGATACTTCTCACCATAGGAGCTGAACAAGAAGGCGTTGATGCGGGGTCCAAGCTTCTTGAAAGCCCAGTTGGAGGGGGCGAAGAAAGTACCGCCAGCATGATCGGTGCTGTTCAGGAGGTCAAACAGACCAGTCTTCTCCAGGCCCAGGGTGACAGTTGAGAACTCTCCAGGCAGAAGGGAGATGATATCAGCTGCCTTGGGCGGGGGGATGAGGATGGTGTCAAGACCATGAATAACACCGTTTGTGCCGAACTGGGGACGGTGGTTAGTATCGTTACATATTTCTGCCTCCAAAATAGTTACTCACAATATTGATAGCGACGATACGGCTGTAGAAGTTCAGCGTCAATCCCTTGAAGCCAATGTTCACACTCAAACGCTGTGCGAAGTCGTCGCCACCAAGAGCCGGCTCCTTGTAGAGCGTAGGGATGGTGTGCGCGTGAAGGACACGGCCAGCAGGGTAGAACTCGGGTGACACATGGTACAGCAGGAGCTTCTTGATGAATTCCTTGCTGGGTTCCTTGTGCTTGGGGATCTTCTCAAAGGCCTTGTCCGTAGGGGCGAAGACAGTGAAGTTGGCCGTCGTGCCATTTAGCAGCTCCACCAGCTCGGCATCATCGTTGATCAGCTTCGCCAGCTTAGTAGTATACTTGGACTTGGCAATCAGCTCGTAAACGGTCTGGTTAGGCTTGTGGTGCGGTGGATGATGCGGCTTTCCCTTGTGCGGTGGCCTGTCGTGAGGCGGTCCATCATGAGGAGGTCTGGGGTGAGGAGGGCCATCGTGGGGAGGCCTTTCATGCGGAGGCTCACCATGAGGAGGGGGAGGGGGAGGGGGGAAATCGCCTTCACGGTGGCGATGGAATGGCGGAGGCGGAGGGAAATGCTTGCCATGGGGAGGAGGGGCAAGATGGTCCCCATATGGAGGTGGCGGGTGGTCGCCATGAGGAGGTGGTGGGTAGTCGCCATGTGGAGGAGGCGGCGGTGGTGGGTGGTCACCATGCGGTGGAGGAGGAGGTGGTGGGTGGTCACCATGCAGGTGTGGTCTGGGAGGACCATCAAAGTCAAAGTGCTTGGGACGGCGTGGGGAGCCACTACGCAGCCAGCCCTCGACGTCGAAGCCACTCTCGTGGACCTGATCCCAGACGGACTCCTCGGCGTCGACTATCCGTTCGAAGGCATCATCGAGGGCATCCTTGGCGTCATGGAAGGAATCCCGTAGACCGAACTCGACGGACTCAAACTCATCCCTGGTGTCGTCAACGAGGTCGTCGAGGGCACCCTTCAGGTCGGCGACCGGGTGTTCCGGAATTGCGGGCTTGTCGGATTGAGTGGCAAGCTCGCGAAGTATGGCCTCGTCAGGAATGACGATGGCGGAGCTAAGAGCGGCCAGCGGGAGGAGGCCAACGAACTTCATGTTGGAGTGGTTGAGGAAAGAAAGACTTTCGAAAGGGATGAGACGGAAGGAGGGGTATATAGGAAAGGGTGGATCGAATGATGGATGCCGAGACAAGCTCGATGGCGTCAAGACCTGCAGGTGAGCTGGCTCTCACACCCGCGTATCGGACTTTCTCCACAAAGTCCGTCGGAGGATTTCTCAAACACAAAGAGCAACAGAAAAACGTTGGTCGAGCGCGGGCGCCACCGGTACTTTAAATCAAGGCGCCGCAAAATCAGAGCATGGTGCTGGGATTTCGCTTACGACGCCCACGTCTATGAAGCTGACGACTGCTTTGGCGCCAAGCCGAAATGAAGTGACGCGAGGGCCCGCTATCCGTAGATCCTCGCCAACGCCGCGTTGCGCGGGGCGAAAAACCGTCGTTGGCAGCATCATCGTGAGCGCGACAAATGTTGCTGCCTGGACTGGTGGCGGAAGGGACGGGAGCTTGTTGCGCGGGGTCGTGTGGTTCAGGGCCATTGAGAGCTGCGGGGAGACGGCTGGCCTGACGACGGCTTGGGAGTCTTTAGTTGCGCGACACGAACACGGGGACGCGTAACTCGCTGGCGCTGATTGGAGTCGCGAGCCAGGCGAGGTTTAGCCGCTTCGGCCGACTGCTGCGCCGAGCGCCGCCAACGATGATGTCAAGAACAGCAGTCGCAGCCGGACACAAGCTTTACCAAGCTTTGCTCCATGTCGAGCTCCCGCCTGGAGAACTCATCCGCTGCTCCCCAATGGTCCACAATGTCTTCGATCTACGTCAGTCGGCGCCGTTACCGGGCGCTGGCACCTCACAATGCCCGCTGCTGGGTGCTGCCAGCTTATATTTACCCCTCTTCTCGCGCCAAAAACTGGCAGGCCTCAGTTTCCAGCTTTGCACAGCGTCTCCTGCGCCAATTCTAGCACATCATGCTCGCGTCCCACATCGACCCCGATCAACTCATTCAAGACTTTCACGACCATCCCCCTCACCACCGTGGTTTTCATTCAAACACCGCCGTCAACCACAACACTCCTTACTCGAGCCGCTATGCCTCGATCAGCGAGCTTTCGAAGTTCAGGATGCCTCATGACGGCGCTCCTGCCGATGCTGTCCACCAGATGTTGAAGGATGAGTAGGTCCTTTCCGCCTGGTTTGAATTGCCTGTTGGAGTAGCTGACACCTGCAGGCTCGATCTCGATGGCCGTCCGAACCTGAACCTTGCTTCTTTCGTCGGAACATACATGGAAGAGCAGGCCGAGAAGCTCATGATCGAGAACCTGAGCAAAAATATGAGCGATGCGGACGAGTAAGCTCCCCTCTGCCTATCCTACTCAACTAGCTTCTAACATGAGCCTTATAGGTATCCAGCGATGATGCAGATGTGCGTATGCCGGCAACCAAATTTCTAGCCAATCCAAAGCTGACATTGTCCCAGGCATTCTCGCTGTGTCTCCATTCTGTCACATCTTTGGGGAGTCCAGAAGGGAGAAAAGGCCGTGGGAACTGCCACCACCGGTTCAAGTGAAGCTATTCACCTCGGTGGTCTTGCTATGAAGAGGCGCTGGCAAGAGAAGCGCAGAGACGAAGGAAAGCCTACGGATAAGCCGAACATCATCATGGGGGCCAATGCTCAGGTGGCTCTCGAGAAGTTTGCACGCTACTTCGAGGTTGAAGCTCGCATCCTGCCAGTGAGCGAGAAGAGCTTGTACCGCCTTGACCCCGATCTCGTCCGAGAGAACATTGACGAGAACACCATTGGTGTATTTGTGATCCTCGGCTCCACCTATACCGGCCACTACGAGCCAGTCGAGGAGATCTCCAAGATCCTGGACGAGTATGAGGCCAGGACCGGCGTTGATATTCCAATCCACGTCGACGGAGCTTCCGGTGCTTTCATTGCACCTTTCACCCACGCACAAGCCGGTGGTCCCAAATGGTATGTCTCCAGCCAAGGCCGCTTTAACACGATGCTGATGATCATAGGAACTTCGAACTTCCTCGCGTCAAGTCCATCAATGTTTCAGGTCACAAATTCGGCCTGGTGTACGCCGGTGTTGGCTGGATCATCTGGCGAGACGAGGCTTATCTGCCCAAGCACCTGATCTTTGAGTTGCACTACCTGGGTGGCACCGAGGAATCGTACACTCTGAACTTCTCTCGGCCAGGTGCGCAAATCATCGCCCAATATTTCAACCTCATCCACCTTGGCTTCACCGGCTATCGTACTATTATGGAGAACGCGCTATCCAACGCTCGTTTGCTGAGCCGGGCGCTCGAGGCTACCGGATGGTACGAGTGCGTCAGTGACATTCACAGAAAGAAGGGCGATCACAAGTATGAAGAAGGAAAGAAGCCATACGACGAAGGCGAGAACAGTGCTGCCTACAATGCCGGTCTGCCTGTCGTTGCTTTTACCTTGAGCAAGAAGTTCAAGGAACAGTTCCCGCATGTCAAGCAAGTATCGATCAGCAACCTACTGAGATCGAAGCAGTACATCATTCCCAGTAGGCCGCCTTCCTGTTTATTAGAAGTCTTCTCCCACTGACCCGGATGTTTTCTAGACTACCCTCTGCCACCGAACGAAGAGAAGACTGAGATTCTACGTGTTGTTGTCCGCGAATCAATGAGTCTTGACTTGCTTGATCGCTTGATTACGGACATCTGCGCCGTGACAGAGTCGGTCATGCAAAGCGATGCGATCGACCTTGCTGCATGGCAGCCGTTCGCCAACACCATCGAGAAGACCCATGGCAGCCGTGGGGTCAGCAGTGGTGAGAAACACAAGGCAAAGAGGCCCATGCACCATGGTGTGCATCGCAGCGTTTGCTAAACATGCATCTTGGAGTCGGACTGAATCAGGCAAGCTTCTGACAAAGAAGAAAGGGTAACCGAGACGAATCTAATGACATATAGCAATGAATCTACTTCTTTCTAGAGACCATCTGCACTCACCATTGTCTCAACGTGTTGTCTCAATTTTTGTTTCAACGTCTTGTTGCCACTCTTGTTTCCCATCAACTCTATCACCAAACCATATATATAAGTCGAGCAGAACTATGGTATTTCAAGAAGCAGTGTCCTGCCATGCCGATTTTTACATCTCTTGAAGACTTTCTTGAGGGAGGGGTGTCCGAAGTATCCTTGCCACTTGAACCGGACTTTTCGTGTTGCATTTGTCTAGAGGAGTTCGCTTCCAGCTCCGAAAAACCGATAGCTTTTTCGATCTGTGGCCACATCTTCGGCTTGGAATGCGTCAGGAGATTGATCGGAAACACCTGTCCCATGTGCCGTGCGGTGCTCTGGGAAGCTCCGCCGGATGATCAACCTTCTGCCGACGAGGATGACGAAGATTACGACGAAGAAGACGAAAATGCCGCTCACTACCACGAGCACGAACGCACCCCCTACGACGTCGACGACGATCATGAACGTTTCAACAGCAGCTCTGCCGACAGTCAAGATGTCGAGCGCCACAACTACAGCTCCAACTCGTACCTCCATCATAACGACCACAACTACCGCAACCACGACGAACATGAATCCCTATCTACCCAGACTCTTGACGCCGCCCACGACCGTCCCTTGTTGATAACCGTCCGCGCGGCATGGATGGCGTGGGCGTGGAGGGATTCTCTACAGGTTGTCATGGCCGGTTACTATACCCAAAGAGAATCGGGGGGAACGCGTGTTCAAGGGGATGCAGTCGAGGTGCAATTGGTGTATGTTTTAGAGCAGGTGGAGAATGACGCGTTGCCAGAGATCAACGCGTGGAACGAGCAGCACGAGGGGCAAGGGTGGGAAGTGCATGAATTGATGGAAGAGTGGATGTGCGCGGTTCGCATGACGCAGTGGATGATGCCAGAGACGATAGAAATGGTGGAGATGCTCGGTGAGGATTTGCTGGCGGGGTGGTTGGACAGGGAGGTGTAGGTGCTGGACATCTTCACGAAGAACAAAATATGTAGGTAGTGTTGACCGCCCCAATGTTATGAGATTGTCGTACTATACAAGCATTATCATATATACACCCACCACATGTCCCTGTACAAGAAAAAACAAAAAAAGAACTCGTAGTTCTTTCTTCCCCTGCTTTCTCATTAGTTCCCATCCTCTCTACACGATCGTGACATCCCTCTTTCCCCCGCTCTCGAACCACGTCCTACACGCCGGACTACCAACGAAGTATCCCACACGCTCAAACTCATCGCCGTTCAGCGCCAGCGCTAGGCCCCACGCCGTCTCGATGTCCACCATCACGTCGTCCTCGGCCGGCGTGCGCGTGAAGCAGCGCGCAAGCAGCAGGCACCAGTACACGCCCTGGGAGCTCCTCCTAGAGGAGGACGACAGCGGCGGCGACAAGGCTCCTCCGCCAGTCAACGCGAACCGCTCATCCTCGCCCTCGCCGTCCATCATGGGCGGCGGCACGTCCAGGTAGATGGTGCCGTACGCGCCCTGGTGCAGCAGCGCCTCGTCGCCGGGTGCGGCGGCGACGGCGAAGGGGGTGCGCGGGCTCAGCAGGCTGGGCACATTGGGGCGCATGAAGCCGTGCAGCGTCAGGGAGCCGCCGACGACGGCGCCGCAGGGCGCGGCGTCGGGGCGCGCGGGCTGCACGGCGCAGTGCACCACGTCGGCCACGGGCTCGTACCACGAGCACGAGTCGGCGTGGAAGGCGATGGCCGCGTCGACGCTCATCCAGGACCACGACGGCGCGCGGTAGCGCGGCGGGCGGCGGGCGATGGGCGTGAGGGGCGCCGAGGCCGGGAAGAAGGGGATGTCGTCGTTGCTGTTGTTGTTGCTCTCGAGGAGCGGCGACGACGACGACTGCTGCTGCTGCTGCTGCTGCTGGGACGGGGTGGTGGTGGACACGACCCAGGACAGCTCGCTGAGCAGGTGCTTGCGCCACAGTCCGGCGAGATATGTGTCCTCCATGGCGTCGCGGAAGTAGGTGGCGATGCCCGATAGCGCGGGTAGCTTGTCCATGGGGTCTGAAAGCAACCGCGCCGTGTAGTCGTGCACGACGTATTTCCAGGTGCGGAACAGCCTGGGCAGCCGCTCCGACTGCTGGGCGAACATGCTGTGCGGCGAGTGCGTCGACAAGCGCGGTTGGTGGATGCGGCCTTTGGGAGAGAGGCGGATGGTGGTGAGGCCTGCGGCGGCGCAGTATCCGTTCCAGTCCAGTGGGTTGTTGCTGTTGTTGTTGTGGCGGTGGTGGCGGCTGCTGCTGCAGTCGCGCGCCTTCTCGCCCGCAGTGCACCTCCAGACGGTCAGTTCGCGGCCGTAGATGAGCAGACGCGGGGACAGCACGATCTCCTGCAATGCCCAGGCGCGCTCGTGGAGCGGCTCTCGAGCCGGCTGCTCGACCAGCGGCTGCTTCCGCGGCAACAGTAGCATGCTGCCGACCTGGTCACCACCCGTCCGGACGGGGAGCCTGACGAGTGGGTCGCGCGAGCGCTCGGCGTGGAAGAAGCCCT
This sequence comes from Lasiodiplodia gonubiensis, assembly GCA_009829795.1. Taxonomy (NCBI): domain Eukaryota; kingdom Fungi; phylum Ascomycota; class Dothideomycetes; order Botryosphaeriales; family Botryosphaeriaceae; genus Lasiodiplodia; species Lasiodiplodia gonubiensis. Next base: position 66,631 of record RHKH01000011.1, on the reverse strand, counting down.
CGTGGCAGGTACGGGAGCGCGCGGCGACGATGGTGACGTGTGAGTTCTGGAAGACTTGCTGCATGCGCGCCATCTCGTGCTCCTTGTCGTCGACGCTGTCCTGCATGATGCACAGCGAATCCACCCAGAGATATTTCAACCCCAATGCTCTTGTAGTCCTGACCGCGTCCTGCAGCGTCTGCGGGAGGCCGGCGACCTTGATGCCAGCCATGTGCTCCCCGATTGTTTCCGTCGACGTCACGATGGGCTGGGATGATGCTCCCCAGCAGTAGCTGAGGGTGGCATATGGCTCCGGCTCGATGCCTTCCGAGTCGACCAAACGCACAACGCCGGCGGCCTCGCCCACGTCGAGCACCCTGGACGGGAGGGCACGCCTCTTACGGACGCAGGACCGGTGTCCATTGTCACACCAGTCTAGCCAGCTCTTGACCGTCGCGAGCTCTTCGGGCGTCCCTCGATCCGCGTCTAAGCTGCAAACTGGGAGTGAAAAAGCGTCGTCATCTCCTGCGACTTCATGTGGTTCCGCCAACGGATCGCCTTTATCTTCGTTAACACAGCATCGACAACGGAGGAGCAGCACTCACCATGCTCTGTCGCAACATCGAACAGCAATGTCCCTGGGAATAGCGTGCCCAGTCTCCGCACCCTTAGCACTGGCACCAGTGGCGCCTGTTGTGACGCCTGCCCCTCCACGTCACCATCCATCACCCAACCCGGCCATGACGGAAATCTCTGGTGATCCCGCACCACTGGACTGCCGGGGCCGCTGCCACCCTCCGTCTCGAAGGAAAACTCAAAATGCACGACTACATCGTCGGCGCTCCTTCTGTTAGCACCAACCCCACCACCCTGATCCGCCAAGGCAGCAGCATTGGCATCCCAGCTCTTCTTCAGGTTGCTGCGCCGCTTCTCGCCCGTGACGACCGAGTCGAGCAGCACCCTGCAGAGGCCGCACCTCTGCCTGGCGGATGTCTCGAGCGAGCCGCGGCGGCGGGAATAGACGAGGCCGGGGCTGCACAGCAGGGCCCACGGGGAGCCGAAGCGGTCGTCGGTGGAGATGGACTGCTGTGAGGTGGTGAACACATCAACGCAGTGCTGGCACGGCACCGTGGATGCTGGTGCAGCAGTATCGGCGGGAATAAGAGGAGGCAGAGAGCGTGCGGAAAGTGCCGGCGATGCGGCGGTGTCCAAATCATGCATGAAGGGCGCCATATCCCGGGCCCTAAAAAGCCCTCCCCGGGTTTTGTCTCCTCGCTCACTACTCACGCTCCCCGCTCAACACCACGACGTCGCCCTTTGGAAATCAGAACTTTTTCCTTTTCCTTCAGGATTCAGGGAGGGGGGATTCTTTAGCTTCGTCCACCGAAGCGTCCAGAGGGTTCAGTCGGTCCGATCGGAGCGTAGCACGTAAACACAGCCTGCCTCCCAAAGAAAAAAAAGTCGAAACAAGAGCGGCCTGTTCTTCAGGCGTATCGTCCAGAAAGCGCGCACGAGGTCCGACACGGTACGTCCTGGGGTGGATTCGACAGCATGGGGCAATCGGGCACGGTTGACATCTGCTTGCCTGTGGGTAGACTCCCGGGATAAGGGGACGACGACGACGAAGGAATGGAAGGGAGACCCGGGTAGCAGGCTGACAATCTGTGGGGTGGAAGCTTATGGGGACAAGTCATCATTCCTTCGAGAAAGATGGTCTTTGCTTCTAGCTGCATGATTATTGATGAGAGGCGGTGACTGGAAACGCCCGGGACCCGCAGCGGTGAAAGATCGGCGCGACGAGACACACCACACGCTTACTCGTGTCATTCGTTCTTTCTCTATCTCTATTCCTTCCCATCCCTCCCTTCATTTTCGAACTTTGCTCCCTCTTTAGTCTCTCGGTGGCTTGATGAATACGAGTCCCTGCAGCCTAGACGGCCTCTCGTAAATCCTTTCCGCCGATACGAGGAAGCGCATGAGGATGTCTCACTCGAAAGTTGAAGTCTCGAGTCGCAGAAAGTAGAAAGCGATCCTCAGGGGGAAGCGGGCTGAGTGGAGCGTAAAAATTCAACCTATTGGCGCCAGCTTCGGAAAAACACTAGCACCGTGTTTAGAGCCAAACCTTAGGCACCCATGTAGTCTGCTACGCTAGGCTGTGGTAGTAGGCGCTTCTCTGTTCATTGTATGAAATGGCCCACAAGCTTCATGATACGCAGGGTGAACATCCGAAATTGGCTGGAATCATTTCTTCTCTACATCTTTTTCTTTTTCTTCAAGTCATGTTGTATCGGGCATAACGTCTTTTACTATACCGTAATTTTTCCCCTTTCCGTTTTCTTCTATCATTCCCACGCTTCACAAGTTTTCAAAGAAGAACGTCGGCGCGCCAGGCACCGCAGACTCGGCGTTCGGCGGGAGGTTATCCTTGGTCTGACCCTCACCAAAAAGGACCTTGCCGGCCTTCTCGCCCTCCTTGACGCCAATAATCTCGACGACCTTGAGCTTCGTAACCAGTTGCTTCAGGCCCGGCACCATCTCCTTGAGCGTCGCAATCTCATCGAATGGAAGACGACGGTCAAACACCTCACCGGCCTTCTCGCCACCATCGAGACGCCTCTTCAGTCCCTGGATGAAAGGCATGGCCTTCTTCATGTCGGGCTTGGCAACTTCCTTGGTGATAACCTTGACGTCAACAAGTCCGAGCTCCTCGAACTTCTGGCGCACAAGGTCGAGGTACTTGTCTTGCCAGACGGGGAAGGCCTCGGCAGCGAAGATAGTGAGCTTCTTGTCCTGCTTGGGATCGAAAGCGACATTCTTGCCCTTCGCGAGCTTCTTGACTTGTTGACCCTCGGCCGACGTGATGTTCGAGGTTGTAGTGCGCACATAGTCGCGGGCAGCCGTAAGAGACGGATCCGGCGAGGCTACAGTCGGGTACAGGGCGTTCTGGATAGTCTCGGGCTTCTTCAGAACCTCGAGCCACATGTACTCAGCCCAATGCGGGGCGATGGGCGTCAGGAGGAGGGCCTGGAGCTCGACGAAACGCTTCGCAAGATCGGCGTGCATGCCGATGCCGGCGGCCTTCGTGACTTCACGGTAGAAATCACGCGCAGCAGTGAAGTCGTAGAAGCCGGACTTGAGCGCGAGCTTGTACGAAGTGCTGGTTGCTTCACGTTAGCAGTGGCTTTGCTTATCGTGGCTGATTAACTTACTTCTCGTAGTGTTCCCTTGTCTCAATGACCAAGCTGTTGAGCTCGTTCTCGAACATCTTGTCCCAGAGAAGCTTCTCACCCGTACGTTGGATGGTGTCTGCATTCTTGACCTTGCCACTATCACGGACCTCCTTGTACTGCGCCTCGCTGTCGACCAGATGCGCCTCGTTGACCATCTCTTCACACCACTTCCTGAGCTCGAAGAGCTTGAGAATAATGGCGTTGGCGACGGTTTCTTCAAAGTTGGCATCTTCGATTCCATCACCAGCATCGGCAAGAGCCACTCTGGTTGCGTCGGCACCGAATTTCTTCACAGCATCGCCAAGAGTAAGGAAGTTTCCGGTACTCTTACTCATCTTCTCACCGTTAAGCATAAGGTGACCATTGACGCGGAAACCCTGCGGCCAGTGCTGCTGACCGAAGAGAGCGGTGTGGATGTAAAGGCAGAAGGTAAGGTGGTTCTGGATCAGATCCTTGCCAGAGACACGGACATCCAGAGGGTACCAGTACTCAAACTCTCTCCGCATGGCCTCGAGATCCTCCTTGAGAATGTCGGTCTTGACATCCTCAGTACGGCAGAAGAGGTAATCCCAGACTTCGTCAGTCATCTGCTCGGGAGCAATCCTCTGCTTGGAGATACCCTGAGTTTTGCCGAAAATGTCACTGTGGAGGTAGTGAGCAATAGTGTAGTAGCTCATGTAGACCGTGCTGTCACTCAGAGATTCCACTAGCTGGGTGTGGTCCCATGGCAGCTTGGTACCGAGACCGTACGATCTCGAGCACGCCCACTGTGCCAGCCAGCCAAGAGTCATCTTGAAGGCGTGCTGAGCCTCAGGGTAGAAGGTGTTCATGCCGTTCTCAAGGTGCTTCATGACAGTCTCGCACCATTCACCATCGCCACCGTTCTCAGTGGTACCATAGTTCATGTACCACTGGTCGAGGTATGCGGCAACGCACTCGTCACCCGAGCGAGACATGACCATGCCATCGGGCTCGCCGTAGGCGAAAGCATCGCCCGCGTCGATCAACTGCTTACGAACAAGAGGCTTGGCATCCTGCACGGACTTGCCAGAGAACTCGCCGTAAGTCATAGTGCCCTGATAGAAGCCCTCCTTGTAGGCCAGTTCCTTGGCCTCGGCAAGCTGCTTAGCATCCTTGGGAGAGTTGATCTTCATCTGCTCAACAAGAGTCTTCGCAGTGAGATCACCGTACGTAGGCGTCTTGATGATGGGGATGATCTCAAGTTCCGCCCACTCCTTCTTGATGCCGTAGTAGTCTGCCTTCTTAATGAGATCCATTGTGGTGGCGTAATCGTCAGGGCTATCAGAAGGCACGCAAGTAACAACACCAGTACCCTTTGTGGGCTTGACAGACTCCATGGGGAGAATCCTGACATCCTTGTGCGTAGAGAGCGGCGCGTTGACAAGAGTACCGACAACGTCAGAGCCCTGCAGGTCGACGACGTGAGGGAAAACGCCCCAGTTGGGGAAGATGTTCTGGAAGGCCATATTGCGAGCAGCACGGTGAGACAGGAAGAAGTACTCGTTATCCGTGACCTTGAAGATGCCGTAGGTAACCTTGGGACCCACGAAGCAGCAGGTCTGGCCGTACATGGTCTCAGGACGGAGAGTGGCAGGAACAAAGTAGACATTGGCACCGCTGGGAATCTTATCGCCAATGACAGACTTGGCCTTCTCAGGCCACTCAAGAACCTTCATCTTCAAAGCAGTGTACTCCTGGACGGTGACACCCTCGCCGGAGCTACGGTCGTGGTCAAGACAAGCCTGGCCATCCTTGGGAGAGTAGACAGTGTAACGCTTGCCGAACTTGATCTTTCCGAGACCTTTCAAGCGGTTCATTTGCCAGCGGACGAAGGCATCGTAGTAAGGGTTGGCGTCGGTGGTGACCATGGACCTACGCCAGTCGACACGCGCACCAATGGAAGTTAGGTCTTCCTGGCATCTCGGGGGGAAGAACTCCAGCCAGTACTGCGGGTCGGCGAACTTGTGGATCTCCTCGAGCGGGATGCCCAGGGAGAGCATGATCTGGAACTGGTATTTGGTCTTGATGGTCTTCGCGGCGGCCTTGCCCTTGGTCGCCTTGAACTTGGTGATGTCGGCCTTGGTGGTGTCCTCGGTGGGAGCGGGAACCTCATCGGCCTTGGGTTCGGCGATATCATCCTCCTTGCAGCCCTCAAAGGTCTTTCCAAAAAGCTCAACCTCGCGCACCAGCTTGTCGGCACAGGCCTTGATGGGCATACCGGTGCAGTGGTAGCCCTGGGGAAACAGAGCGCGCTTGCCCTGCATGCGAGCGAAACCGGTGGCGAACTCGACCTTACTCGCGGTGAAGCTATGGCCGGCATGCAAGACACCGTTCATGTAGGGATAGGCCATGGTGCCGAAGAACTTGGGCGCCTTCGCACGCAGGTCGTCGCCGGAGACGGAGCCGAAGGGGAACTCGGTCGTGGAGGGAGCATCCTGCTGGAAGACCTTGGAGTCCTGCCATTGCTTCTGGTACTTCTTCTCGGCGGCAATGAGGGTGTCGCGCTTGTCGGTCTGTTGGGTGTCAGGGCACGAAATATATTTGCGGCGGGGCGGGGCAGCGCACGTTTTCGATCTTGAGGGTGTTCTTGGAGCTGGCGTTAGGGTCCAACGCCTCGAGCGTCGCTTTGGCGGCCGACATGGTTGCGGAGTGCTCGCGGCGCAGATTGCGAACTGAGGCCCGGTGAACTCTAGGGCTGGGTGAGTCACGGTGGGCGGCGTGGTGGGCTGTCTGTCGCCGCCGAGAAAGATGCGGCGGGAATGACGCCCGGGCGGTGAGCAAGCGAGGGCAGCAAAGCCGCCGCAGCCCGCTGCAACACCATTGCGCTGCATCGCCTTTGTCGCCTCACGCTCGCCATGCTGCGCACGCTAGCCCGCCGCGCCGCCGGGCCCGCGCGCCCGGCCTTCGATATACACAGCAATCCTTACAAGGCGAAGCGACTGTGGCCGCCCGACTTCTCCAAACTCTCGCCGAAGCACCAGTTCCGTCTGGAGCGCAAGTTCAGGCGCCGTTCTCAGCTCAAATGGGCCCGTCCGCAGTGGAAGAAGTTCGTCGGTCTGGCGCAGTGGGCAATAATCTCATGTGAGGACAAGCGTTGGGACTTTATCAGGGCGCCGTTGCTAACGTGAAGCAGTTGTGGTTGTCTATGGTGTACTCTTCATGGACTGGAATGACGAGATCAAAAGTAAGGGCCGTTCTCGCGATGACAATGCCCAGCCTTTCCAAGGAGTAAATACCCCGCATGGTTCTTCAAGTGAACTATGTACTAACTTTGTAAAAGGTCCGTGAGTGGTACAGACGCACCGTGGACTCGATCTGGTCCAAGCCTACTTCGCAAACAGAGCAGTCTCAATCTTCCTCCAGAACAGCATCTTAAACCGCAGTAACATCAACCTCATTGTACTGGACGACTCTGCCAGCAGTCAGACGCATGCTTGAGGGAAACTGCGATCAGAGACGCTACAACTCGCCGAACACAGCAAACCCCGGTATTGCGGCTTGTATTGGCTCAGAACCGGGACAAATCGTGCCATCCACTCGTGAAGAGAATCCATCTATGCCTAATGAACCAGGAATTGTGCTTTCTCAGAATATAGCAGCCACGCCATTCAATCCAATTCTTTCTTCTGGCCTGCTTGTTGCGCTGAAGTTGGCAATCCGACTCAACTGCGCATATACGACAGGTCCATGGATGTTTCGTCCACGGCCCTGCGAGCTTTCCCGCATCAATCTAACTCGAAGAGCTTGTCGGAGCGTTCTCGAAGCAGCGTTCTGCTCGTCATCCTGCGTCGCTGGGCGATCTGTCTGCTGTTGTCAGCTCAAATATGGGCTCGACGGTCGAGTTGCAAGAGTGTGGCAGTGCTCCGGTGATGCATCGACAAATACTTAATATTTGAAGCATCTCGTGCATGGTAAATACGACCTCTGGCCGGCCAATTACGGGAAATAGTCCCGAAAAGCTCTCGGCCGGTTGCTCGGACAATTCCTCTGCTCGGGGAATCGAGATCAGCGGCTGTGAAAGCAAACCCAGGAGGATGTTGTTACGGTCGGATATCAATGAATTTGCTGAACATATGGTCTGCAACACCCGCCAGTCTTTGTCAAACCTTGTGAGCACCCCCGGTACTCTTGCAGTCGAGGCGGATCCCACGGCCAGCCTTGCCGTATGTGTCCAAGCCTTCGGGGACACATGCCACAGCCAGCTTCCCCACCTGTTTGGACCTGGCACTGCCTCTCATTGGTTACCTCTCTACGCCAGCAGCGCAACGGGCCTGGGCTCACCCGCCTTAAGTCGCTGCGTGCAAACCTTCCCGAAGCGCTGAAAAAGGTCATTAAAGCCGACCTTGCCTACTCACATCATACTTTCTGTCCCATTCTCTCAGACGCTCCCAAAATTTCCCAGCTCAGGCCACATGTCTTCGGTGCCCCGAACTCGCACTGGCTGTCAGGTAAGAAAACCCCCCGCCAAAGACTCTAATTGGTTGTTGATCGCTGATGTAAGCCTACAGAGCTGCCGTGTAAGGTGTGTGACAGTTCCCGTCCTGTACGCCGTGTGCAACTGGTGGCTAACTACACGCCCTATCTAGGCACCTGAAATGTCAGTACCCACTTTCTAGGTCTTATTGGTGGACCCAACTGATGGTGAAGAATATGGTGCAGGTGATGAACAGCGACCCTCATGCACGCGATGCGCGAAGAGTGGTATCGAATGCGTAAGGGGCTACAACATCCGCTTCCGACATAGTCTAAACCCAAGGTAACACTGTCTTCTATCTGCAATTCCTCACTTTGCACACGTCATACATTGTGCAACCGAGCGATCTTTTCTCTAGCCCCCGCAGAGTGGCCACGCCTGGTCCTAGGATTTGAGGTGACTGACGGGTCAACAGCGTGGCCAACATCAAAGGTTCTGGAATTGGAAAATGTGAATACGACTTCTCCAAAAATCAGCCGTGGTGCAAGACCACGCATAACCTCAGCTATGTCGACGAAACTCCTGAACTTCGAAACATTTACGATCATGATCAAGACCCCGAAGACAACATAGTCGCCACTCCCCCTGGATGGCGAGACCACGTCCCCTCGATTTCGACTGAAGACTTTCCTGTCCGAACTCTGTCGCAATCTACGGCAAGACGACCACCTTCAGAGACCCGTCAGAGCGTCAGTGAGGCCGGATCCTCCCCAAAACGTCGCAAGCTCGAGTTACCGCACCGCTCCGAATCGTTGTCGCACAATTCTCCCGGTCAGGAGAGCAACGTTTTCAGCCGACCTGCTACGAGGCTGAGGTCGGAGTCTCAATCACAGCTCACGCCATCGGACGTCGCTGCGGATCTCCACCTAAGCGCTCGAGATGGCTTTCCACAGCTAGAGCCTACATCTTCGCTAGCAAGCGACTTTGCGCCAGGCTTTCCCTCGATCTCAAGCGCCACCAACCCGCTATCGCAAATATATTTGGACACGCCAGTATGGCCTTTAGAAAAGAAGGAAGAGGCTGCCTTGTTGCGATATTTCGTCGACAACCTAGCTTCCTCGTTTGACCTTTGCGATCCGGATCGACATTTCCAACTCGTGGTGCCCCAAAGAGCAGCAGTCTGTCCCCCTTTGATGCATGCCATATTGGCCGTATCAGCGAGACATTGGAGCAGAGTGGGGGAGTACGACCCCTACGTTGCCGAGCGATATCACTCGGAATGCTTGAAGCATTTGATTCCAATGCTGGACGAGACGGCAGCCCTGATGGACGAAAATCTTCTCGCGGCCACGGTGATACTGCGCTTCTTGGAGGAGATCGACATCCCGGTGTCTGGCGCTGAATCTCAAAGTCACCTTCTGGGGACGCAGGTATTCCTTACAGCACAAGAACGGTCGACTGTATACGGTGGGTTGAGACAAGCTGCGTTCTGGGTAGGGCTCCGACAAGAGATTTACATGGCATTTGTCAACCAAAGGACCATCATTCCGGTTCTGGAACACTGCAACATAGATCGAACCTTTGACACAGCGAGCGACTGTGTATGGGCGAATCGGATCGTGACGCACTGTGCAGATGTGCTGCGGTACTGCTTCGGTGACGAAGAGCAAACCACGGCTAACTACAACCGGTTGTTGGATTATTGCGACGGGTGGTACATGTTCAAGCCGCCGTCTTTCTCACCCATGTTCTACCGGGAGCCCGACGGCGTTAACAACACCTTCCCCGAGATCTGGCTTCTTTGCGACGCTGTAACGACTGGTCTACAGCATTACCATCTCGCGAAGATCCTTCTGACGGCACACAACCCGAAGGTTCCACGACTTGGTCCAGGACAGAAGCAAGCATTAACAAAGATGGATGTACGTTGACACCCCTGCAAGCGATCACGCCGTCACTCATTTTCCCGACAGGAACAAATCAAAGAAGATGTCCGGGCGCTGTGCGGCATGGCCAACTCCAATTCGCGCTGTCCACCAAACTACGTGTACGAACCGTTCTTGTCCAGCTACCCGCCAAAGTTCAGCCCCAGCCGGTCTAACGCATCTCTTAGAACCGCGTCTATGGCCATCGCGCTTGCTGGAGAGAGGTTCACCGGCCCGGCTGAACAGAAAGCGCTCATGGAAATACTCCACACGTGTGAGACGATTCATGCATGGCCGACGCGAGTCGCGTGAGTGTCTTTCTCTTTTCCCTTTCCTATTTTTCAGAGCCAATAAGACCGTGTGCTAAGATCATTCCAGGCAGATCCAGCTGAAAGAGGCCTGGGGGTGGCCGACAGATGGCGATGACCCGCATATAGATGCGAGTAGGGTCAGCATTGACGGGTTGGTAAATGCGCTGTCTTGATTGTCATGGTGGGGTTGTGAATAACCAAGCCTGTTCAAAACCAGTTCAACGCGCCATGGAATCTTTGCACGAACTCCCATAAGTGTCCGTTCTCTTGGCACCCGTTGTGATCAATAATCCCGCTGATGCGATTGGGTCCCTAGCGCCTGATAAGTAGCGTGCGCCACGGACGCAAGATGCTGCGGGGAGGCTGCAGACTCTAGCGCCCCCTTCGAAACGGCACGGCCAAAGATGACGCATGCGAAGCATGTGGATCCGTGGCCCATCTCGAGTTTCCTGGAGCAGCCGAGGCGCGGCACATGCTCCGCACGGCGGACGGTAGCGGTTGGTGTAGGAATGCGGGTCCTAAAGGCACGTCGGACTGAATTCCCTCATCTGTTCGCGAGGTAGAAGCTGCTGACGACCCGCTTAGCCCTGCTTCCTTCAGGAAGGTGGCGCGCCCATCGCGAACGCTCAACAAGGAAAATTCCCCCGCACCTTCCCCAGACTTACTCGCGTTTCCCCACAGTCTTCGCCCCGGACTGACGCACATACTCCCGCCGCAGAGGCGCGGGATCCAGATTGCGGCCGCCGTGCAGGAAGAAGGGAGATCCGAAATGTGGAGGCTCTTGCGGTCTCGGCGCCCAAAATGGTGGGGTGGAGGGGCATGCCTTTTTCGACGCACGCCAAAATGGAAAGTCAGTCCCGTCGACTCTTTTCTATATCAACATCCAGCGAACCCCCACCATGTCGCTTCTCACACCTCAGCGCACCTCATGCTCTTCTTATGACCTCCTGTCTTTGACGCCTGCCTGCCGTTCAGCATTATTCACGTTCTGGTTTTCTTTGACGATACCCGCCAACCATGGCACACATCCTTCAAAACCCCGCCTTCCAGGAGACTATGAAGGAGCTCTCCAAAGCCGCAACACCGCAGAGCTATGCCGACGTTGCCGCTCTTGGCGTCATCGCTCTCGGCTCTGCCGGCTACATCCTCCGCAACTACACCTGGGACAAGCCTGACCCTTACGACTACATCTGGTATGAGCGGCCGCAGTTGAAGAATGGCGGTGCGCTCAACGCCAACAAGGAGACGCGCAACATCGCACAGAAGCTTGAGGAAACCAACAAGGACCTCGTCATCTTCTGGGGCTCGCAGTCTGGCACGGCCGAAGGCTTCGCAAACCGCCTTGCGCGTGAATGCCATCTTCGATTTGGCCTTGAGACCATGGCTGCCGACTTGTCCGACTTCGACGCCGAGACCATCGCGCTTATCCCCGAGTCCAAGCTTGCCATTTTCATCTGCTCCACTTTTGGCGAGGGCGACCCTAGCGACAACACTGCCGGCCTCTGGGACTGGCTGCTCAAGAGCCAAGATGTTTCGCTGAAGAACCTGCGCTACTTTGCTTTCGGTCTCGGAAACAGCAACTACAAGTACTACAACCGCGTCATTGACGTCGTTGTCGAGCAGCTCGACAAGTTTGGCGCTCGCCCAATGTTGCCTGTCGGTAGAGCAGACGACGCAGAGGGCGGCACCGAGGAAGACTTCATGGCGTGGAAGGATGAGCTGTTCGCTGTTTTCAAGAACGAGCTCAAGCTCGAGGAGCGTGAGATTAAGTACGAGCCCACCCTCGCCACCGTCGAGGATGAATCTCTTGAGCCCATCGATCTCTACCACGGCGAACCCCTCCACCCCAGGGACAACCCCAAGGCTGCAGCAGCTTGCTCTCCCATCAAGCCCCTGAGCATCCAGAACCCTCGCGAACTGTTCCACACCAAGGACCGCAACTGCGTGCACATGGAGCTCGACCTCTCGGATCATGCCGAGGTCAAGTACAAGACGGGCGACCATCTCGCTGTTTGGCCCACCAACCCGGACGCTGAAGTCGACCGCCTTCTCGCTGCCCTCGGTCTCACCTCCCGCGCCGAAGTCCCCATTTCGATCAAGTCCTTGGACTCGACCCTCAAGGTCAAGGTGCCAACGCCGACCACCACCTCAGCGCTCTTCCGCTACTATCTCGAGATCTGCGCCCCCGTCTCGCGTGACACGATCCTCTCGCTCTCTCCCTTCGCGCCCACGCCGGAAGCGAAGTCTTTCCTGTTGTCGCTCGGCAAGGACAAGAATGCCTACGCGCAGTACCTGGCCCGCACGCACCTCAACCTGGGCCGACTTCTCGCGCTGGCCAGCCCTGACCAGACATGGACGTCCCTGCCGTTGTCCTACGTGATCGAGACGCTGCCGCGGCTGCAGCCCCGCTACTACAGCATTTCCTCCTCGTCCGTCATCTCGCCGCGCCACCCCAGCATCACCGCGCTCGTCAGCACCACACCCCTGGCCACCGCCGCCGACGACAGCTCCACCCCGTCGGTCATCCCGGGCCTCACCTCCAACTACCTCCTCGCACACGCCCACCAGCACCCCAGCAACCCGGCCCGGGACTCGGCCCACCCCAACATGAACGGCCTGACGTACGCCCTTACGGGGCCCAACGACGCCCTCGTCTCGGACAGCAACGCGGCGCCCCGGCTGTACGCGCACGTCCGCAAGTCCAAGTTCAAGCTGCCCGGCGCCGGCTCGACGCCGCTGATCATGGTCGCGGCCGGCACGGGCCTCGCGCCCTTCCGCGGCTTCGTCGCGGAGCGCGCGCGCCTGCACTCGATGGGCAAGGAGGTCGGCCGCATGGTGCTGTTCTTCGGCTGCCGCCGCGCCGCCGAGGACTACATCTACCGCGACGAGCTCGAGGAGTGGGAGCGCGCGCTCGGCGGCAAGCTCGAGATCGTCACGGCCTTCAGCCGCGAGCAGGGCGAGCCCAGGCGCTACGTGCAGGACCGCGTCGACGAGAAGATGGAGGACGTGTTGAGCTTGTTGGAGGGTGGTGCCAACTTCTACGTTTGCGGCAGGGCGAGCATGGCGAGAGAGGTCGGAAGGAGGGTTGGTGAGGGCATGAAGAAGAAGGAGGAGAGCTGGAGCGAGGAACGCGTGAAGGAGTGGAGTGAGGCGCTGAAGAGGAGGGGCAAGTGGCTGGAGGATGTTTGGGGTTAAGAGTTTCTCCCCCCATCGTCCCCGTATTCTAGTTGCAAGGCATTTCGGATGAAGACAAGAGAGTTCAGGCGTTAGATAAGACAAAGACGGCGTTAATATGTTTCAAAAATTCCATTGCTCATTAGATTCTTTCATAACTCATACTCCAAAGAAGCATCCTCATGAGACACTTATTACAAGCATACGTGAAACCAGCAGCAGCAGAGAAAACCCCCAATTCCCTCATTCGTTTGATTCTTCCATCACAAACCCAGCGGGTTATCGCCCGTCTGGTCCTTGCCGCCGAAGCGCTCCTTGTCGGCCTGGGCCTGCTTGCCGAAGTCCTCGGCGCGCTTGTTGCCGCCCAGCACCTGCGCGCGGTCGTCCTTCTCGCCCGTCACCGGGTCCAGCACCGGCTTGGTGATGCCGCCGACGGTGCCCGTCACCGGCTTCGTCACCGTGCCCACCACGGCGCCCACGGGCGACAGCACCGCGCCCAGCCCCTTGCCGACCGGGTCGAGGCCCTTGGCGATGATGCCTGTGTGTGAAGAGTGTTAGGGCGGCTGGAGGGTTTTGTTTGAGGGAACGATGTTGCTGCATAGTGGTCGTGGTGGTGGGGGTTGGTTGGAGGGGGAGAGGGATTGTGTGAATATGGGTGTGTGCTCTAGGTGTGGGGGTGGGGCCGGGAGGGTGTGGTCGAAGAGGGCGAGAGTTCGGCAAGCAAAGACGTACCGCCGGGCTGGTTGCCAGACTCCTCGCTCGAGTTGTTCGGGTTGGACATATTGATGTGGTCTTCTGATTTGTTTATTCGAAATATGGGGGGGTGTTTCCTCCAAGAATAAGTCAGGAAGAGATAAAGTAGAGTGATTTGACTTCAGTGCATTCAGCTTTTTTTTTGGGGGGTCCAGCCCGGGTCTAAAATATCCTACAAGCTGACATGGATGTCGTCCCTGTTCCAGCCAGGTTTCGATCTTGCGTCAAGCAACGTTTGTGTGTTGCGCCGGAAGTGGACTGGTGGCAGTTGGGCCCCCAGGCGGGCCAGGCGGGGCACATGTCGTCGCCCGCAACAGCCGATGATGTCATGGCGGTACGCTCCCCGAAACAGGGAAGGCCGCCAAAGTTGCACAAAGCTGCGTGACCACTCCCAATTGCGGTCATAAGCGAGCATTTGGATCGAAAAATTGGCGAGTGTCCGGGCAATGGCAGGCCGTCATTGCTATGTAGGACGGCCTACCTTTCGGCAATCACGGGAGAGCGATTCGTGCAGCAAAGTCATGTCCTGAGATGTGATACCTCATCTTGCAGACAGCTCTGATGAGCCGCACCATCTTCCAAGATTCGACCATACGACCTGTCCGGATCGGTAACTCCAAACGTCACTGGGCGGCGGGTTGAGCGAGCAGCATGCATTTGTGTGACCTGACATTCTTTTGGTTCCGCCCTGGTTCAAACGGAAACATTACCCAATCCATGCCCATGACCTATCGCCATCCCATATGCACAAAAAGCCCGCCGTCGTCAAGAGAGATGTACACCGCGTACGAAACGAAAGAACGAGGAAAGAAAAGACGAAACGTAACGACTCGCGGTAGTCGGGCAACCCTGCCTCGACGGCTCTTCCCGTCTCATCCATGCGAGACACCTTCCCCAGCTTACACACCTTCTTCAATACCAACGTTCCTCCACCATGCGGCTTTCAGGCCTTCATTGACCATGCTCTCAGCATCGCCGACCTGGCGTCTCTCGTTGACCTCCCAACTCATGGTATTGTCCATCTTGAGACGCTTCACGCGGCTCGCCATGGCGATCGCTGTGCTCTTCGCGCTGATCGACTGTCCCGACTGTCGCGTCAATCCTTGGAGCATGGTTTTCTGGTTTCTAGTGCCTCTGCGCGCGCTACTTTCCCATTCGCTCCTCATGACTGGCAACTGTCATTGCAAAGGTTCCGACGACGACGAGAGTCGGTTTAGATGCAGGTACACGTCCGTTCCGTATCTGGTTACGTCAGTCAGAGGCTTGCTTCGGCTCAGTCCTGGGCAGAGCACTCACCCTTCCATGCTAATCAACTTCAAGTCGCCGCCGAAGTACCGTGCGTAAAGTCTACTGATAGGCAGTCCGTATCCGAAACCAGCCATTGGGGCTTTGAAGTCGCTCTTGTTGAAATCCGGGTCCAAGTTGGGAGTCTGGTCTACAGTCGTGTACATGTACGTCCAAACGAGCGGGATGGCGCTGCGTGGTATGCCACCTCCCTCATCCGAGATTTTGATCGTGATGTCCTCTTTACCCTCTGCGACAATGACCTTCGTCACCGGGAATTCCTCCTTGTCTTGGCCGTGCCTCTCAACGACAGCGCGCAGGGAGTTCTTCAAGGTTTCGAATAGCATGTGCGACAAGTGTCCCGGAACGTACATGAAGTGGATGTGCGGATCGCAAATCAGCTGGATCTTCGGAGCGTCGAATAGGCCGTAGTGATCCTCGCAAACAAACCGTGCGTTTTCAATGGCCTCCATGGCCAGTTCCCGTACGTTTGTCTTGGTGCAGATAATACCGACGTAGTTAGGGTCGCTCCGTTGCCGTTGGTCTGTCAAAGCGATGTGTTGTCCGATGAGCATACGAATACCAATACGCGACATATAAAACCGGTCGAGGAAGGCTTGGACGTTGTGGTCGATTTGCATCCGTTGCTGTTTCCGTTTCCATTCGAGGATACCCTGGGCTATTTTCACGTGTCAGCCGAGCGCCAGCCGCAGCGATTAGTCTCCAACGTACCCACTGTCGTCACAACACTGTCGTGACGGCGCTTGATCTTCTCCAAAGTCTGAGCAAACTTGAGGTTGTACTGGTGTAGTTCGGGCGGCCATTCCTGCCCGTCGTCGGCAGCGACATAGTATCTCTTGGACGCGGCCACTTTACCCACGCCGTTGCCGTTGCCGTTCTCGTCGAAGCCCCTTGGCTCTGAGCGGTATTGTCCCTTGGTGATGCTGGGGTTTGGGGTGGTCTGACTGAGAATTCTCGACTCCTTGCTGGCTTTCTTAGCAGGCCTCAAGAGGCGTTCGCGCACTTCTTGCGTCAGTTTCGGCCGGGGAAGGGTGACAAGCTCCTAATCATACCACCAGCGTCAGAAGGCCCGAAGCGAAATCTCAGGGAGCAGTGCGTACCTCGAAGGACTGAGCATACCAGTCCTGGACGCGCTTGATCGAGGGCATCTCGTTCAAGCCGTCAGGCAGTTCCTCCAGTTCCTGCACGCGGTGGGCAAGCCGAATGGGGAGTTCCTCGGAGAGGAATTGGGAGGCGCGGAACAGCGTGCCTGCGGGGCTCCCGTCAGTATAGGCGTCGGAGGCGCTCCAGGGGGCAGTGTTCATACCAGTAGATGGGCGCTCGCCGAACTGAACCATCTGGCGCAAACTGACTCCGGTGGCGGGGAAGCCAGCATAGTGCCGGATGTTGTTCATGAGCTCAGCCGTCTTCTTCCAACTCATGGCGGGAGCAGCTGCGCGGCCTCGCAGCGCGCGGATGTGGGATCAATGCGTATCTTAGGCGCTCCAGCGTGGTGTAGCAGGCAGGCTTTGTAGGCAAGTGTGGTTCGGACGGCGCGCGCTGGTCCCCGCGGCTAGGAGCTCTGGGAGAGGACCGAGGTATGTGCGAGGGCAGGGTCGATCTGTAGCACAGCGGGGCTGGGACGGGTCCAGGGGCTCTCGACCACGGCGCAAGCAACAGTGCTGGTGGTGTTCAGGAGAGCGCGAGCTCGAGAGCGGGCGTGTGGATGGGAGTCATCGGCCGCTTTTTCTGGAGCTTAGGACTCCACCGAGGCGAGCGAAGCGCAGACCCCAGACGTCGCTCCCGTCTGCCCGCATCGCCTTCCCCGCCTTAGCCGCTCCAAGCCAAAACACAACTCAACGCACCAGTGGCTTCACGTGCCAATCGAATTGCTCACGGCCGGCGCCCAGCTGACGCGGTACGGCGTGACATGTCTTGACCGCTCTGGCCGACACGCGCACCTCCAGCGGCGCAACGGCTGCGACCAACAATCGACTGCGTGTTATGGTCCTGCACGCGCGCTGCCTCGGCATGCAATTGCTGGTCGGGTCCGCTCGGGTCGAGGGAGCATGACGGAAGCGGCAGCCAAACGCGTCGTCCCTCCGAATATTTCCTCTGCTGGCGAGCGCCTCCAACTCCAGCAAGACTGCGAAGGGACTCGCTACCCATTAGCCCGAGCCTCAGGCTGCACAGGGAAAGAGAGCATGTGCGCTGCGGCAGTTTTCCCGCACACCGTAGGAAAAATGCCGCGCAGCTAAGGCCGCCTGGCTGTTCGAGCAGGCACGCGCAATGAGCCGCATGTGCATCAAAAAAATATACGTGCAGAGCGATCGTCCGGCTCGGCCGGACGGCTACTTCTCCAACTAGACAGCAACTATCTGTGTGCGCTTCTGGAAAGCGCCCCCGAAGCAGCTCTGACGCAACCATTGCCCAGCGTTAGCGTCCGCACATAGCGCCTTCGCTCTCCGCAGAGATCTGCGTCCACTCGCAACACAGATTTGCGCAGCCAAGTGAGCATGCCCAGCCACCAAGACCTCCCTGCGACAACACCATGACACCCCACTACCCCCTCTTCACTAGATAACCCGTGCAGTATGGCAGCACGCTCCAAGTCTGCAAGCTCTTCAGCTCCACTCTCGACCATCCGTCCTTTCCCCCAGCATTCAGTAACATATTCCTTGTGTCGCGGTCAATGCTGCAGCCAAGAAAGACATTCCACCCAGCCCACGCGTACACTGTCTGCAGCACTCTCGAGCCAAAGCTGCCACCCGCCTCCTGCCAGGGATTCACAACGTGCTCATGCACGACCATCCTTCCGCCAGGCTTCAGCAGCTTGTATAGGCCCCTGACCGTCTCCTCTGGCCGCGGCACGCCGCAGAGCACCCGAGTACAGCAGATCTCGTCAAAGATGCCCTCAGACCCGTTCTTGAACAGACCAGCGTCGGATAGCGCTGGGATGAGGCTCTCGGGCTGCGCCCCGGCGTGCAGCACTGTGTACTTGTCCTCCAGGCCCGCCACCTTGACCTTGGCTCGCAGCTTGCCGTGCAATTGCTCTGCCGGCTCGGCCCCGTAGACACGTTTGAGGTTCGATGGCGTGAAGTGCACGACCTGATCTGCACCACTCACACGTCAGAAAGCGCTTATCTCAGAACCTGGAGCGAAGGAAGTCCGTACCACCGCTGCCGGGCCCAATGTCGAGGACTGTGCCGCGCACGGATCTGAGGAGATCGACGGCCTCGTCAGCCATGCCTTCCGACATGAATTCGCCTGTTGGATGACACAGTCAGCCGCTTTGAATCAATGGTGTCAGGTGCGTGTCACCGTATGCTATCCAGAAGCGAGAGAAGGCGCGATCGCGCAACTTCGAGAATTGGAGAAGGACGCCAGGCTCATGCTGGACAGTGACCGTATCAACGATAGTTAGGAGAAACTCTTCAATGCGGTAGAGTCAGCTGGAAAGTTCAATGCGGCAAATGTTGTGGTACGACGAACGGTACAAGCCCAGGGAAATAAAGTAAGCTGGCGCAATGGTGCGCAACAGCTTTTCTTTCAAAGTGGGACCACCCATTGTGATAAAACTTTGCGATGCACGAGTTCCTGGGATTCTCAACGATGTATCACCATTGGAAGCGCAGTGCCCTGGGAAACATTTCGAGAACTTATACTGCTTGCGGAGACGCGCTGTGCATTAGTGGGGGCTAGCCAACCATTGAATTAGTCAGGGCCTGCGGTTATCCGACGATGCCATGACTTTTGGTCCCTGGCGCGGAGCGGGGGAGCGGTTGAGCCGAGCAGGCCGTTACCGTTTCGCTCTGCACTGATCAACACTATCCATCATGCTGAAGCCCTCGGCCAGCTGACTCATCTGCAGACGGGCATGCAGCACAGCCGGGGTCAGCAGCCGCTGATACGAGCGAAAGCAGGATCTCCTCAAGCAGCCGTCCAATCAGCGCGGGGACGAGGCAAAGGCTTCGCCTTTTTGCCCTTTTGCCCTTTTTCCCCAGCCACAGCGAAGACAGCGGGCAATAGAACCAACGCAATGCCTCGAATCGTGGCAATTGATTTGCCGACATGGCGTGTTTAGGCAGCACTGATCGACTTTCTGTCTGCCTCTTTTGCTCTGGCTAAGCCATGTTTCTGAGCGCCACTCATCCTCATGTTCAGGAAACCGCAAAGTCAGCTGTCCGACAGGTAAACCAAGGGATTAGTCACCCCTGCAATGAGAGGCGAGTTCCGAAAATTACTCCTTTCAACAGCTGTTGCTTGCGTCAGCAGTGGGTTCGGCTGGAGGAGACAGTTATTTATTTTGCTGATTAAGACGCTCTTTTGACAAACAGAATCAGCTGCTCATGAACTTTCTGGGTGAGTTCGTCGACTGCGCCATTGCCTTCTCTCCAGATGTCTTGCCTGTCGTCGAGTTGCACTGC
Source organism: Lasiodiplodia gonubiensis (assembly GCA_009829795.1). Classification (NCBI taxonomy): domain Eukaryota; kingdom Fungi; phylum Ascomycota; class Dothideomycetes; order Botryosphaeriales; family Botryosphaeriaceae; genus Lasiodiplodia; species Lasiodiplodia gonubiensis. The sequence goes on along the minus strand of RHKH01000011.1, from coordinate 47,113 downwards.
TAACAGATGGATTAGATGGGCATCAAAGAAGACACATTTTTGCTTGTTTTGACGCGTTAGCAAAGCTCGTACTGAACTCCAGGCGCCTCGGCATATTTTCCCGTCAGCTTCTGTACGCTACAATCAGGCTTCACTCTATCTGCAGACTGGTCTGCCTTGTTGATCACTTTCGTCAACCCCTCCACCCTCCGCCACACCTGGCAGGGATTAAAACCCCATCGAACCCCGGTCTATGTGGCACTAGGCTCAACGGCGCCTTCTTACCCTTGTTCCCAAGTTGCCCGGTCTCTATAAGGCTCTGCGACCAATAAAAACAAGCTTCTCCTGCCAACGACCAATCGAATCGTTCTTTCAGGCCCTCTCAATCCTACTGGCCACCAATATGCCCATGAATTCATTCCAGTCCCCACTTCAATACCCGCACCGACAACCAAATTCTCCATCTGTGCTACAGTCGGACGATCCGAAGCCTCAGCAGACGTCACAGCCTGTGCTTTTTCAGGAAAATCTTCTAAATGGCACTACCTTAGCGTCACCGGTGTACCATAACAACGGAAATGTCCTGAATGCTTCCGCAATTTCGCCAGAGCCGCGCATGCACGAATCTTCGTTTAGCCTGGGTCCGTACGACAGTTGTGAGATTGATTGGTCAATCTTCCATGGCATGGGCTTGACTACATCTTCGACCATATCGGTCGCTGAAACCCCTGATCCGCTGCCACCGGATTTCCCGTGTCGTACTGCTTCCGGCACCTCGCATTTTGATTTTACATCAAGCTTCCCCAACAGCATGCTATCTAGTAGTTCTTTCGAAAGCTCCTTCTCGCAAACGAACATCAAGGATGCCATCGCGCCCATCGACCCGAAGGCAGCAGACCTTTGCCATCGCTGGCTCTCCAATTTTTCGCCTTGTTGGCCAGAAGAGAGAGACTTCGCCGCATTGGAGCAACTTACTGGTGAATCAGTTACCAGGATCAAAATCTGGTTCGGTCAAAGATTGTCCCAACTCGCGCCATCGTCGTCCTTCCCGAACACCAGCAAGCAATACCTGCAGCTAGCCTCTCCTCCGTCATCGTCCCCACCAACCCCTTCCTCCAGTTCTCCAATTGCCGTAGCAGCCACCTTCCGACACGCCACCACTCCAAACCATCCTCGAGCTTTCAAAGCGCAGACTCACTGCTGCAAGCCCACTCCCAACCCGGAGCGCCTCCGCACCCGAGACCCATCGCGGCCCTTCCAGTGCACACGCGCCTGCGGCCGCACTTTCCCGCGCAAAGGCGAGTGGGCCAAGCACGAGCAGAAGAACCATCCACAGCGCGTCTGGCTGTGCACCGTCGGCGCGACCGTCTTCTCGCCCCCCTCGTCCTCCCCCGGCGCCTCCTTCACCAGCTCTTCCGCCTTTGCAGACGAACCATCCAGCCAGCGCCGCCGGCGCCGCCTCTGCGCCTCGTGCGGCGAGGCCGACCCCACCAGCTCGCACCTCGTCTCCAAACACTGGGCAGACGACGACGACGACGACGGGACGACGCGCTGGTGCCGGAAGCAATTCATGCGGAAAGACCACCTCGTCGTCCACCTGCGGACCGTGCACGGGATGGCGGATGCGGAGGACATGGGGTATCACGGGGCCGTCGGCGAGCTGGAGGTCGGCGGCGACGAGGGGCTGGAGGGGTGGTATCGCTGGTGCGGGTTCTGTCGGAGGGGTGGCTGCTTTAAGGGGTGGAGGGAGAGGATGGATCATCTGGGGAGGCATTTCAAGAAGGAGGGGCGGGCGATGGGGGAGTGGCGAGGTTTCGATGGTGAGGTGGTGGATGCCGGGGGTTGAGGGGGTGGGATGGGTTGGTATGTGATGATGCGGTTGCTGATTTCTGTTTATATTTTGTGGACTGGGCAATTTCCGAGGACGATGCTGCTGGCGGCGCTTCCGTCATTAATTATACTTCCTGTCTGGACCCTTTCTATGCCGTCTCTGCTCCTCCTCTTCATCCGCCTGGCTATTCGTGTTTCTCGGCCCTCTACAATTAGTGATTCTTCTCGTGAGCGGTACTGACACTGTTGATCCAATATCACTGTTGGCCTGCTGGCAAGCTCTGATCCAAATCTGGCTCGCAAGGCTACACAGTGGAACAATGGTTCGGCATGAGCGAAAAAATACAACAAGAAGTAGCAAGACGAATTGGACCAGGACTCGAGACAACGGGGGCTTCAGATCTCACTCATCAACCGATTCATTCTCTTATATGTACGGGCGCAGTGCGCCGAATGATATATCGCTCGCTCCAAACTCAGGCCAACAACAGATTTCGCAATACTTTTAATGGAGATTTTTTTTTTCTTCCATTCCACCGCCAGAAACGAGAGAGCCAGCAGCAGTGCGCTTACGAGGTGCCGGAGCAGCCAACGAAGTTGTTTCCGCTGGCACCGGTGTGGGTGATGGCACCGGCGTAGTCGCAGTCAGTGTTGATGATGACACGGTCAGCACCAGGAGAGCCTGCAGCAGCGAGGAGAAGTCAGAAACGGGGAAGGAGCATTAACCACATGGGAAGCCGAGCAAGTACGTACCGCCGCTGTAGGTGCCGCTCTTCAGGATAGGGAACTCCTGGTACGGGCCGCTGACGGGGAAGTCGAAGCCCCTGCACAATGTTTCGTCAGAAATCGGTGACACATGGTGATACGGGGAGGGGTTAGAAAACTGACTCGTAGTTGTTGTAGGTGTGAGGGTAGGTGGAGCTGCCGGCAGTGTCGCCGGACGAGTAGTAGGAGCAGGCGGCGTTGGCAGCGGCGCGGACCTGGGCCGCGGTGTAGGAGGTGGAGCCGCAGGTGGTGGCGGACTGGCGGACCTCGAGCGGCTTGGGCTCAGACCTCTCGACGGGGCTGGCGAAGGCAAGGCCCAGGAGGGCAGCCAGGGGAGCGAGGGACTGGCATTGGTCAGTTTGGCGCGGAATAATGACGGAGGAGGAGGCGAACCTTGATGACAAGCATTGTGGCGGGTTTGGGCTGGACGAGTGACGACGAATGAAGGTGAATTGGCTGGTTGGATGAGGTTGAGGTTGAGTGTCACGGCCGACTTTATAGACCGACGCTCTTAAGCGATGTTAAGGCCGTGAGACCTGGGGTAGGGGAGCTCCGAGGCAGCCCCACGCGGTGCTATCGCAGGGCCAAAGCGATTTCGGCGAATTGGAGATACGAAGATACACAGGTGGTGCCCCAAGGCAGGGCCAAGTCTGCATGACTTCGGTAGCGCCGGAGATGGCATGTATCTGGCGACGCGAGCGGGCGCTTGTCTGTGGAATAATAGTGGCCTTTAAACAAACGTGGCAGGTGGTGGATTCGAGGCCTATCATTGGCGCCGGGAAATAAAACTAGGAGCACAGGGCGAAGTATGCGGAAGTTGTTTAATGCAGCAGACGTCTAGTGGACGTAAGGATTGGCAGGGCACCTGCTGTTCACAGACGCGGGGACCCGCGGGACCAGGGCCTGTGACCGGCCTTTGGCAGTTTGTTTTTGGAACAAAACATTCGTTGCATGCGCAGGAGGCAGCTGGGACCAGTCAGATACGAGAAGGGCTGGTTGTCGAGGTCGAGATCGGCAGCGGCGGAACCGGTAGCCAAGCCGGAAAGGGAAGGCGCTTGCTGTTTCACCTCTGTGCAGCCACACTCGACCACCTCTTCCTCTCCCATGTGCTGATCTATCTCGGCTGATTGGCGACCCTCCGAATTATTATCACCTAAAACCCTCCTCCATCGCTGTCGGACCTCGCCTGGCTCGAGCTTGCAGCCAGCGCAATGTCCGCCTGCGACGTCATCTGACCGGCACCACGGCCGTCCAACGCGCCTGTCACCGACTCTTCCGCGGGGCCCCCGCCTCGCGAACAGCTCACCAGCTTTCCGGCGAACACCTATCGCTCCCAAATTGCTTCCCTCGGTCCTTTAACCTCCAATTGGCCTCGACAAGCTCCCTTCACCGCATTCCATTCCGCCAGCTTCGCTTTTCCACCATGGCAGCCAATCCGAGCGATATCATCGCCGCCTTCGTTCCCGACGCCATCTCCGTTCAGGAAGCCGCTGAGAAGCTCGCCGCGCCTGCCCGGCAGGCCTTCGAGAAGGATGGCGACCTGGGCAAGACCGAGCACGAGCTGGAGAGGCTGTGGACTGCCGTCACCAGCGCCGCCGAGCAGACCCCGCACGCTCAGCAGGAGAAGCTGGTCGACATCGTGCGCGCCATCAAGGCTATGCCGCAGCCCGCGCACGAGAGCAAGAAGCTGGAGATCTGGGGCGAGGAGCAAAGCTGGGAGCAGCTCCCGCTGTTCGGCGCCAAAGCCCGCGAGGGGCTGGACCTTGGTACGCGACCACCTTGTCATGAGATTGGATGAGTGACTTACGCGTATTGCTACTTTCAGCTTCGGACAAGCCCGACGATAGCTTCGTGAATCTCAACGCCTTCTACGCCCGCGTGACCGCCGCCGGCGCCTGCGACCTCAGCCTGTACGCCATCTGGATCCTGCGCGCCGCGCTCGAAGATCCTGAGGAGGATGATATTGCAACCGACACAAAACCGGCGAGCCTCAAGGCGGCTTCCGTGTGGCTCATATACGCATCCGAGACGCTGTCGAAATTGAGTAAGGAGAAGAAGCAATTCGATGGGAAGATAGCCAAGCCGGGAAGAAGCCTGACCATTTTCAAGGATGCTCCGGGCTGGGGAGGTTTTTGTGAGGATCGGTGGGAGACTTGGGTGGACCGTCTCACTCCTCTGAATGAAGCGAGCATTGCAACCGACGCGAAGCCGTTGGTTAGCCAGGCATTGGAGGCGGCGTCCAAAGCTTCCAAGAGCAGTTCCTAGAGGCAGAGCTTGAGATTGAACATGCTCTGGCCAGGTTACGAAAAAGAAAAGAAAAGAAAGCAAATTCTCGACCGATAGATGCCTCTGGCTGACGCCCAATAGTATATACAATCAAATTTTTGCGCGATACTCACCCGGATCTCGCATCTTCTTGTGGTTGTACGTCCTGATCGTCCATGAAATCTAGTATGATCTCTTCTTCGGTGGTATTGACTGTTGAATCTTTGCGTCAATGAACGGCGACTCGCTCTCTGGTATTCAAGCGAACTCACTGGGCAGTCTGCCTGATCCAAGGTGTCGAAGACAACGTCTCTGTATCCAACTCTGACTTCTTCACCAATCTCCTTCTGCCAAGTCAGACTGTGCTTCAGCCACTCCTCATCCAGCCTCTCGGGGAAGTCTTCTCTTGCATGGCTGCCTCGGCTCTCCTTCCGTTCAACCGCGCTCGCCACCGTTTGCACAGCGCATGTAAGCAAGTTGCGGGTCTCAAGCGTCTCGATGAGATCTGAGTTCCAGATCATCGACTTATCTTTGACCGCAAGTCTTTCCCTGAAATCCTTCTCTACCGCCTTGACCTTTTCGTGGCCGGTTGCCAGCGACTTTCCGGTTCTGAATACAGCAGCATCCGCTTGCATGGCTCTCTGCATGTCGCCACGAATTTCAGCCGTCAGCTTGTCCCCATCCGATGCTAAGAGTGTGTCGAGTTCGAATATCGAGTCCATTCCGATGTCGTCTGGTGCTGTCTCATGCGGCATGCCCTTTTCGTGGTTGTTGGAAATGTCTATGGCGCACGCTCGGCCAAAGACGACAATGTCCAAAAGTGAATTCGCGCCCAGCCTGTTCGCTCCGTGGACACTCACGCAAGCCGCCTCGCCCGCGGCGTACAAGCCCGGCACCGTGGTCTCCTTCCCGTCCGATCCAATGTCGAGCACCTGTCCTTTGTAGTTCGTCGGGATGCCACCCATGCAGTAATGGACAGTCGGTAGCACCGGTATAGGCTGCGTAGTGATATCGATTCCCGCGAATATCGACGCCGTCTCTGCGATACCCGGTAGCCTCTCGAGAATGATCTCGCGTGGCAGGTGCGAGAGCTGCAGGTAAATGTGATCACGGTCCGGACCGCAGCCCCGGCCCTCGAGGATCTCCTTGTTCATCGCCCGCGATACCACGTCGCGCGATGCCAGATCCTTGGCCGTCGGCGCGTAGCGCTCCATGAATCGTTCCCCTTCGCTGTTTAGCAGGTACCCGCCTTCACCCCTCGCGCCCTCGGTGATCAATACGCCCGCACCGTAAATACCGCTTGGATGGAATTGCACAAATTCCATGTCCTGCAGTGGCAGACCTGCCCGCGCTACCATGGCGTTGCCGTCACCAGTGCTGGTGTGCGCGCTTGTTGCGGAGAAGTACGCTCTTCCGTAGCCTTGACACGCCGTCAGAGGAGAAAAAGGAGATAGAATGACCAAGGTAAAGTCAAAGGAGAAGAGAAGATGGTGGAGGTATCGTCCCTCCCCGTCTCCTTTCCAACAGGGGAGAACTTACCTCCCGTCGCCAGCACCGTATTCTTCGCAAACAACCGATGACACGTCCCGTCCTCCATGCCCACGGCCGTCACACCCACACACTTGCCCCCCACCATCATCAAGTCCAGCGCGAAGTACTCAACGAGGAACCTGCACCCGTGCTTCAAGCTCTGCCCGTACAGGGCGTGCAGCATGGCGTGGCCGGTGCGGTCGCCGACGCAGGCGGTGCGGTAGGCCTGGCCGCCGCGGCCGAAGCGCAGCGACTGTCCGCCCAGGGCGCGCTGGTAGATGGTGCCGGCGGCGGTGCGCGAGAAGGGCACGCCGTAGCGCTCCAGCTCGACCACGGCCGCCACCGCCTCGCGCGTCATGTACGCGATGGCGTCCTGGTCGCCCAGCCAGTCGGCCCCCTTGACCGTGTCGTAGAAGTGCCACCGCCAGTCGTCGGCCGTCACGTTGCCCAGCGCCGCGTTGATGCCGCCTTGCGCCGCCACCGTGTGCGAGCGCGTGGGGAACTGGAGAATGGTAAGTAAGAGTCTTGATCGTGTTTGGAAATGATGCGTCTGGGAACTGTATGATTCTTTTCTTTTCATTGCCGATTTGGGTGGGGAATTATGGGGAGAGCAGGACGTTACGGGGGGAGGTGATGGTTGGGTGGTGTGTTTGTTGCTCTTGTCTTGATTTACCAATTTAGTCACGCACGCAGTGTTGAGACCAGCCTCTGTTAGACCGACAGCCGCGCGTAGGCCTGCTCCTCCGGCGCCAACGACAATTGCGCTAGAAGTTTTAAGTGTCCCGTCAGTGAATTTGCCTTTTGTGAAGATATAGCGTAAAGATGGTAGCACGAACTCATAGTGGTGATCTATCACAGTCTGATTGCTCATGGTAGCCAGCGTTCGGCCAGCAGCGATAATTCGCTTGCTCGGTATTCGACGAACATGGCGGGAGCTTGATCGTACAGCTTGAAGAGCAGACATTCGCATAGTTACTCTGGTAGGCTCATTCAATTTGGACTAGAAGGTGAAAGAATCGGCTTCGGACGCCGTAGTGAAAGAGATTCAGGGCATGGAACGGCAATTCTTTATGATGGGGCGATTATAATGCTAGTGTATGCAAGTTCCCCGCATGAAAGAGGCTCTCTGGCCGGGGAAAGTTGACAGGGGACGTCATCAACCGAGGGAACTCGATTTTGTGGGGATAATCATTCCCAGGCCCTTATTCCCGCTCGGATTGCCGAATCGGAGTGATGCTATTTCGCAATAGTCTTTCGACCTGATTTTGGCCCCAGCAGTCCCTCAAAAGCTTCATCATACGGTTCTTGCACAGGCCCTGAGCGTCTTGGTCTTGAATGGATGTTTCGGCTCACCCGATACAATCCCCTCTCGCAGCCGACGGCTAGCGTGGATTTGCTTTTTATTCATGTCGTGGGTATCTGAAGCTATCGT
>RHKH01000011.1:1497-39207 GCA_009829795.1 Lasiodiplodia gonubiensis | reverse complement strand
TTTTTAATTCGACATTCTCGTCGGGACGATAGCCTCAGCTACCCACGTAATTTTTTTTTTTTTTTTTGTGAAAGAGCTGAGGCATGTTACGCCTGGGGCCTTACTATTCTTCACGCTAGCCATCAGCCGCGAAGGGGACTGTAGAGTTCGGACTCATCTCAGTCTCTTCAAGCAACGATTTCCCACTTCGCCAACCTTCCCACCGTCTCTCCTGCATTTCGCACAATGCAGAGTCTCTCTTTACCCTTTTCCTCACCCATCCCTTCCACCAACTTCTTAAGCACCACGTTGCCCACTCCAGTCATTCGGCCCTCGCCCAGGTTGTAGTTACCGGCTGTCACGAATCCAATCAAATCCTCCTTGTCCGGCACTGGTGGGTAGTCCTTTCCACCGGCCTGCACGTCCTTTTTGTCGCCGTCCAACAGGCTGGCGGCCAAGAAAGCTTGGTGGATGCGTTCCGGAGCATCCGGTGCCGGCTTGCGAGGTAGCTGCGCGGCCTTCTTCTTTGCGCGGTGTTTTGTTTGCGCGTCGGAGACGAGAGCCAGCCACTTCCGGCGCAGGTCAGTATCGGCGCTGGGGAGGCGGTAGATGCGCGCACAGTCGGTGGGAGCACCACGCCCAATAACAGTAATGCGAACGATCGTAAGAGCGGCTTCGGGGTTAGGTACATCATCGGTTTTGCGAGATGATGTCGCTTCCTCGGCAAGGAAAGGTGGGGTTTGATAGAACGAAGGCTTGGTGTCTGGCGCGTCAACTCCCTCACGCAACGCATCCCAATCGCAAGCCCAGCCTCTGCCTACTTCACCTTTCCGGCCCTCCGCCAGTTCCAAGCTCTCCCACTGGATCCTCTTTCCCTTTGGCCGTCTCTCCCATTCCGTCTTCCTCTTTTCTGTCTCCCGCACAGTCCATTCCTGCCCTGCCTTCGTCCCCGGATAATCAGCTGGAAAGAAAGGGACACCTGCTTCAAATGCCAGTTGTCTCTTCTGATTAAGTCCTCCGAAGCGTACATTTGCACCTGTCGAGAGCGGGTAGTACATGAGTGAGTTCCAAACAGGAGAAACGCATTTCCACGGTAGGACTAGCGTCCATGTTCCATTGCCTGCACCAGAAGCGCGTGATGCAAAGAGAAGAATCGGAATTGCGGGATCTGTAGGAAGAGGCTCAGGGTACTCCTTTGGCATGGCCGCAGTCTTTCGGCGATTGATCGACTTTTGACTAGAGAGTGTACGTGAAGCATCCAGACGATTCTTACGCGTGAACAAAGCTGGAGGACCCTGAGTCCGGTCCGGAGGCCAGCTGGCGCAGGTGTTTACTAGACGGGAGTGTGACTCGCTGTCAGTGGGTATCTGCACTGTACGAGGCGGATGATGCAGCCTAGGGTCCGATATGTTGAATCCTAGAAGAGCATTGGCCGGGAGAGTACCCAGGTTGGTTACCGGAGCCAGTCTCTTCCAAACATCACTGGGACTGTCCTCCGCGTTGTCCGCAGCCACTGGCCATAGCACGCCACATAACGCTTCAGTGGCTGCTGGCCCAGTAATCTCGATGCTTCCGATCTCCCACCGGAGGTCCTCCATAGTGACTGGCGGATTGAGCTTACGGATCGCATCCCACAGCTCAAGGAATGCTGAGGGATGTATGCGTATTAAGACGTGTCTCTTGTCTTTCTGTTTTGAGGAAGCACCGTCGGTGGCGTCATCCCCCATTTCCACGTCCTCGGGCTTCGGCTTTGCACACCATATGATTGTCACCGGTGCGATTGACTTTTCAGGCCATCCACCCTTCTCGTATAGCCACCCTTCCCATGTCCTAGTTCCGTCTCTCCACTTCTGGCCTCGTTTGGCCCAATTGTCAACACCAAAGTCCGTTAGCAGTTTCTGAATATGCGCCTCCGAGCCATATAAACCAATGGTCGACATGTAACTTGTATCCCAAGCCACAGCGCCCCTCGCCACGCTTGCTCTGTGTGTAGGCCTGTAGCATTTCATCGTTGGTGCCATTGGTATCGCAAAACGCCATAAAGGCTCGAGAGGGGGCGTCATATGTGCGCGCTTCGTGTGGAACATATGTGTCGGAAGCCATTGCTTGTTCAGCTGACGCTTGCGAAACTTGGCCACTGGAACAGGCGGGTTCTTCGGCTTCGAAGTCTTCACACGCGGCTTTCTGGTCTTGATGGCCTCCTCCGTCGGCTGAACGATGACCTCGATATCATCTCCTTCTTTAGACCCTTCCACCGCATCGCCTTGCACTTTCTTCTTTCCTTTTTTCGTCCGAACCTTGCTCACGAATCGTTGATACTTCTTTGCGTTCTCCAGCCTCAGTCGCATGTGACCGCTAGGCTTCCGCCTCCTCGCCGTCACCGTTGGCGTGTTATCCTCTACCATCTCCCGTGCCGCCCGCGGGCGTAACCGCTTCGGCACGCGCTTGGTGTTGTGGCTCGCCGTGCGACGGCGGAGCTCCTTGGGCACGCCCTGGAACGCGCGCGTCGTCAGGCCGTGGCGCGCCTTCTGCATGCCGCCCTCCAGCGCCTTGATCGCGTACTCGTGCGCCTTGACGAACTTGTCGACGTCGACCTCGCCATTCCTGAACGCCGTTCCGGTGCTCTGCGTCGCGATGGCGCGGGCGTCGCGCGTCTTCGCGCGCTTGCGGTCGCGGCCATTCTGGCCTCCCTGTTGTTTCGAGAATGACGACGGTTGCTTGCGTTTGTCCGCCATGGTTGGTCGTCGGCGGGCCACGACGCGGACGGAATTAACGTGGGTGCGGGGTGTTTGGGTGTTGCGGGGAGCTAATGTGAAAGCTGACTGGAAATTTCCTAAAGCGCGACAGGGATGCGCGCGCGCACGTGAAAAAGTGAAGTCATCACAACGGCTTCCAAAGCTTGGACAGCTTTTCCCGACCGACTTCTAACAGAAACACGTTCACGTCTTTTCTCACCAGGTTCTTAATTCACCTATTCGCCAATTACCCCATCGCGCTGTCGCTGCATTCCTCAAGACCTGACATACGCGACATCTCACTCGAAAACTCGTTCACAGACTAGCAACGCCTACCAACGGACCCTCTCAAGCCAACACCACTCCATCCCGTCCCGGTCCCCGTTAACGGGCTCACCCGCCCGCGCACCACCATAACCTCCACCCCATCGCGATAGCCTCACACACCATGGCGAAAGACAAATCCCTTAACCCCGTCGCCGCGCAGCACAAGGCCGACAAGGCGCGCGCGCTCAAGAAGAACAAGGCCAACGTAGCCGCGCAGCGCAACGAGCGCCTGTCCAAGCGCAATCCGGAGCGGCTGCAGCGGCAGATCGACGACCTCAAGCAGGCGGAAGAACGCGGTGGGTCCCTGCGGCCCCGGGACCGCGAGATGCTGAACAACCTGGAGAAGGAGGTGCGGGCGATCCGCAAGGCGCGAGAGGAGCTGGGCGACCGGGCTCCGACGTTCGGCGGAAGCGGCAGAGGAGGGCGGGGCGGCAGAGAGGGCGGCGGCCGCGGCGGCAGAGGTGGAGGCGTGCTGGGGAAGAGGAGAAGGGACGGTGGCAGGGGGGGAGGAGACGGCGATGGCAGCGAGAGTAGCGAGACGGATGAGGATGTGAGGGATATACCCATGCCGCGCGACACGCCGCCGCCGATCCCGCGGAAACCGAGGAGGAGTGCGCCGCAGGACGAGGCGCCCGCGAGGGATGGACCGCACGCGCTGCCTGCGAAGCCTGGGTCCAGCGCGGCGGCTGCGCCAGCGGTTGAAGCGAAGACCGTGTACAGCGCTGCTCCTGTGCATCGCGATCTGCGAAAGGAGGCTACACAGCGCTTCGTCCCAGCGGCTGTGGCTCAGAAGCTTGCGGCGGCTAAGGGACAGACTCCAGGGAAGCTTCTCGAACCCGAGGAGCTGGATAAACTCGAGAAACTAGGCTACGGGAAGAAGAAGGCTGAGATTGCTCAGGAGGGAATGGAGGACGCGGAACAAGCAGCCGAAGCAGCTACGGAGGAGGCAGAGTACAGGATGATGAATGCGGCGGTAGAAGCTGGGGAAGATGTGGATATCGACGAGGAAGCGGCAAGGTTTGAGCGGGAATTGAAACAGGTAGAGATGGAGGAGGTAGAAGACGAAGCATTTGCGGGCTAGGCCAAAACTGATACATTCACCCGATTGATAAATGTCTTAAAGTAGCATCGTCGAGTGCGCAGGGGCTGAAGTAGTAAATCAGCTACGGCCTCGCAAACAGTAGAGATACAGAGAACATTAAGAGCTATTCCATGTACATTGAGCAAAACTTCACATCTAAGGCTAGCTTTTTCCTTCCATAAAAGTGATGGTAACCCAAACTACCGCTTGTGATCTCCCAGATGTGATCGACTCACAGCTAGCTAAACAAACAGGACCCTAGAACAAGGAGTGACTGCGCTACTAGTTTCTTGGGGGGAAATGTATACAGTCCCCTCTCGCAGCTGATGGCTAGCATGGATTCGTTTTTCTTTTTCTTTTTTCGTGCTATGCATAATTGAATCTATCTTCCGGACGTGAAAGTCAATTCCACAAAACTACTCATAATACAAGCGAGAAAGAATTGACGCTGTCCGCTGCAACATCCTTTTGTATACTTAAGCGTGCAAATGTTAGCAAATATCCATCCTCCATGATATTTTCGTCATCGCCATTGAATCGTGCCTCGTAAAATCCCTAGTAAAGACCGTGAACAATAACGTCAGCTACATAGCAAAAAGAATCATTCCGAACATCGTCCATGCCGTCAGAACATCATGTAGTCAAACCTCACTGGACAGTCTCAGCCTCATCAGCATAAGGCAAGCTCATGCCGATCTCGCCGAACGGCTCATCTTGCCTAGTCGAGACGCGGCCCTGGGTCGACAGGCCGAGCAAGTGCATAAAGCCCTGGGCAGCAACAATACGGGTGGTCGACTGCGGAGGAAGAATATCTTCGAACAGAATCTCGTTGACACCTTCAATGGACTGAGAAGCCTCGGCAGCAACAGCTTCTTCCTTCTGCTTGAGTCTGTCGAAGATGAATATGCCGAAGTTTTCCATCTCCTTCGCGAAGGCTGTACGAGCGAGCTGCGATTCGGTCGTGGTCTGGGTGTCAACCGCAGCAGCACCGTGCATCTCGAACTGAGAACCCTCGTCGATACTGACGTCTCCGCCTATTTCACCAAGGGTATAATCTTCCAGATCGCCGCCTGCGGAGCTGGGGAGAGGTTCAAGGGTTTGGCGATGACCGCGGCCATGGAGAGGACTTTCACTGACCAATCGTCCTCTGCGTCCCTGAGAGCCTGGCAAACCTCCGACGGATCCACCAGCTGAAGTTGAGACACCGGATCCACCGAATCCGAGAGCACGGCGTGCACTAGGAGCTCGAGAAGAGTCGCGGACTGATGCGGTTACGTTCCACGGAAACATCTGGTCGAGATCGCGTTCTTCCTGCTCTGGTTCTGCCTCACGAGGAGCTTCGATGTCATGCTCCTCTTCTTCAACATTGACGAACCCACCGTCTTCCATGTCATTGTCACCACGGGCGACCTCCTCTTCCTCTGGGCGCCGACGTACACGCCTGCCATCTTCATCGGACTGGTCTTGCTCGTCGGCACGCGGACGTCCACGTTTCTTCTTGCTCACACTCCTATCGATCCCGAGAGAAAGCAGCAGCGCATCGCCCCTGAACTGGTCGAGTGGCCCAGCAAGGCCTGTGTTACCCACAATAGCCCCTATGCCACCGAGACCCAGGCCAAGAACCCAGTACTCAGCGTTCTTTTTGGCTTGGGAAGTGATACGAAGTGCTTGCTTGTGCTTTCTCGCCTCATTCATGTTGTTGACGTAGCCGTTCATCCAACCAGCAAGTTCTGCATTGCGAAGCTCCATATTCTGGTCCATCTGAATGATGCGGCGTTGACGTTGGCGGCGGAGAGGGGCCTGGACGACGGAGGATGACTCCGTAATTTCCTCTTCCTCATCTGGACGTGCGGAAGCGGAGCTCAAGCGATCGTGGGTAGAAGGAAACGGCTCAGCCTCAGGTAAGAGGTCAACTTCACCATCATCCATGACTGGTATATCGATGTCCATTTGTTCACCATACTGAGTCTACGTTAGTGTTAGAGACCTTTTTGGATCTTTGGATGGAACTTACATCGGCTCCAAACTGCTGGGCTTCTTCATGTTCTTGCCGAGCCGTCGCGCTCGCAGCAGAACTACTTGGCAGGCCCCGACTGAGCAGATCCGGTCTCGCAGCGTTAGAAGGCGTCCTCTGAATCCTGTCGGCAGATGCATGCTCGATGAGGTTTCCTTCAGCATCGAAGCCAAAATCCACGCCTGGCTCGAAGCCCTCGTTCTCAATGTCCAAAGCACTTCCACCTGGAACCTTTGTACCCGGACCCTCATCTCCCGGCACGACAAAGCCGCCGATACCACTGACGCCGCCGCTATCAGAGCTTGGTAACTGAATGCCGAAGACTGGACCACCTTGTTGGTCCTCTAGTGAAATGCTGCGACGTGGGCTGCGCGAGTGATGAAGCGATGACAGACTGCTGGAGCGAGTGAGTGACGGAAGCTCAAGGTCCGAGTCGTCAAGGTAAAGAGGTGCGAGAGCGAAGTCAGGCAGGTATGACGGATCATCCTCGAGGAGAAGTTGGTCGGGTCTAAGTGAGCGGTCAGTAAAGCTCTGCGTAATTACGCGTCTTCACCTGCGCCACGCTCATACCTCGTACGCCCAGCCTCAAGATCAAGCTCAGTGCTCCTAATCATCGCCACCAGGGCCGTGCGAATGTTGTTTTGCGCGTTCTGCGCGTCGGCTAAAACGTAGCTGCACTGCTGCGAGTAGACTCTAGTAACGCCATAGCTACAGCGGTGCAATCAGTATACTCGTCAGCGGTCGTCTCGAAGAGTTTCCAGCTCACAGAAGGCTACTTTGGAGACGAAGAGCTAGCGGGACTTCAGGCTCTAGGATGGTCTCGCACGCTTTCGGAACGTCGACATCGAGGATGGCTTTGCGAGTCACCTTTTTCGAGGTGGTGGACTTAGAGCCCAGAGTCGCGACCAACCTGCGCTGATGAGTAGATGAACCCTACTGAGACGTCCGCAGGCGTCACCTACCAGACTGTCGCAACACCGTACTTGCGGCTCGTGAGCACTTTCACCCCTGTCAGTGAAGTCTCGACAAGGATGCTGGGAGCAAGCTCACCCTCGTGGCTGTAGAACATTGTGAATACAATTTACAGCATACTTCGCGCGAAAGGAAGTCACGAGCTGATGTAAAAGAAGATAAAAAGAACGGGAAAGTTTGGCGCGTCGAGCTGAAAGAGAGGCAGTGCGAGCGCGCCGTTGAAAGAGTGATGTTGTGAGGCTGGAGAGAAGAAGCTCTGGAGGAAAGAGGGTCGCGAACTAGACGCGCCTAAGGCACCCACACCGCGTAGCAAGCCTGGCCAGCTGGCACCACGAAATATCAAGCATGAGGTTTGCTCTTTTGCCATTCGCTTTTACCTAGATACGAATTTCTTTCGAGCTCGTGTAGTGCCACCACTCTTATGCTATGCTGAAAATAACGGAATCTATGGGCCCATCGCGCCATGCTTCATAACTCGTACAGTCCACCGTCTATGACGCTCATCCAATTGTCACAAGATAAGCCCAAGGTCAGGATGACATAGCGAACGGAGCAGCTCAAGCGGCAGGCTTGGCCTGTTCCTCAGCTTCCGCAATATCTTCCTTGCTGGGAATTCCCACGGCGCGGTAGAGCAGAATCAAGGCAGAGTGACTTTGGCCTATGAAACAGTTAGTACAAGTTTTCCAAACGTTCACCTCGACAAATACTTACCACCGCCAGACAAGGTGTCGATCCTGTCGTTGTCGACCTCAGAGACCTTGTCGTCGTTGAACCACCACCACTTGCCATCTTCCTCCTTGCGCTTGCCAGTTACAGGGTCCTTCTGGCCTTCCTTCTTGACGAAGGACGTGTAATGACCACTGTCTGCCGTAGCACCCTGGTGAGTGATGACGCCACGAAGCTCGTAAAGCCCGGTCTTGTTGCAAGAGTCATCAGCGAGAAGCTTTCCATCCACCAATTCAAGCAACTCCTTCTTCGCTTTCAGAATCGACGCAGCACGCTCAGCCTCAATCTGAGCGTCAGTCTTGTACTCTACGTCCTCCATCTCAACATCAGTGCTGCCAGATGCCTTCTTCTGCGACTCCTTCTTCTCTTTGGCAAGCTCAGTCTCACTTGCGGGACCCTTGCCCTTCAGCTCCGCTGGCTCAACGTCTTCGCCATGCTGGATGCGCTTCCTCCGCTTCCTGGCCCGCTCAACATCCTCTTCCTCCTTCCTGATCTCTCTGATCTTATCGCGAACGGGGATGACCAGTTTCTTCAGATCCTCGGAGCAGAATTCAACGGCGTCGAGCTCGTGGGGAAAGGTGACCTTCCTCATGATCTTGGCCTTCTTGCTCGTATCCTTCCGCCAATCGAAGCGCATAAAGTGGACCGGGAGATACTTCGGGAGTCTCGCGATGCGGGAAGTCTTCGTGTAGATGGAGTTGCATCCAAGGACTTCGGAGTTCTTCTCAATCTTCTCTTGCATGCCTGCGGCGAGACCCTCACGGAGGTGGTTGACCTCGGCCGTGATGTGGCAGTTCAGCTTAAGGAAAGTATCCTCTCCGTTGACTGGCTGCTCGCCTCCGTCCTTGGCGGCCTGCTCGTCGCATTCCATGACCGTCTCGAATTTGCCAGACATGTATCTGTCGATAAAAGACTCGGTGGCTTCCTGCGAAGCATCGTTCGACTTCAGCTTCTGGCGGAGCTGCGTGACAATCTGGGACCAGGCTTCCTCAGCATCCTGCTGGGCATATCCGTGGCCGTCCTTGGCCTTCTGTGCGAATTGGGGAAAGGCGGTTCGTAGCGCGTTGAGAAACATCATGGGAGGGAAGCCCTCTTGGGTTTCGGACATTTGCTTGAACAGGTCGCGCAAAGATTCGGTAAGGTCGTTGGACGCTCCAAGACCTCCCAGGCCGAAAGCTCTAAAGTCACTGGGGCCGGCGCCGCTGGAACCACTATTTATCGTGTCAGCACGTTCTCGGTGGCATGTTGCCCTCTCAGGTGCCCTACCTAGGCTTGTACTTAACCAGCTCATCCCTCAGCTCCGGGATGGCTTTCAGGGTCTGCAACGTCGAGTTCATGTAGCAAGTGTTTCCAAGGTTCTGGAGACCGGCAGGTATCGCGCCAGCGGACTGCGCGGCTTCCGCCTCGGTCATGTCCTCAAGGAAACGAATCTTCTCCTTGGGACGCTCAATCTGACTCTTGGCATCTCCAGAAGGTGTACCCATCATCATGAAGGTGTGGCCAGGCTTGACGTTGAGCTTCGAGAGGTCTGTGTCATCCTTGAGCTGGCCACCCTTGACCAGGATCTTCTGACGTTCGGGCTCGACGCCGGTGAGGGAGAACAGCTGGAACTTGAAGGTTTCGCCGGTGCTAGAGGGATCGAGTTCGACATCGTACTTCTTTCCTTGGTGCTTGACAACCACTGTGGCGCAAGTCAGTCAGCGATGTCCATATTATTAGCAATCAAGACGCGTGGTCGCAAGAGCTAAGGCTCCGCTTCTACTAAGTTCGAGCATCGAGGCAAAGTGCCCAACATGCAAACGTGCCCTCATGATCCGCGCCACCTGTATGGATGAATGCTGTGGTATACGACGGGGGTAATGCGCCACGATATGCTGATGACGATGAGGAATGAGAGCGGGGCAGCGTACCTTGAATGGGCTCCATTTTGGCGGTCGGATGATGGAAACAAAGGTGGTGGGTAGGGTCGCGGAGATTCGCCCCGGGGGAGGTTGACAGCTGAGGGCAGAACGAGCGGCGAACGCAGCGGATGGAATGTCCTGGATAGAGTTGCCCGGCGATTAGCTCACCGCGCCAAGCCAAGCTGTGAGCTGCGTATGTAATTGCTTGCCTGGGGCACCACCTGTCCGGGACTTCCTCGGAAACACAGCCAGGCCCGCACCTGCCGCGCATCACCGCCCAAGGGCCCCCGCCTCACCACATCATACCCCCAGGTCTAGGGAGCTCCTCCGTACCGCCAGCCCAAGCTCCCACCCAACCCTCCGCACTTATCCTGGTCCCGCCCGTCGGTTGCGCCCCGTCAAAATGGTAAACCTACCTTCCGCATCCTCCGAAACCATCGCCGCAGCTCGCTGATGCCTTGCGGTAGTCGCAATCTCTCCGGCCGTACCTTCAATGCGTCCGCTCCTCGCTCACCGCGGCGCTTTCGCTCTCCAACTTCGCCTCGCAAGCGTCCGAACGCCACAACGTCCCTGAGATTGAGGCGCAGACGTCCCCGGAAGTCCTTCTGAACCCTTTGACCGTTTCCCGCAATGAGAACGAGCGCGTCTTCATCGAGCCGAGTATCAACTCGATTAGAATCAGCATCAAGATCAAGCAGGCGGATGAGATTGAACATATCCTGGTCCACAAGTTCACGAGGTTCCTGACGCAGAGAGCCGAGTCGTTCTTCATCCTGCGGAGGAAGCCCATTAAGGTGCGCAGGTTGCCCCTGGTTGCGCTCAGGGCGGTGGAGCTGACGTCTGTTAGGGATACGACATTTCCTTCTTGATCACGAACTTCCACACCGAAGAGATGTTGAAGCACAAGCTGGTCGACTTCATTATTCAATTCATGGAGGAAGTCGACAAGGAGATTTCGGAAATGAAGCTCTTCGTAAGTGGCCCTGCAGAACGCAGCCGAGGCCGATTCTCGGGCAGCTATCGGTCAATCGACAAACATGAACTAATGTCCGCGATAGTTGAACGCTAGGGCACGTTTCGTCGCCGAGTCTTTCTTGACTCCTGTATGTACTCGCTTGTTTACCCGCCAAGAAGCCACACTGATAAGGTCTACAGTTCGATTGAAGCGCGTGATAATAATGCAAAGAGGTGTAACTACAATGTTAGCGTGGATCAATTCAAAAGCCTAACGAGGTTGAAGGGCGTTACGGGCAGAAAGCGGACTCAACTGTCGAGCCTATCGACAATTTCAGCGGATCCACTGCAGCATGTCCGTTGATGTGATGTTACATGAAGAAAAGAGAATATTTGCTATAGAATCGAGCGAACACATGCATTCACACACAGCCGGTACAGCCCGCCTCTTGGAGTTTGTGCTAAAATATCATTTTCACCGTCACTACGGTCATATGCCTCATTAAAAGGACTCAACGCGCACCAAAAAATATTCTTCTAGGATTTAACCGGCCAACATTACAAAGTTGGAAAGAAATTAACGCTTCTCATCAGATTAACCCTTCTGATCAACATCTTACAAAGAGATGCAACCGTTAGCGCTGTCCTCGACGAAGATGCCGCCATAAATCTGGCCCTCCTTGAAGTTGCTCTCCTGGAAACCACTGTTGACGACATCGTCAGTGCCAGTCGGCTTCTTGAGAATACCAATCTGGAACTGGCCGGCGCCGGAGTTGTCGTTGGTGAAGGGGCCACCCGCTTGCTGGAGCAGCTCCTCGTTCTTCGAAGTGTAGATGGTAAGGGTGCTGATTTCAACGTTAGTGGATTATTACACGAGATATAACGCACGATCCAAGTTCAGGGGGGCAACGAGAGCAGAACAACCGGGGATGTCTTACTTGGCGGTGTAGTCCAGGGTCAGGGCGAAGTTCTGCCAGTTGGTGAAGTCAATGGGGGTGGACCAAAGGAGGTTGGAGTCGCGGCCGAGGAGCTGCCAGGACTCCTTGTCGGTGCCGTTGGTGCCGATGCGGTAGCCAGTGTTGAAGTTGAACTGGTTGGCGCTGTAGTCGGCAGCCTCATGCCAGACGTTCTACGGGAAGCATTCAAGGTCAGCTGGGCTCCACGTTTTCGAATCCATGATTTCTCCCTGCTTCCTTTTCCCTCCATCCTTCGGAATTGAGAAAAATGAAAGGCTTACCAGGTACTCGTGGCTCAGGTTCAGCGGCTTCTCGAAGTCCTGCTTGACGCTCCAGTGCAGCGTGACGACGCCGCTGTCGGACGTGTCGTTGGAGCTGTCGGCGGCGAACTGCAGGCCCGCGCGGCGGAAGCCGTACTGCTTCTGGAAGATGGAGTCGTCGTCGATGGTCACCTCGATGGCCTTGTACTCGGGCGTGGCGTCGAACTTGGACGACAGCGCGCCGGCGGGCTCCTCGAGGATCTGCGACCAGGTGACGTTGTTGCCCTTGACGTAGTCAGGGTTGAAGATGCCGTTGGCCGTGTCGAACGAAGCGAGAGTCGCGTTGGTGGGCACACGACCGTCGAGCAGGATCGGGCACTGAGGAGTCGCCGTGGTGTTGATCTGGCGGTGACGCGTGCTGCCGCTGGTGAAGCCTGGCCGGTAGCCGGCGGAGCGGTAGGGCGCCGCGAGAGAGGTGCACGCCAGCGTAGTGAGGATGACAAGGAGCGAAGACATTTTGAGTTGCTTTGCAAAGGTATGGTAGGGGGTAAAGAGTGAACAAAGCTTCAAGCTTATACAAAGAATGGAAGGCTAGCTGCTTAGCAGTCTGTAGAACGAAAGGACAGAGGTTGCACGGGGGCTAAGTGGGCAGGGGAAGCATGTTTATATGGTAACGGTCGCCTAGAATTTGTACCCGGACGCTACGGACTATTCGGTGGAGCGCCCGAACGACCAGTACTGACTCTTGTCCATTATAGTATGGCATGAGTGTGGTTGAAGGGGGCCGGAAAGCTTCCGTCCGAACGGATGTGAGCCGAATTCGAAACGGGACGGTGAGCTCGGGTCGTCACATCGACCTCCCGGCAGGGTGGTTATTACCAAGAAGGCCGTGATTTGCATTCTTGTTAATCGGGCTCCACCAATCTGCAGTTGAGATGAGCCCGATTTAACTTTACTGTGGGGTTTCTGGGGGTGGTTGTGCGGCGGTTAATAAACAGAACGGTCCGGTCGCCGCCGGCAATTTATCTCTGACCCTGCAAAATGCCCTACGGCAATTGCGCAGATGTGCGGCAGGGATGGTTTTGTTTCACTTGGCTTGCCGTCTGCGAGAAGATTTCAGCTGCCAGATCTGCATGACTCTGCGAGCTGCCAACTTCCTGACTCGACCGTCCAAGCGCTTCTAGAAGTTGCGACACTGGCGGCCTCCCTAATCCTCTATGAAACCACCATTCGACTCGCAAGCGACGCGCCGGAAGACGCAGGCGAGCAGATTAGTTGGCTAGATGCCCGTCTATTATTTAATTTTCTTTTCTATGGCATGCTTACGCCCCATATGCACGTCTTTCTACTGGTGCAGAAACGTGATCCTGTCTGGCATGTCGTCGCCAAGGCCACACTTCTCCCTAAAGTCTCCCAGCTCCGCACCCCTATGTTTGATCTTTTCCGCGAACTCCGGAAGCGGACAGCTTCCACCTGGACCACTATTGCAGCCCGGCACCGGTACAATACCGTCATTGATATTGATGCGCACGTAGGCCTTCGTCGAAGACTCGCTTCCAGGCCCATCCGAGAGACATGACAGCCTTTCGAATATGATGCGGCCACCCATTGGCGTGACCTGGGAGGTTTTCCAGGCACGGCTGTCTGCCCGGTGCGTTATCGGCAAATCATTATCGTCGTGAAAAATGTCCAATGCGGCGAGCATTGGCACAATGTCGCCGTCGTGAACGCTGTGAACAAACGTCAGCAAAGTCCGACATCGGGGCACGGGGAACATACAAGCTGAAGAAGAACGGCCCGGCAGATGGACCCTCAACAAGCAGATTTGTCGTAGCGTTCAACCATAGCCATCCCATCAGTGCTCCAAATCTGTTTCCCGGACCAGCACGGTAGAAGTGAATCACATCCCGAGCATATTCAAAGCTCAGCCACTCATCCTGGGAGAAAACGTCACACCAAGCGCTGCTTCCACGCACGGTAGTCTCAAACCCGCACAGCTCCTGCATGGAGTAGAGCTCGGTGTCGGTGAACTCAATGTCCGGGTTCTCCTTGAGCAACCGCTTTCGAATCTCGCTTAGGTACGTTGCTCGATACTGGGCAAGCATGCGCGCGCCATAGTCATGACCATATTCCAGGTCTTCAATATAGGCGTGGCAGGTGTCACCAGGGGTAAGCGTGTCCGCACCAAGCTCAGCCGTTTCCGGGATGATGTGCAAGGTGGAGTGATTCTCCCAGTCGAGACCGAAGAAGCCAGCAGCGAAGTAGCGGGCCGTGTCAATGACTCGAGGTGAGTCTCCTGCCCAGAAATTCGACTTACCGCCGGATGGCAACAGGTGATGGTAGCGAGTACGGAGCCGGACCCCGGTCGTAAAAGCTCCGAGAACTCCAGAGAAAGGGCCGGTGCTTGTAAGTTGCTCAAAGTCGCGCCTAGGGTCTAAAAGCGGTGAGCTCAGTGCCAAAGTATAAAACTGAGCAGGCTCACATACCTGGGGTGAAGTACTCCCACTCATTGGCGAATGCCAAGTCACCTTTCAAGGTGACGTTCGAGACTTTGACCCGATTCAACAAGTCAAGTTGCTCTAGGTTCGTGTTAGCTTCCTTGGAAAAACTGCAGTCGAATGAGACTGTACGCACTGCTACCGGCCTTCAGAGTGGGAAACCGCTCATGATGTCGCGACATCTTGTAAGCAGATAAGTTAGTTTTAAGCTTGAACGCATAGTATTGTTTGAGTACTGGGCAAGCCGACCTCGTGGTGTTAAAGCCCGAAGAAAGCGCAGAAACATTGATGAAAATACTTAGACTTACCATGTGGACCTGCTCGACAGTGCAACTCTCGGGAAGAATGATGCCATGATCAAGAATGCCATCAACTTTCTCGACCCAAGGACCGTTGCCTCCAAGGTGGTAAAGGACATTCCAATCCCTGCCAATAGCGCCACCACCCTGGCCTCTGCCTTTGGTGCCCAAGCGCGTACTGTTTACCGAGGGGGAATGTCGGTCCTTGTTCCACCAGCTCGTCCAGCTCGAAGAATAGGGTGATGATGCATAGTAACCGTGAAGGGTGCCCGCATCATGGCACTGTTGAGAAAGAAAGGGCAGGTGAAATGGTGGATTTGCGCCGGCCTGTGCTGCTGCCCAAAGCGCGACAATCAAACCAACGATTGCGGAGAGCACCAAAGTGAGGGAACCGGCCATGCTCGCGTGGTGCAGCCAGGGAGAGTTACTGTATGGATGATGGGGGTTTTTTGGAGTCGGTGAAAAAGGGCGGTTGTGCGTCGGGCGCTATGAAGTCATTGACGCGCTGAAGGCTTTAATGAGCGGCGCTTTGCTGCGTCAAAGAAGGAGCGTTGATACCGCAAGAGTTGTGTCAATCAAAGTAAGAAGGTGGCATGTGACATGATGGGGATCAGATTCGATCGGGAAGATCACCCGGCACGTGGGCGCAAGGCCTTCAGCCCCAGACCGACTCCAGGGGCACGGCGGCCGTCGACTTTCGGAGAGCAGGCCGGCGGCGGGCAGGCTTCAGTCGGGATTCGGCAAGCCTGCGGCCGTGGGCTTTTCGGCGGAGCGATCGCCCTTGGGCCGGGGAATCACCGCAACCCCGGTTGATCACGTGTTGTGTACGACACAGCCGCAGCCAGACGCGTGCACGCTGCATTTCCAACTCACCCCATCGGAAAGCAAGACCAGCCTGGGTGGAAACAGAGAGTGTCGCTACGATCGGTGACGTAGCTCGCACTGCCGTGTTGCAGAGGAAGAGGGGTCGTTGTGATACCCTTCGCAACGCACGCACATCTACACGGCAGCCAATATAAAGTCAGCAGAGAGTACAAAGCTCCCGTCTCATTCGTGATCTTCAGCGGCTTTCAGGTGAACCATCCCATCCTTTTGAGGCATTTCTACACAGTACAAAGCTTGCCCAATCCGAATCGTATTCGGACCGGTCCGAGTATGGCCATCTGCAATATCTCTAGGCCTAAACCATTCCGGGTATTAGGCGGACTTTGTGTGCTAAATTCCGGGGCCTTATA
Source organism: Lasiodiplodia gonubiensis (assembly GCA_009829795.1). NCBI lineage: Eukaryota > Fungi > Ascomycota > Dothideomycetes > Botryosphaeriales > Botryosphaeriaceae > Lasiodiplodia > Lasiodiplodia gonubiensis. The sequence continues at coordinate 23,270 of RHKH01000011.1, read as the reverse complement.
CTTTAAGCGTTGGAACGCCTACTCGCCCTCCCGCACTCTTCTTCCCTACGCTCCCGACCGTTGAAAGACGCAATATGGAAAGTCAACAACAACAACAGCCCAAAAAGCGACGCGTCGTCACAGCCTGTGCCGAATGCCATCGTCGCAAACAAAAGGTGCCGTCATATCGCCTGCCATGAACTCTCTCTGACTCGCCCACAGTGCGACCGCAAGAAGCCATGCAATGTTTGCTTAGCGCGCGAAGTTCCAGACAAGTGCTTTTATGGAGAGATCGCGTAAGTCGTCCCGTTCAGTGAAGACCTCTTCGCTAACCACGACTAATAGGCAGGATGCGGGTGACCCGCTCCCAAGGAGCACCGGCAATCAGGACAAGCTTGGCTACTCCGCTCTTGAGGGGGCGACAGCCTTTGGAGACTTGAAGAAGGTAACGGCCAACACTCGGCATCTGCAGCCTTTTTCCCTAACAGACCCAGATCTTGGAAGGGGACAACTTTTTCCGCGTGGCTACATCGAACAACAACCAGACGCAGTATGCTGATGAGGCTGAGACGAAATACCTTGCATTCATCAAGAATCTGCCTACCAAGGCCATCATCGACGAGCTCACCGATGTGTATTTCGTTGAGAGCAATTGGTCCTATTCCATTTCGGAACGCCCGTTCTATAACGAGGTATTCGCAAGCTGGTTCTCCCTGAACTCTACCACCACTAGATACACCGGTCCAAAGGGCGTGTCTCGCGATCTCCAGTATTTTGGGGCTCTTTTGTTCCAAGTCTGCGCCATGGCTCTGCAACTCATCCCACCAAATGCGCCCTGTCTCAAAGAACTCTCCGTAGCGAACGCTACAGAATGCGACCGGCTTTCCCAGAAGTTCAGCGATATCGCTATGGAGATCATGAATCTTCTAGGACGCCATGATCCCACTTTAAGTGCCGTGCAGACCGATTTTCTCAGAGCCGTGTGGCTGAAAAATGCCTCCCGTGGAACGGAAGCGTGGCATGCTCTGAATGACTCAATAATGTAAGTGTACTATCTCATACCAGCGAAATGAAGCACTGACACAGTGTTAGTCAAGCTCAAGAAATCGGATTGCATCGTCAGGCCGAAATTCAACAATCCACATGTCTGGAAGAAACCCTGAAACAACTCTGGTACGACGAGCACAAGAGACGAATCTGGATCATCCTATTCTCTTGGAACAGGTGAGTCTGCGAAAGGAATATGGCAGAGATGCGGTCTAATTGGTGTAGTTTTATGGCTTGGGTTTTGGGTCGTCCGCGGCAGATCAACATCAGCGACTGCGACATTAGAACCCCAATGGATTGCAACATTCCCGATGACCCGTCAACCAAGGTACCACTGGCGACCCCGGTATCCGGCGACGACGATATGCCATCTCTCTTCTCCAGCGCCATTGTCCAGTATGAACTTTCAAAGAAAGTCCACGAGATGCGAGAAATGCTGGCAGACAAGCCCTATACGAGAGACTACAACGTCGTTTGGACCTTTCACAAACAGATTCTATCAATAATGACCAATGCTCCCCCTCACGTCAGACCGGAAAACCCAGACACATCGTTCGACGAGAAGTACCCGGTCCTACCCGCAAAAAGGTGGCAGATCATCAGCGTGGCGCACAACATGATCATGGTTCTCCATCGATCCCATATGGCAATGCACGTTGAAAGTCGACGAGCTGCCGTGCAAGCAGCGCTCAATGTCCTGTACGCGCAGGAGCGCTACTTTGCTATAACCCAGCCTCACCACTATAAGCTGTTTGGACTAACTTTCTACACGGTCGACTCCTGCATCATGCTATCGGCAATCACAGTCATGTATCCTCCTTCGGACGATGAAGTAAAGAAGCGGATCAACGAAGCATTGCAAAAAGCCGTTGGCAGACTCAACATAATGGCGAAGAGCAATCCCACAGCGAATTCGGGACTACAAGTAGTTCACACCTGCTACGAGAAAGTCAAAGAGATCCTGAAATTGGGCGGAACAAAGTCTACCGGATCGGGCGATTCAAGCGAATCATGGTGGTCCGGCGATACACTTGCCGAGTCTAGCTCGGCCCAGCTCACGAGAAACTTGACGGATGGAACTGTGCCGGAATTCGCACCTGGGTTGGACGACACTCTGGCGCCTCTAGATGAAAACGTCACATCTATGGCATTCTGGGACAATCCCAACACGTTCGACTCAGCTTACTGGCTCAACAACATGAATCAGATCCCGGATCTTGCGCCAGATCAGGACCCTGATAACGCGAGTACTTGGGACTCGCTACTCCTTTAGTCGCACCTGCTTCTCGAGTGAGCCTGTTGACAGTACTTGATGGCTGTATCAGCAGCTCGCTCACCGCGGCGTCAAACTCAGCCATCGTTTCAGTCTATCCGCATATATTGCACACCTAGATTCCATCCAATCACGACCACGCTCGGGAAGTTCGGCAACTGGGAGCATGCAGATGATCCCGCCATTTTGATCAGGAACCATCATGAGTTGCAGGCCGCCTCAGATTCCAGTGCTCCCCCCGGGCGAGAGGCCCATTATCTCCGACGACTTCTCACAACTTTATCTCGGCGAATCCCACTGCAGGAGACGTTCGATAATGTCACGATTTTCTGTCGATCCGATGTAGGCCAGCAGGATTATGACTCGGTGCTCAGCCGCTCCTCCGACGCGAACCCCTTCTCGCGTCTAAACCTTCCCACATTCGCCCGCAGGAGTATCGCTTATGGTTCCACACGTTGCTCTTGCTTTTTCGCTTCTCATCACCTTCTGCCCCACAGAAGCACGTTTCATTTCGAGCGGGAGTTGTTGCATCGGAATGAGCGCCGTTGCCGCGTAGGTCGTATATCGTGTCCCATGCCACACACGATATCATGCCTGATGAGGCATCCGTGTGCGTCACCAGCCCGTCAACAACTCAGCCGAGGATCTCGGACTTTCCAACGACACGCAGAGAACCCAAGGGGCGGCAGGCGAGGGGGGAGGGCTCAGGCGCCGCTCGATTCGAGTTACGTGCATAAGATCTCGTGTCGTCGGCTCATATGCCACACACACATGCAACCGCGAGAGCAGAGAGAGAAAAAAAAAAATGACGACGTGCCGAGGTTCTGTCGACAGGAACCACCAGCGGCGCACGTCCACCCACGAGATCGCAACAAGTGGTCCCCCTCGTGCTCCATGTGGGCTCGTGGTCCAATCACGCACCTTCCCACTCACACCCCCCAACCGTCATCTCCATGATCCGGTATCCACACCTGGGACCGGATAGTGGGGGCATCGGATTACCCGTTTGCCTGCAAACGTCCCACATACCACCCTTTTGTCAACACCTGCAGAACGGCCCCCGTCAGAGGCTCATAAATCCACGGCAATTCCGCAACGGCGGCTTGGCGCATGTGGGGCGGGGAGACGGCGAGCGGGGGGCAAGCAGCAAGTAGAACAGGTACGAATATCGCAGTTTGGGGGAAGTTGACAGTGAAGTGGGGTGGGAGCTGCTGGAGAGCGATTGAGAGGTCTGAGCGGTGTTCAATTTTTTCCCCGAGCGGGTCGTCACTGTCACTGTTCTGTCACTGTTGATTCTATTCTTTCCTTTCTAGATCTCATCGATGTTCGATCTATATTTTGTTTTTCTTTCCACCATAAGTGCGTATGTAGGACAATGCTCATCCCGTCTGCCCGTGCGCTTCGATGAATTCCTTTTTCCTTAGGGTTGTGAAGAGCCCCCACGGGCCGTTGCGCAATGAGAACCTGGGAATCAGGGACCTGATCAAACGGACTAAGGGCCGGTTTCAGATGATCCGATTACGAAGATCTCCACCCGAGAGTCTGGATGGGTCCCTTGCAATATTTAGCAGACATTATCGGGACGACGCCCAATGTTGTTCCAATCTTATGGAGGTGAGTCAGGAACCAACATGTGCGTCAATTAGCGTCTAGTGCTTGAGGACAAGCGCGATAATTGTTTGCACTGGCGGTGAAGGGCTGGCGTGTTAGATGTCGTGCAGACCATGGTGACACATTGAATGTTCCGAACAATGGTGATGGATGCTGCATGAGCTACTGTCATTCTCGATGACGCGGCATCTGCTTTCTTTTCCCAGCGAGTGGTGCAAAAAAAGGGCTAGATTTCCTCTTCTCGGGCCGAAGAGAAGTCTCTATAGTGATGAGGTTTTCGGCCTTTGCCGTCAGAGGTGGGGAGATTTAAAGCGTTCAATATCGGGTCGGGCCGGACCGAGGAGAAGAAGGCATTCGAGTCGCGTTAGGGGCCGGGGGAGTCGGGGAAAAGAGCTAGTGAAACAAGCAAAGGCGTAGGATCTTCGTTGAACGGAGCACAGTGTACGCCTTGTATTGTCGTACGAAAGAACAAGTCTTCGGGTGCATGAAGCGGCAAGATCTGGAGGGTTTCCGATAAATGAAGTGTGCAGCTGCGTCGGATTGCCATGTCGAGTAAGTGTGGGCGAAGAACAGGGAAGAGCCTGGCACGGCACAAGGGGTAGAGTAGAAGAGAAGTGGCTGATGTGGAGATGGAGCGGAGACAGTGTCTCGAGGTTGGAGACTCAGGCAGAAACGAGTGGATGACGGGGACAGTGGCTCGGAATGGATGAGGCGTGGTTGCCGAGCGGCATGTCAGCATTACGAAAAGAAGCAAATGTGGCTCGCAGCCGGTGAGGACCCGGTGAGCTTAATGAGCCATTATATGAGAAGGCAGATAAAGTTTTGGGGAGGAGGTTGTCGGGAGATTGCATGTGGCGTCCATCTAGCGCGGCAGGTTACGCAAACAACGATGCTTTTTGGCTGTTGGAACGTCGCATCGGTTCTGGAACCGACTGCTGGCGACAGTGGGCGAGCCTGGGGCTGCGGGCTGAGGCAGCGCTGGGCGGGACTGCAGCGGGACCGGTCAGCAGCAGCAGGAGTCGACGAGATATCGGGCGAGGGGTCGAGGCAGGATGCATATAACGGCCTTGGGCGCCCGGCACTTTGGTTTAGGCCCTGGAGGCTTGACAGGGCACGTGGAGGAAGCCTCCAGGCAGGCAGGACCCGTGCGGGGGCCGTTGATTGCCGCATCCGGCCACTGTGCACCACCAAAACGGCAATCGGGCAAGCCCAGGCGATGACGATGCGCGCGCCACGCTCGGCGGCGACGACTCGACGTGTAACCATCGCACGCAGGCGAAGCAATAACGCGGGCAATATCGGCTAGCAGTGCCTCCTGCGGGGCCGCGAGCCTACGCAAGCCCTGCATTTGCGACGTCATGCACGCGCAGACGGTCTGGCCGGAACGAATCCGACGGCTTGGACAGCGGCTGGCGTGCCGATGTCCGCGCTGCTCGAGAGGTTGGTACTCTGGAGATTAGCGAGGGACTGCTGCTTCCCTGCTGGCCGGCGGCGATCTGGGCTAGTGGAGCTAGCTTTCCATCCACACGCAGCCCTTCGATCTACAAGCCCATCACTCTGCGCCCTAATCGACCCCGTCATCGATGCGCACCCACGCCCGTTCCTGGCCCCAGAGTCTGCATGGCCAAGCTCGTATCGGGCCCGACCGACTAGGCGCGCTCACTGAACCCTGATGACGCTGAGGATTTGGCTGCCCGAGCGTCGACAACTGCAGATGGACATGCACAAATCCTCACGCGCCCCAGGCCATCTCACCCGCCTGATCCACCGCTGCCTTCCTGTCTGGGCAAACGCTCCTAGAAGCCCGCCTGTGCATACATATCCGCCAACTGCTCCGCGCCGCACAGCAGTTTCTGCCTGCAGATTTCTTCTCTTTCCACCCATCTTTGTGTCACCCGGGTCATGTCGACGTCAGCTCCCCGGATCCTGATCTATTTGCTGCGGCGAGATCTTCGTCTCGCCGACAACCCAGTATTACAGCATCTCTCTAATTCTCCGCAATTTACCCATGTCCTACCCTTGTACGTCCTCCCAGCGAACCAGGTCGAAGTATCAGGCTTCTTGAAGCCTGGTGCGAAAAGCCCCTACCCAGAAGCCCGCAGTCAGGTCGCTGGTTTCTGGAGATGTGGTCCCCACCGCGCCAAGTTCCTAGCCGAGAGCGTATGGGACTTGAAAGAGTCCCTGGGGAAAATCGGTAGCGACCTTGTCATCAGAATCGGCATGGTGGGCGACGTGCTACAAGACCTGCTAGCAAAGTACGAAGCCGAAAGTCCAAGGATATCAGCAATCTGGATGACGGCAGAAGAGGGCGTCGAGGAGAAAAGAGAGGAGCGCGATGCCAGGAACGCCGCCGAGGCCAATGGAGTCGAATTCAAGCTCTGGAATGACGAGAAGTTCTACATCGACGAGTAAGTGCAACTGGCTTCTGACCATCCTACGATACTAATTCAAATCCCAGCCGAGACTTGCCTTTCACAGACATCAAGGACCTTGCCGACGTCTACACAACATTCCGTAAATCGCTAGAACCGCTTCGTTCTCGACCACGAGCGACGTTGCCTGTGCCCTCGTCCCTGCCACCGCTTCCTCCTGTCAAATCTATCCCTCCTCAGGCCGATCCTTTTACGTCACCTGAGTCCCTCTCTTCAATGCTCGACTCATTGAAGAAGCCTCTAGGCCCGGCTATGGACGTCCAAGAGCCGCCACAATGGCCCGCAGGGGCAAAATCAGGTCACCCGTTTACCGGAGGAGAGTTTGCCGCTCGGAAACGACTTTCGCACTTAATTTCCTCTGGAGCCATGGCTGAGTACAAAGACACACGAAACGGGTTACTCGGAGAGGACTACAGTACCAAATTATCGTCTTGGCTGGCGCTAGGATGCGTAACCGCTCGCCAAGTCCACGCATCGCTGGTAGCCTACGAAGACGGAAACTCCGACGTACCAGACGCTTGGAAAGCCGCACCTGGTTTTGGCCAGGGAGAGAACCCCGGTACGGCCGCAGTGCGCTTCGAGCTGCTCTGGCGTGACTACATGCGCCTTTGCACCCGCAAGTTCGGACCAAGACTGTTCCACGTCGATGGCTTCCGCTCGGACGAGGCGTCGGGGAATTCGGAAGGCAAGAAGAAATGGCGCTATCTCGACAGCAGCGGCGGCGCCGGCGATGACCCTGCGAAGACGCGGCAGGTGGTCGAGCGCTTTCGTTCTGGACGCACCGGCATCGGTCTCATTGACGCCTCTCAGCGCGAACTGTTCCTCACCGGCTATACGTCAAATCGTGCGAGGCAGAACGTCGCCTCGTTCCTCTCGGCGCATTTGGGCATCGATTGGCGCGTCGGTGCCGAATGGTACGAGTGCATGCTCACCGATTACGACCTGAGCAACAACTGGGGGAACTGGCAATATGTGGCGGGCGTCGGAAACGACCCGCGCCAGGGTCGCAAGTTCAATCCCGTCAAGCAGGCTCTTGATTATGACAAAGGCGGAGAGTACATCAAGACGTGGGTCAAAGAACTGCGCGATGTAGACGTGGATGGCGCGCAGGATGGAGGACGGAAGGGGGAGGAGATGCTGATGGGCTTGTTCCAGGCATGGCGACTACCGGAGAAGGAGAAGGAACGACTGAACCTGAAGGGTGTCGAATGGGTGGAGAAGCCTTTGATACGAATCCCATTCGCCGTTGGAAATAAGGCTGGAGGTGGATTTGGCGGAGATAATAGAAGGCCTAGTGGACGTGGTAGGGGTTATCGAGGACGGGGAAGAGGAGGTGGCAGGGCAAAACGGCTTGGGGAAATGGACAGGGCGGCCAAGCAAGGGCTGTTGGAAGAAGGACAGTCCTCCGTACCGGCTTCATGAATCTCGATCGACGAGATTCCGATTGTGATATCTAACTTCGCATTTTAAAGGCATTTGTTCTTGTCAGTCATCTTCAAGCGTGGCGACAACAGCACCCAGCTGGGGCAGCAACGACCGCATGAACTGTCGAAATTTCCTTAAATCTCCAATAATCTATCAAGAATGCATGATACATCGGTGTTTCCTTCATCCCTCTGCTTTGTTGCTTTGTTTGGCTAAGTCCGCATTCCCATCCGCACCTTGCATAAAAAGCACGGCTTATAAAGGATATTCGCCATTTCTACTTACAAGTCAACAACAAAAAGCTGCGTGGCGCAGCGGAAGCGGTAAGCCATTACCATCCTCTAAATTCATAATTCGAATCAGTTAACTAACGACCTTAATAGCGCCGGGCTCATAACCCGGAGGACAATGGATCGAAACCATTCGCAGCTAAGATTGGCTTTATTTTTTGCCTTTTTTGCACGCTACCGTGGGTCTCGCTTTCTCCACTTCTGAAGTGTGTGACTCACGATCCTCGCCTCTCCTTTTGCGTCGATCCGAAGAAGTGCCATCGACGAGCGGAGGTGCCGCTTCTATGACAGTACGTCGAAATACTCCCCTGGTCTTGCCTGTTTCGGGTGAAGCAGGTGGAATTCCACGTCTCCTGCGCATCGAGTCATGGCCATTTTCCATCATACCCTCGCCCTACGAGAGCGAGTCTTCACATTGCACGCAACGAGTCTCGAACAGCTTACTTTTTGCTTCCGTCCATCAAATGCCGATGTTGTTTGTTTCAGTCATTCTTTGTTACGTTTGGCTCTTGACCGCAATGATGTCTCGGGTCGTCGCGTGGAACGTGTGCATGCCTCGGCGCCGGGAGCTACCGATCTTTTACCAGCCCGATCCCTGCAACATTTTTAACCCCCTCACTCTGAAATGCTCTCGAACGCTGGAGCAAATCCATGGCTCCGTACCATTCGACAACTGTCTTGCTTGTGTTCAAATTTTCCGATCAACTGCACATGATCCTGCCCTCTCTCTCACACCTTCCTTCACCCAGATCCGCCCCCGTCTTCCCAACCACTCCCTCCCACTTCTGCGCACACACAAAAACTGCAACGGCCAATACGCACCGGCCCTTCTTCCACCCCCTTGCCCCACATCCCATGTTCGCGTGCCGTTACCTCCCTGCCCGCCATTCGTTCCGCAGTCTCGCCGAAGACGCTGCCGTCCCACTCATCAGGACAGAAAAAAAAAAAAGAAAAAAAGACAGGCTGGACACCAATTGGTGACTTCCAAGATCTACGATGAGGCGCCTGCCCCCTATCGGAGTCGAACCGATGGCCTCGACATTACTAGTGTCGCGCTCTACCACTGAGCTAAAGGGGCTGGGGTAGTGTTGTCGTAAGGGTGTTACCCCTTAGTGATGGAGGGTGTTTTGGGGCCTTAGGCTTATGTGTAAAAGAACTTGGAGAGCTACTGAAAGAGGTTAATAGATTGAGAAAGTAGAGTGAGGAGAGGGCGTAGAAGGGAGGGGAGGTGGGTGATGGATAGGGGGTCGGAGCCGTGACGAGGTGGAGAGGTAATTGTTGTCGAAGCAGCTTTTGGTAATGCTGATTGAATTATCTATGAGAGCCATTGGTTCTGTTAGGACGGAAGAGAGTTCGTTTGTTCATTTGCAATTATACCCTGAGACTGACTTTTGTTAGCCTTGATAGACGCTTGCATGATCCGGCTTTTAGCTCATCCACCTCTTGCGTGACTACGCGTAGATTCGTTTCTGTGTATACCTCTGTCTAACTGCTGAAGCCTCTGTCGATTTCTTGTAGCTCCATTCAACTGCCATCACGAATGATCTCTATGCTTGGAAGATGATTCTCTGCCTTTGTTTCGGAATTTTTCCACCTGTCGCTTCGAAAAGGCGTCGTTTTTTTCTTAGTACATTCATCTCCTGCATCTTTGCTTGCCATGAGCTTCAACGCCAATGTCTCGTGGCATATCGATGATAGAGCCATTGGGGAGATCTGAATCAATAGTTTCCTTACCTTATCCTGGTAGATCTCGTATCGCATGAATCATAGCCGCGAACGAAGTCCCAGATATCGGGAGCGGAAGGTTGAGGTCCGATGGATTAAGGTTTAGTTCTGCACGTCACTCCGCACCTGCATAGCTTGCAGGCATATCCTCAGAAAGGTATCTGCTAGCGCGATCAATGACGACGGTAGTCGTGGCTCGATCTCGGGGAAGGACGCATTAGTGGCATTCGGAAAAAGTTGGGGATGGAACGTCCCCGCACCTTTTAGGCTTCCCCGCCACCCCGCAGCTCCCGCTTACCGTACTAGGCAATTCCTCTGGGCTTCCCGGCCACTATGATTCAGGAAGAAAGCTTGGAAGGAGGAGCTGCGTTGGCGGCGACGTCATTATTGCCTCCCGATGTTTCATGAGCAGCCTCCTTGCAGACTCCATTTGCTTCACACCTTCCCGTGGTAAGATTGCATGCACGCATCCTGATGTTTCTGAAATCGGCGGATCCAGTTGCGCCGGATTGACGCTTCTTGCTTCATACCGCAAATCTGTCAAGGAACTTTGAACAGGGTACGTCATCTCCGATCATACCGAACTTTCGGGTGTTGTTCTCGGTATCAATATCTTTAATTAATCATACATCAAGAATTCTAATTTTCTCAAACCTCGTCATACTCCTGACCGCCGCGATGCCATCGACTTCCTCCAAGCATCCAACTCCCTGGGTGACAGGTGCCCGCTCCCGGGCAGTTCATGCACGACCTCCGTCCCGGGCAGCATCGGCGGTTGCGTCCACAGCTCCACAGGAGGGGCCGGCGGTTTGTATGGACACTGAAAGACGTGCATGCCGTGAGGGCAGCCGAACGGACACTTGTGCTCGTCCGGCCTCAACTGGGGCCCCCGCACACCACCCTCGCCCACCTTCACACGCCTCTTCCTCCGCCGCCACCACACTAACAAGGCAGCGACCAACGCCGCCGCCGCCGCGCCGACCACCGCGACCCCAACCTTCGCCGCCGTGCTCAGCCCACCGCCATCACCATCACCACTAGTCCCAGGACCGTTGCTCAGCGCTGTCGGCGTCGCCGTCCGCGACCCGTCCTCGGCCAGCGGCTCCCAGTAGCCGTCCCAGCTGGCGGCCCACTTGGCGCCGTCCGAGTCGTCGGTGGTCTCTATGGCCGTGGCGTGGGCCTGGAGGTCGACGCGGTCGACGCCGAGGCCGTTGCGCGCGGCGCCCGGCCCCGGCGCCTGCGCCAGCCAGCTGTGCGTCTCGATGAAGTTGTGGCCCGTGAAGGCCGCCTGCAGGAAGGCGCGGCCCAGCCGCTACACGTCGCCGCCGGTCGGTTCGATGGGGAGGCAGGGGAAGTAGGGTGTTGGTGTTGAGACGAGCGGCGCGTCGAGGGTGAGGTTGAGGAGGACGAAGGGGACTTTGATGGTTATGTTGTTGGAGGAAGAAGAGGAGTCGCCGCCGGTCCAGGGGAAGGTGAAGCTGAGGTAGGAGGGGGAGGTGATGATCTTTTCGTAGCGGTCGTCGTCCGTGTTCCAGAGGTAGTATTGGAGGGAGGTGTCGAAGGTGAGTGGTAGGTACTTGGCAATTTCCTGGCACGTCTTGCCGGGGAGATAGAGGCCTGGGATTCCCGGGTTGGGGTTGACGGTGACGGATGTCTGGTGACCGGTGCTGTTGAGGAGCAGGCCGGATTTACTCTTGAAGCCCGATGCAAAGGGCGATCCGCCTTTCTCGACGCCGATGCCGACATCGAGAAGAGAGATCTCACTGCCGGTGTAGTTGGTGTATTTCCCCAGCACTCGGCCTTTGTCGTAGCCACCGAACACGAGGGACCCTCCATACTTGAGGGTTGCGGATCCGTAGTGGAGACCATAGGCGTAGGAAGGGATGACGCTCTGGTTGTAAAGTCTTGGTAGGAACATAAACCCCGTGTCGACATCTGACGACGCATCTGGGAAGTTCTGAGTTTGGACACCGCCACCGATGCCCAGAGCGAGATTACCGCATTGTGGGCCGTACTTTTTCCCGGATGGACTCGTGATTGTGGCGTTGTCTATGGCTACCAGTGGGACATATGGAACTGTTTGTCCATTGATGGTCATAGCCTGGATATACGATGCGCCATATGCTTCGATCTGGTCCGCATGTCCGATCCAGCCTTGCCGGTAGCTCGTAGCCGTTGTATCCACGTTGGTCGGAGACCAGAGCCCGCCTGCACCGCAGGGAGTATCGGGGAAAGGGTCGCACGCCTCGGAGGTTATTATGGGCGAGCCGTATGCACCGCTGGGATACAAGTCGACCTGGGTCGTGGCCTGGCTGTTGACTCCACCGACGCTGACACTGATGGCTTGCCACGGTCCATCTGGGCCGTAGTACTTGACGCTCCACGGAACAGGAAAATTGGAAGCAGCGTATCCTTGGTGGATTTGAACAAAAGCTGACAGAGCCCAAAGGGCTGTCCGCAAGCCTCGGACTTGCATATGAGATCCACCTTGTTCGCGAGCAATCAGTCGGGCGGTGAGAAACGCAAGGACAACGTTAACTGCACTCAATCGATTGTAGCAATGGAAAAATGAAAGTCAAACAAGGGAGTCACGAGAGACGAAAGGAAATGATGAAGAAACGACAGTGTGCAGAGAAGCAAAAGGCGCGGTTGGGAGCTGATAGAAACTGCATTGCGGCGGCTATGTTTGCTATCACATCACTATTGCTACGCCGCACTCTTGCTTGATACTCCTAAGAATACAGAGATGTGTTGGTTGATGAGCCAATGGTGGTGGAGGATTATCCGCTCGGGTGGAGATGGCGCGGCTACGCAGCGCGCTTGCGATCCTGCAGCCTTGGAGCGGGGCAACCCAACATTCACCAAGATTCAAAGAGGTCGATAATATTTATAGGGGAGGTATGGTTGTGAAAGCTGATTCTGATGCTGCTTTGATGGATCCTGCGACATATGGCGTAATGCTGATGAGCAAGCGTTCCAGAAAGCGTGTGAGAAAGATTGCGACGCGTGTGGAGATCGTCAGTTCCAGGTTCCAGGAGAAAGGAACCCTGGAAATGATCTGCAAGCGGCGAACACGTATCTGCTGGAAGATCAGAGCTGCCGCTGCATTGCTCCTCGAAATACTGGCGGATAAGGCACTTTAAGGGATATCGATGTGCGGCGGTGGCTTTCCCAAAAGATTCGGAGGTGGGGTGTCATTCCGAGGGAAGAGCGAGTGAACAACTGTGCCGCACGTGCCCGCTCCAGCTAGCTGGAAAAGGAAGCGAGTACGCAAGGCTCGTACGGCTGGCACGGATGTCAGTACAACAGGAAAGGCCTGTTATTGGACCTTGCTGTGTAATTGTGAGCGGAATGTCTGCTCCCCCGTAAAGAAGCGTGACTTCAAAACCTGGCATGCGCGGCCCGACCCTCCTCAGCACATCTCCACGTTCTTCTTCGCACCATGCTCGTACCGAAGAAGTACGTCCAATTATTGTGCTTTGCCTTTTTCTTTTCAAGCCTCTATCTCTATTGCACCACTTCGTCCCATCCCTACCGCCTTGCTGTGCCCTTGGGCCATGTCGTAGGATTATCAAATCATGCAGATGCTGACGTCTCCGAGCCGGCGAACTCCACGCTAGGCTTCGGTGCCATCTACGCCGTCTCTGCGACAGACTCACCCAGGAGAGCAAGGTTGATACAGGCCGCAAATGTCACCGAGATAGACCTCACCATTCCAACCTTACCGCAATGGACGGCAGATGACGAAACAAAGTTTCGGGCCGGCTTGAAGGAGCAAGATCATGACGCAGGACATGGTTCGATAATGGCTTGGTTCTCACACATCCACATCCTAAACCTGTAAGATTTAAGTGCTGAGTAATGAGCAGAGGGAGATGGTCTGACCGTAGGGCTAGGTTTCTCGAGTCAGGATTGGAAACGGCGCTCATTCTGGAAGATGATGTGGACTGGGATGTCCGTCTTCGCACCGTGCAGGTTCCACAAATTGCGGCAGCAACTCGCACGCTCTTTCGGTCCCAGACTGAGTACTATGGCAACAGCTCTGCCTGGGATCTCCTGTGGCTGGGTCACTGTGGGGACTGGTTCCAGACGATCGACAAGGGGATAGGTCCAGGCCATCATTTCCCTTCCAACCTGACCTCGTTGGAGCACAAACTCTTCCGAGACAGCACTCTTCCCGATCGGCCGGATCTTCATCCGTACACCAAAAGCTTCTTGGATGCCCTGGAAATACCTGAGAAGACACGTGTTGTACACCGATCTCGCCTTCCTCTTTGCACCTTCGGTTATGCAGTGACGCGTTCGGCGGCGAAGTGGATAATCGAGGACCTCGCGTCGGTACAAAATCCTCCAGACCCGGCATACGACATGGCTGTCATGCATGGGTGCCGAAGAAGAGGCATGCGCTGCTACACGGTCAACCCGGAGGTATTCCATCATGTCATGGGCGACAGTCTTATAGCCGTAGCAGACGCTAAGGAGGAAGTGCATCTCCCCCCCGTGGACGCAGAGGCTTTGGCGCAGAGCAGAAGTCGGAAGGAGACGAGTAATATCGACTGTGGGTTCTGGAGCGGCGACTTTGACTTCCAAGACCAGCAGAGGCTGGAGATGCTGCGAGCAGAGGTGGGCCGACAAGGAAAATGCTTGAAACCGGATCGTCAAAACTAAAAGGCTTCATTCTTTCTTCGTACTGTATTCATGCCGTTTTGTCTTTTATTTCTTTCTTTCAATCATTCCTCGTCGAAAAAAAGTTGGAGAATAGAAACACGATATCACTGGAGTCTTTGTATTTTGCGAGAGCTTCTGTAGCCTATTGTGATGTACCTCGTAAGTCCCTGCCGCTCATTGGTGGCGCTGCTGTTCAGTCATGCAGACTGACATGGGGTAACGGTCCAACGGAAGTCACATCGCAATGGCAGGCGGGGGAGATGCATGGGGAGACAAAGTCATGCGATACGGTACTCTCCTGATCGGCACATCTCAGCCAGGCTGGCAAATGTCGTCTGTTTCTCAGCTGGACTTCAGAGCATCACATGGTGATGGTACACCACATGAACTCACTGACGACGACATCATGTGACCATGGTGGGACAAGCCGATGGAAGCGATCACAGCGTGAGGTCGACAGAGACACGAGCCTGATCGGCAGCGATGCCGGAACAAGCAGCGCATCCTGTGGGAGGCGGCAGGCGGCAGGCGGCGTGAAAACGTGGGCCATGGGACCCTGGGGCCAAAGCGAAAGAAGGGGCTCGTTGATTATTTAGGCTTCGCTGTGATTGGCCGGGCTGAGTTCGGCAGAGAATATGACGATGGTCGCCGGCCCGCGGTTAAGGATGACAAACATCATCAAAGCTCGCCGTCCGCCCGCGACTCGAACATCTCGTCTCCATCACCACCCTCCACCTGTATCGCCATCGCACACCACCGCCATGCCATTCTCGCGCTCTGCCACCAGCGCGGTCGCTGCTGCGCCGTCGCTATTCCGCTTCGCCACCTCTACGTCACTCTCCGCCTCCAGAAGCTGTCCCCAATGCTTCCGCTCCATGTCATCTGCCAGACAGACTCGCCATCTGCAGACTGCGAGCGCATACCAGCCCCACCATCTGCAGCCTCCGCCTGCCCCTCCGAGGGGCTCTGGCATTCCCGACACCTCCATTGCTGGCGGCAAGCCCGAGGTCAACGAGACACGGCCTCCGCGGTTGACCGAGCAGCGCGGTAGTCGCATCGCCGCCACCAGCGACAAGAAGAGCAGCATCAGTGTGACCGAGACTGAGGCGCAGAAGCCCAAGCCTGCCTTCAACGCTGCGCCTGCGCCGTCCAAGGCTCCCTCCGCAAGACCAAGCCGATTCAAGTTCAAGGCTAAGAAGGCCGCCATGACTCTCACACCCGCCGCCGTCTCTGCGCTACGTGAACTTCTGGACTCCCCTGAGCCCAAGTTGATCCGGGTTGGGACCAAGAGCAAGGGCTGTTCCGGCCTGGCATACCACCTCGAATACGTCGACAAGCCTGGCAAGTTTGACGATGCCGTTGAGCAGGACGGTGTCAAGGTCTTGATCGACTCCAAGGCTCTTATCCACATACTCGGCAGTGAGATGGACTGGGTTGAGGATAAGCTCACCAGGCGGTTCGTTTTCAAGAACCCCAACATCAGTAAGTTTGCCACGCAGCTTCTATCTATGATTTCATGCTAATAATCACGCAGCGGAGCAATGTGGATGCGGCGAGTCCTTCAGCATCAGTTAAATTCCGGGAACGACTCCTTAAATTTCCTATTTCCATCACGAATGGCGTTGCATTGGGAAGGCGTTTTGCGGTCGACAACCACTCGACTGCACGGTCAATTTTCGTACTACGGAATATCGGATATATCCCCTCGGTGATTAGAATTTACCCGGCTTGAAGTCGACCACACGGGCAGCCTCAACAAGGTCCTTCACACCACTCACAAACCCCAAATGCGCCGGATCCTTCTCTAGATAATACGTCCGGTCTTCATCATTTTCAAATTCCATCACAAAGGCGTGTGTGATGCCTCCCTGGGTACGCGTAATCAGATGGACGTGCTACTTGCGGGGCACCGGCAACGCTTACCGCCAGGCCCTCGGGAGAATCGTTCCGTCCGCCGACGGCCGATTTGATGTAAGGCCGTTGAGAAGTGGGGTGGATGCACTTGTCCTTCAAGGACACGAGCTGATGGCAGATCTGGAGGACAATTAGAACCAGTACATAGAAGAACAGTACTTGAACATATCCTTACATCAGCAATTTTCTCTTCGGAGACTTCCGGCTTGAAGCCGAATTGGACAATGTGAACGATAGCCATGATTCCAGGTCTTCACAACCTCGTTGCGCCGTGTTCGTCGATCTGAGGTCTTGGTAAGGACAGAATCCGATGGTTTGGTGGGGTTGAGTGGCTTATGAATACTTCGTTGGTGACGTTACGGCTTGCGGAATAGCTGCCGGCTGGCGGGCCGGAAACCGACATCATGCCAGAGCTCTACCGCCTACCCTGCATCACCACCACGTTGCAGACTTCGAAGACGTTACCAACCCAGCAATGGCAGACTCACCACCCCCGCAAGTCCTCCTAATCATCCGCTTCACAGCCTCGATACCGGATCTACCGCTCCCAGTCTCTACACCCAAAACGACCACAACCCTCTCCCTCAAGCAGCTCATCCGCAAACACATCCCTGCCGCTCACGCAACCTCTCGCCTCCGCCTGATCCATGCCGGCAAGGTCCTCGCGGATACCGCGCCGCTCACGACAAGCCTCAGTCTACCGCCACCGCCGCCACCTCGCGCCAAACCACCTCCCAGCAACGATGTCAAAGGAAAGGGCAAGGAGCGCGCGACGCAGGAAGATGACAACGCACCGGAGCCGCGCAAGGTCTACATACACTGCTCGATCGGCGACACTCTGACGCCGTCCGCCCTCACAGCCGAGGCAACCTCCGCCGCCGAGGCCGAGGCCGCGCTCGAAGCCGCGTTCAGCAGCGGTGGTGCCGGCGGCGGCGGCACCCGCACGGCGACAGCATTACTACCTGGAGGAGCGGGGAGCGGTGGAGCTTCCAGCTCGAGTGCCCCTACCGCTCAACCAGGTGCTGCCGGCGAGCCGGGCATCTCGTCATCTTCGGCGACGACAGCAACGACGACGGACGCCGCCCCGCGCGGCTTCGACCGCCTGCTCAACACGGGCTTCACGCCGGCCGAGGTGCAGCAGCTGCGCTCGCAGTTCCGCGCGAACCTGTCGTTCACGCACACGCCCGACACGATGCCGTCGGCCGAGGAGATCAGGGTCATGGAGGACCGGTGGCTGGATAACGACAGTGGTGGCGGCGGTGGTAGGCCTGGCGGCACCGTGACGGATGGTGCTACTGGCGGCGAGGGCGGCGATGCTGGTGGCGGCGGCTGGGGCACCGCGACGTGGTCGGACAATGGTGGACTGGATGATATGCTGTACGGGAATGTGGTGGGCTTCTTTTGGCCGCTCGGGGCGCTGGGATGGGGCTTCAGGGAGGAGGGCGTGTGGAGCAGGAGGCGGCAGATCGCGGTGTTGACGGGGTTCTTGTTGAATATTATATTCGGCTTCTTGAAACTGTCTGGGTGAGTGGATGGGAGGCTGCACGTGGATGCATGGACTGGGAGTTCGAGGCGTCCGTGGATTTTTATTATTTCGGCATCTATCTAATCTCGTGATACCCGCTGCTAGGTATGCAGCTCTACTCTTTGACAGAAGAGATACAAATATTACAGGCTCTGTCCTGAATTGGACGACGTATTGAAGTCTTGATTATTTTCTAAGAACGGACTATTCTGTCCAGCTCATCTACTATTACCTTCGTAGCCCAATCGAGGACTTTACCCATATCTTCAGCCGTATCCTTGGGCATGGCTTTGATGCCTATTCTTTTACAAACCTCCTCATCCACCTCGCCATTGATATCGCCCTCTTTGAATAAGAACTTGTGGTCCTTGACATAGTTCGGCCACACGATATCATCCACATAACCTGGCGGGTCCTCCCAGAAGCCTTCCAGCGTGACGTACCCAGATCGCGCCTCGCGCCTACGCTTAGCCGTCTGATAATTCGTGCGCAAGAATAACTTCACATCAAATTGATCCCTTATACCCAGCTCCGCCATCTCCTCCGAAAACAGCAGAAAGCCGTCCACCATGGCAATCTTGCGGCCACCCAGCCTCTCCGCGACGCCGTCCTGTTCGAAGAACGCCTGCACCCGCGTCCTGCAGCGCTCGATCGCCTCGATTGCAATCACGCACCCGCCGACGGCGTTCTTGTCTTCTTTGCTTACAAAGTCGGGCGGCGGCTCGCCGTGCGCGCGCATGTGGGCCAGCGCGGTGCGCAGCGCGGGTGCGTCGATGGCACCCAGGCAGTCCCAGTCCTGGATTCCCTTGTCATTGACCGGGATCTGTGAGTCGTGCTTGTAGAAGTCGTCGAGGTGCAGGATGTACGCGTTCGGCAGGATGTCGCGCAGGAGGCGGGCGAGGGTCGTCTTGCCGCTGCTGGAGGGCCCGGAGAGGCCGAGGAGGACGGCGGGCGGCGGCGACGACGACGACGTCGGCTTGGCGGTGCTGCTGCTAGCGGAGAGGTCGAAGGTGCCCGGGCCCGGGGCGTCCGTCTGCGCGATGCCTGCCATCTGTGCGGCGGAGAGGTGGGCTGGCGGGGAGGGCCGGGCGGTGGGGTGGTTGTGAGAGAGCTTGGCGGCAGAGAGAGTAACGGGCCTCCGCCGGGCTCTCGTCCGGGGGCAGGGTCGCGCGAGGGTCCGCAGCGGAGGTAAGGGGGGGCAGAAAGTGGATTTCTCCCTTTTATTTTTCGTAGCGTTTGAGGCCGTTGCAGGAACGGAGGGGCAGCGCAAGGCACCTGGCAGATGGACCCCGCGCCGGGGAGCGGCCTATGACGATTGGTGCGGCGGCCTTGCGGCAGCAGGCACAGGGTAGATCTGGCGCGGAAATTGGGGCTGCCCCAAGTGAGCGCAACACACCTGCGTGTCCTTAGTCTCCGGCCTCCGGCACATACGAGCGAAACATCGCCCAGCTGGCTCTCTGAGATGGAGCCGTCGCCGCTGACCCAGGTGTCTCGCCCAGACACGTTCCAGCCCAAAATCGTCCAGCTTTACGAGGCCCTGTTCCAGCTCTCCAATGCCGACGACGACCACGACTATGAACAATCCGAGGGCTTCTGGCAGGAGTTCTTCCTGCTCAAGCCGGACCCCCCGAGCTTGCGACGAGTCTTGCAGGACCTGAGTGCCGACCAAATGCTGCACCTCCAGGTAAATAGCAGTCTCAGCTGTGCTTTGCGTCCATGCTGACCCCGGTATTGCTGGAAAGGCCCCCGCGCAGCAGCTCTTCTCCCGCGCAATTGATCGCGTGCAAGCCGCCAAAGCTCCGTCCGACGAGATCGCGCTTGATGTAAGACCGACCGACCCCGCCGTTTGCGTCTCTTCCGTTTTCCAGAAAACCCGCCGACTTACGAACTAGACTTTGACAGTCTTCTTAGGCGCCGTGCTGAGCAAGAAGTACACCAATCCGAGCTCCGATATCCTTTCCGTGCTCGCCGGCCTCGATGATGCCGACGCCGTCCTTAGCGACCTGGTGGCTGCCCTGGATAATATCATTCGGAGTGGACGGAATAGTGAGTCTCCCTGAGAGACCGCGCGAGACTACTGGAAGTGCTTTTTTCAGGCTGGAGAGGAATGCTGACACCAGAATAGTCCAAATCCGCAGGAAGGCCATCCGTGTGGCTCTCTCCATTACTTCGGGAGCGTATTCGACTGGCTTGATCTCATACTTCACACACCGCGACCTATTCCCATCATTGATGAAGGTATGGAGGCAAGACACAATTTCGCAATTGCTGTGCTGATGAATCTATAGTTCGTGCAGGACTCTGAGCTGTCAGGCGAGATCTCCGAACCATTCATCCTCCTAGGACTCCTGGCCAATTACAACAAGTTCGAATTCCAGAATCCCTACCGGCTGCGCCTCGACGACTTCGTCAATGATGTGGCTATCAAGAAGACGGTTCAATGCGTGGGGAACACTTGTCGCGACCTGAGGGACAGATACGTTGCTGCGCAGGATGATACCCCTGAGGCTTGGTCAATTGGCACTGCTCTCAGCTATGTGGGCTTGGGTGCCCTGACTGGCTCTCGTCCTGCGTCACCCGCACCCTCTCCGGAGGAGGCCCAGTCTCTGTTCACTACCTTGTATGTTACTTCTCAATTTCAATTAATGAAGATCAAACTGACGATCACTTCAGGCCCGGCCCGGAAGCTGCCATTCTCCTTTCCGCCTATGATTTTGCGAACGCAAACAAGCTGTTCTGCTTCAATCTGATCAACCTACCGGCTGCGAGCAAGACGGACATTACTCCTTTCAGCGCTTTTCTTTCTCTCACATCCTATCTCTTTCAGCATGCCCACCGTTCGGCAAGAACGGCACTCTATTCTCACGTGAATCTCTACATTCTGCAGATTGTCATTGAAGATCCCGCGCTTGCGAAGCGGATATGCAGCGAGGAAAGCAAAACTCCGGTCAGGCTCTGCAGGCAGAGACAACCCTATCTGCCGGTTGTGCGGACAGATAGGGTCCTGGCAGCGTACATTCTGGACATGATGATTGATGGCATTAACCACAACCTTCGGCGCCGCCTTGACACCGAGTACTACATGTACGATTCGAATTCCATATGTAGAGAAACTCGTGCTGATTTTTTTAGTCTCTGTTTAGGAGTCATACTACGCATCATCTCTTTCCTGGCAAGATCACGGATACGATTTGGTAAGAGTTCTACACTAGTCTACACCATCTCAGACCCTTTGCTCACCACCAAAAGCCTACCACTGGTCCGAGTTGTGGCGATCGCTTCTCTCGTTCATCCGGTTCCTGACCACATACGCGAACGACATCAAGTCTCTCCGTGAATCCAATCGCTTGATCGACGACACGGTGAACCTCATTGCCCTTTCTCTCTCTGCCGGCGAGTCTTTCCTCCCTGATGCGGCAGCATACGACGACCTCTTCTACAAGCTGGTTGAAACGGGTGACATCCTCACCAAATTCCGCGATGCCTACGACCTTGTCAAGCAGTCTAGCTCCAACTCGATCGAGACCTTGGTCAGCGTATCAAGGCACTACCACGAGCTGTTGGAAGGCGATGAGAAAGGAAAGGTCAAGAGCAAGAACCTCAGCCCAAGAGAGGTCAGTAAGGTCATCAAGCAAGGCTATGAGACCCTTTCCATCCAGGCCAGAGAGGACCTGGACCATTGGGAGAGGTTCCGCGAGGCGGACCACAAGGTTGTGCTCAAAAAGGTGTCGAGAGCAGCGGTTGAAGATGCTAAGATGTTAGTTGCCGAGAAATGATCCCTTCATGGTAGGTAGCAATTATGGGAAAGGTAGCATTTATGTGGATCAACTTGTACTGGAACGGAAAATTTAGAAGGTTATACTATTCTTGCTTTTGATCCGGAA
>RHKH01000185.1:33151-60685 GCA_009829795.1 Lasiodiplodia gonubiensis | reverse complement strand
CCCCCCCCGGTTCCCTTGGAAGGCTTACAAACCCTTCTCATGTGAGTAAGCATCATCTACCACCGAGAGCAAAGAAAAACCTGCTTCGTGCGGTCCGCCTCCTCAAGCCACTCTCACTGTGTTCTTCGCCCCGCCGTCAGAGCATGATATGTACGTAAGTACATACTTCCGGTGCGCGCGCACTGCACGCAAGTGTGCACATCTATAAGCACGGTAAGACAGGGGGAAAGCGGCAGGGCAGCGCACAGCATATGCAGGCCCGCACCCACACACACTTCTCAAACTGCTGCTTTGGTGGACGATGAGTATGCACTGTTTGTGTCATCCCCACCCGAACCGCAACCGCGGTTCCTGGCTAAGGGCGACACTTGGGGGGACCTAGACCTAGAACCCGCGGCTGCATCGTCTAAGTGTATGCATGTGCGCGCGCCATGGATGGGGGGTTGGAAGAAGGGGGGATGAACGGCTACACGGGCGTTGCTTGCTGCGGTGCGACACTACGTTCGCTCGTTTAAACCCACGCCGTGCGTCGGGCGGACTGATTGTTTGTGGCCGAGGCCGGAAATGGTGTCTTTGAATGCTGGGACGCATTTTGAGGACGGAAGGCTGGGTGTCGGGTTTGCGGGAGGGAGGGAAGTTTGGACGGCGAACGTGTCCGGACTGCGCAAACATACGTTCTTCTTGATCCAGATGAGGGAATTCACAAAAGGTCAGGAGCGCAGGGAAGAAGGTTTCGACCTGCATGTTGCGATCTGTCGGGTGCATCTAGGCGAAGTCAATCTGGCACTTATCTCGATCCGCTATGCAGTGTGCCGCAGTCAAAAAGTGTAGATGGAAAAGAGAGGCGGTCATCTGCGCATCGCATGCAGGTAGCCGCAGGTAAGCAATGGAATCCGGGTTTTGTTAGAGCTGGTGGTGAGATGAAGATCAATGGATAGTCATGAGCGGCGACTGCCGTGCGGTTCGTCCATGAAGCAGAGCAACGGCAGCAGACGACCATTTGTCTGAGACAAGCAGCAGAAAATGGCTTGCCCGCTTAAGCGAGGCGTTGAGACTATTTTCTTTACCACATGCAGGCAGCCGGGGACCATTGCGGGGTTGCGGAAATGACCGTTGGAGAAACATGCGTGGGCATTCACGACCAAGAAAGGTCCTTCTTGTGCAAGTGTCTATCATCAATGGATCGACCTGCCTGCAGCCACCGTCTCCCCACCATCATCAAGCACCGCCTCGCACTAGACGAAGGCGCAAGGAGTACAAAACCCGACAACCCGGTCAGCGGGAGACGGATGACTGAAAAGGGCTTTTGCTGCTGCAAGAGGCTGGGGGATTACGTTGCTCCAAGGCAAAGCTGCGCAGATGACCGGATAGCAGACAGGGTTTGCAGCGGCCCGGAGTCTCATGCAGGACGGGAGAAGCCATAGGTGTGGTGGAACACAGCTTGTGTGAACCACCGCAGGACACTCATTAACGGCCTGCAGAGGCAATACGGGCTCACTGAGCTGCCGGAAGGCCTGGACGGACCATGGTCCGAGTGGCTTAAGGCCGGAGAAGACGATGGTAGACGGTAGAAAATTTTATTACTCACCGTGAAAATTTTTTCACTGAATCATCAGAGCCCAGTGCGAGACTAGCTGCGGTTCAGGCAGCAGTCCCCGGACCGCAGAAGAGCCCAGCACTCTTGGGAAGACGTTGAGGACGTCTGTGCCGGCCCGGTGGCGATTGGTAGTCACAGATCGACATGCGGACGGCACTGGAGGCTAATGGCTGTTCCCTGAGGCTGCAGCGGGAGAGCAGCGGGAGCGCATCGATAGCGCAGAACCACGCCGGCGGCCCCACAATGCGCCAAACTCAGGCCTCCTGTCGCTTAAGCCTCCTCGCGCCCGCTGCGAATCTTATTATGACGTGCATGGTGTGGTGTCGGGGCCGCTGCAGGCCAACGCCTGGTGTTGAGTGTTCAACCACCTCGACCTGGAGGCTGCACAAGCGATCATCTGAAGGAAACCTGCGGCCGTCCGCGAGCAATGGCATTGCAAGGAGGCCCGGGAAAGCGCACCTTGGAGTCGGCGGCCCGTACGATAAGTGATGAAACAAAATGTCTTGAAGGACGTTGGGATGGCCCAATGGCATGGCGCACCATGATCCAGAACCCCAGATCGAGGTCGCAGCAACGGCCGACCGTGTTGAATCCAGTGGTGCTGCGCAGAGAATCTGCAGGTGGCCGGCCGGGAAGACGCGTAGACGCACGATGTGGCTGCAGATATCACGAGCCGCGCTATGTGCTCCCCCAGCCGCCGAACGGCCGGGCGCGCCGCACACCCAGCGCGCAACACGAAGACAGTCTGAAACCAGAGGAGAAATGGACGGAGTGGACGGAAGTTTTGAGACACGACCAGCCCATCCGGACAGAAACGGCAGCGAAGAAAGGGCGGTTGGAGCCGACGCAGCCGCGCACATGGAATTGACGAACAGGAGGAATGGACATTGATACCCGACCATGATCATCTGCACGAACGCCGGCTGATGGAGAAGGTGCTGAGCAACCCCGCCTAATAAGCCGCAGCACGCGCAAGGTGAGCATGCAGGGTCCCATGGACCCCATGGATCGTCTCTGCAGGGCCCTCTGGATGACAAGATAAAGGTAGCGCGACTGGCCGACTTGGGCTGCGGGGCCTATCACCGGCGCTTATCTGCCCACCCAGAGGATCGGCTGCCTCTCTGGGCGTGGTGGCTTTTCGCGCTGGGCCAGATGGATGCGACGGCGGGTCGATCGATTGCGTGCATGGCGGCCGCCCAAGCCGCCCGTCGCGCAGCAATGGCAAGGGCAGAGGCGCGGCGTGACTGCCTGTAGTGGAGTGGGATGGTGCGGAGGAGGCAGGCGGATGGCAGGGATTGCGGGTTGATGAGCGGTGTGGGGGAGCGGGCGGGTAGATGACCTCTCGAGATGGAGCCGGGTGCCGGTAGCGCTGGTGGGCTCTGATCATGCGCGCGCGAGCGGTGTGTTGGAGCGGATTTCCGTCTGGAGAGCTGGAGCTGTCGCTGGATCGGGAGCTGGAGGAAACCGAGCTGTTGGGGGAGGAAGGGGCGCGCTGACCTCAGGCTGATGATGCTGGTGAGGGGCTTGCAAGTCAGCCAGGGCCCTGTGCGCTCCACACGGCGCTTCGGGCTAGGCCGGCCGTATCGATAGAGCAGATAGCGATAAGGATGGCATTTGCCCACCACCATCATTGCGGCGCGAGGGTGTGCGCGGGCTGTCAGGTGCGGGCGGCTGTCTCAGACGCTTTCACATGCCCGCCTGGCGTGTCCACGAGGAGCGCTGGCCGGCCCCCCCAATTGCGGAGCGGTCTGGCTAGCGGCCGTCAGATGGCAGCCTTCGCGCCGCCTATGATGCAATTGACCAAGCAGCCTCGAGCGGCCAGGGACGCGCCAGGCCCAAGGCCCCAGCCCGCCGCGTGGCTGGTGGCGGCGCCGGACGGGGATGCAGGAGGGCAGCGTGTCACCAGGTCAGCCATTGGAGGATGGAGATTGGAGATAGCGGTGCCGGCCGCAGCGGACGGAGTTACTGTCGACTGACAGCCCACCGCTGGTCGGGCGGGCTAGACATTGCGCGAAGTGGGCTCGTCAATGGCTGCCCTGCGGCGCGATATCCGACGCAAAGCGGGTGCAGCAGGCATTGACGTTGCGCGCGGCGGACTGAGCGCGGCGGGCGCCGTGTCGCCGGCAGCTTGCTTGCTTGCTTTGTCCTGCGACACGTGTACGCAGAGTCAATGCCAGCGCCGGACAATGGGCGTCTCGTCGAAAATAGCTGCGTCACCGCGGCCAACAATGGCTGGCCCCCCACCTGCGCGCGCAAATGCGAGCGCTGCCAGCAGCACGCAGGCGCGATATGCGTCCGCGCTTGGCCGCGATAGGCATGGCGCCGAACCCTGGGCCTGACTCATTCGCGCTCACTGCGAACCTCCCATCACCTGCTCCAAACGCCGCCCGCAAGAGCACGCCAGGTATCCAGACCTGCGCGGCGCAGAAGCCGCCAGCAGCATGTCCCAGCACCAGGCCGCCCTATCAGCGCCGGCGCAGAGCCCAACGCACTGCCACACCTCCGGCCCTTCTCTCCTGTTCGCCCGCCTTCCTGTATCATGCTGACGAATGGCCAGCCCGCTCACCTCAGGCCGCTGAGAAGCGCGCGAGTGTGCCTGATGATACTCGGAGCTAGCCAGCCCTGCCAGCAACTGACACCTGCGATCTGCCGCCTTGTCGCAGCCCGCCCTTGCGGCGCCAGGCTCTTTGTCCCATTGTGCGAGCCCACGCTCCGCCTGATTAGAAACCAGTCATCTGCCCTCTCCAGTCACTCACACAGCCCTCTTTGGTCGTGGTTCATAAAGCACGCCTTTGTCCGCGCCCCACGGCGCTCCCAGAGGTCCCCCCATTTCCGAACCACGGTTCCTGCCCGGCAGTCCCAAGCTGCCCTCACACTGCGCGCCCGACTGCCCCCAGGCAATAAATTCCCAGTTCTGCCTGCTCTGCCAATCTGACCGGCGCAGCGCCCCCCGGTGCACTGCCATTGGCTGCTCCGCGCTTGTTACGTCTTACGCTCAGACTCGCATCTATTCATAAAGCAGCCTATTGTCCGCCTCGCCACCCTAGCCCGACCGCCGCCAGACAACGCAACACTCTCGACACCTCAGCGCAACCCTTCCAGCACCTTCCCCTGCAGCCTAGGCTGCCTCCAAAACCGGCGAACGCCCCCAATTCTCAGCCTCGCCTCCCAATCCCTCTCTTGCACGCGACAATGGCTTCGCATCACACGACAACCACCCCCTCCAAGCCCGACGCACGCTTCTCCGTCTCTTCCCTGCTGTCGCCTCCAGAGATGAAGCGCTCTGAGAGCTTTTCCAAGTCGCCCGCCGACCGCGCAATGGATGCGACACCTCCAGTCAACCGCCTTACCGTCAACTCTCTAGGCAGCAACATCCGGAGCTCCGCAAAGGGGCTGCCTCCCTCCCCGCCTGTTTCGCCCTTCGACAATCTCCACAAGGAGGACTCTCAGTGCTCGGTGGAGGAGGATACGAGCAGGGACCCGCCTCTGTTCCCGGCGTGGAGCGGTGACAAGATCGGCGCGACAACCGCGCCCCTGTTCCCTAGCGTTGGAACGACTCCTGAGCACGATGCTCTCATCTCAAAGCACATCGCCGAATCCCGACTGGCCAATGTCTACGACCGACCGACCCGCGAGGAGTACCAATTGGCAATCGCCTGCAAGTCAATTGCCGTCAGCCAGTGGCAGAAGAACCCCGTCGCGTGGATGCGCAACGAGCGCGCAACCTGGAGCATGTACGGCCCCAAGGCGACCCAGCGCTCGCACTTGCGGGCGTTGGCCCCCGCTCCCGCCGGCGTGCGCAAGACCAAGCCTGCCGCCCCCAGACTGCCGCGCGCGCCCCGAGTTACGAAGCGCACTCCCAAGGCTGCCCTGCTCGAGTCATTCGACGCAAAGCCCCCGACGCCCAAGGCTCCCCGGGTTCCGGCCTCGCGAGATGACGTCGACTTCCACAAGATCCCGAACTATGCGCCGCCCCTGGAGACGCTTCCCGAAGATGGCAGGAAAGCTTTGAAGGCGGAATGGAAGGGTCAGCCCCTTGACCTGTCCGCCGATCCCGACCGGGGTGAACTCCACCCCTCCGAGCTTAATGTCGCTTCCACACTCCGACTCACCTGTGCAACCTACCTTTACAACAAGCGACGCATCTTCCAGGCTCGCGTCCGCGCCCTTCTTAGGGGCGAAGACTTCAACAAGACCAAGGCTCAGCAGGCTTGCAAGATCGACGTCAACAAGGCCAGCAAGCTGTGGGCTGCCTACGAGAAGATTGGCTGGTTCAAGCCTGTCTATTTCCAGCAGCATCTCGACAACTTTAACGACTGGGAGAACTAGAAGCACTGCGCCGCTTTGATGCTTGCGTCGATTCGCGGGCGGATCGCTGATCATGTGAAACACCTGATCATTCAGCCTCAGGCCCTCGCCGCGGAGCCAGGTCCGCTTCGCAGGCTTGTCGCGTTCGCACTTTCATCTCTTGCGCAATGTTTCGTTGTTTCATCTCTCGTCATGTCCTCTCCTTTCGTCCCGTACACATCTTGCATCGTGGTCCCCCAGATTGGGTCTCTCGGTTACATGGGCATTGACCGGCGGAATTGGCGTTACTTTCGGTTCTTCAGATTATGGCTCCATCCCTTGTTGATGTGAAGCCGGAGCGATCCCTCGCATTCACATATCTGGGTCACGAACACAGCATCTCACGACATCGGCGTTCTTTTAGGAGTTGGAGTTTTGTTTTCAGGTATCGCGCTCAACGTCATCCTCGCCACTGCTTAGGCTTGAGGGTTGGCTGTTCTCTCCCTTTGTTCGGCCATCTGTTCTGTGTTTTCGGTTCCCCGGCGCACTCCATCATCGTCATCGGCACTTACACTCTGATACCCCCACCACTCATATGGTAGCAGCACCCAGCATGTAGCTCGTCTTGTTTCATTGATTCCGGCCTCAACACAGCGTTCGGGATGGGTTAGCGAAGATTGATTGGGGGTCATCAAAGACAACACTTTGAAGCCCATAGGCGGCAGTAGGAAATCGATCTTAGACATTTACACTTGAACATGATTCTGAACACTGCCTAATTTGCATCATAATTAAAGACAAAAAGACCCTGCCCAGACAGCCCTGTAGGCCGACGGTTTGGGATATATGTCGGAAACACTAGCTATCTAGCGTCGCCTCTTCATACCTACCTACCTAGCTGGCAAGCCGTCTCTGGAATCATTCTTTATCGTGTATATGGGAAGCAATGTCACTCGCGAATGCACACCGCGTCGCCGCGGCTACATCAGAATCCGTGTCTTACGGATCGTACGCCCAGGAGCAACAAGCTCATCGACAGAGACTCACACCTCTCCAGCACCATTCGCTCAAGCATCCAACGCCGACAACGACGACGAAGCTTGAAGCGGACATGCTCTGCTCTGCTGAGCAGCAACCATCACATCCGCTCCACTGTTCCGATCGCCAGCCGCAGACACAGCCGTCGCCCGCGCCGTTCTCAATATCGAATGTGACAACTGCAGCACCGTCTGGAAGAGCAGCACCCGTCACAACAGCTTCTCCTCCCAAGCCTAGCTCGTCGTCGTCAACACAGCCGCAATCGCCACCAGTGCTACTAACACCGCCTCCACCACCGATACGAACGCACGCCAACGCTATGGCAGCCGCTTTCGCTGCCACCGTTCCGGGACTTTCTCCTCCGCCTTCTCCCGATACCACCGTGACGGCGGCGGCGGCGGCAGCAGCAACAACGACAACAGTCAAATGGGCGGTAGCAACAACAACAACAACCTCACCTTCTACCCCCAAGCCACCACTTCATTCGGCGCTGGTCCTGCTACAACCCTCTCCCCCCCTCTCGCCTCCTCGTACTCCTTCTTCTTCTCCCCCCTCCTCCTCCGCCGGCCTCTCCGGAGAGACCGGAAGAGGCGGAACGAGGGGGGGCCTGGGTGGCGGGGGGCGGGGTGACCGACACTTCGACTACTCACCGCCAGCGTCACCGCCGCCGCAGTCTCCGCTGCTGCGGCCGGATGGAATCCTCCTCCACCGCACGTCTTCGTCTTCGTCGTCGTCTAGCGATAGCAGCACCGGCACTATTAGGACGCCGGGACAACAGCAGCTGTCATCCCCCTGGAATTGTTTGGACTTCCTAGACGGGCCGAGTGTGGGAACCGCGGCTCCTCCTCCTACTCCGACGATGCCCACGACGATAACTACTACTGCTGCTGCTGCTGCTGCTTCTACCGCTCCCACCACTCCTACCACTCCTACCTCTCGCCCTACTACAGGTGAAGGACGGGAGCAGAGTGGGGACAGTTGTCGCGGTAGCGAAGAGGGCGGCACG
This sequence comes from Lasiodiplodia gonubiensis, assembly GCA_009829795.1. Classification (NCBI taxonomy): domain Eukaryota; kingdom Fungi; phylum Ascomycota; class Dothideomycetes; order Botryosphaeriales; family Botryosphaeriaceae; genus Lasiodiplodia; species Lasiodiplodia gonubiensis. The sequence goes on along the minus strand of RHKH01000185.1, from coordinate 52,757 downwards.
CCGGTGAGGAGGGACGCGTCGCTGGCTCTGGCTAAAAAGCAGCTACCACCGGGCGCGGCGGCGATGGTGATGGCGGCGCTGCAGAGGCGGCGGAGCAACAGCGCGGCGTACAGGGTGCAGTGTGCGGCGTGCGGTAGGTGCAAGCCAGAGAGGAGCCGGTTCTGCTGCAGCTGGCCGCCGGTGCATCTGGTGTTGTTCGGGGCGACGGGCGGTGGTGGGTGGAGGGAGAGGAGGAGGGAGAGGATGAGGGGGTTGAGGGAAGAATGAAGAGACAGAGAGGGTCGATGCTGAGTGGGTGGTAGGGAGACTGACGGAGGCATAGAATGAAGATGGGAAAGTGTGGGTGACACAAGGGTGATGCATCAAAGGGAGCAACAAGCGCAGGTGCATTTGCGGGATTTAAAAACACATGGGGCATTGAGATGGGCGTTAAGTTGTTTTGATTGTGGATAAGGATGCAGGTGGTACATATGGAAGTGTTTTGAACGTAGCTTTGAGTACACGGCGTTGAACATTTGTTCATAAATGCTTTAGGTAGCGGCTCAAATGAAAGACATGCAACTATCTCGAACAGATCTCGACGGCCATCGTAGCTACGCGGCATAATTGGGGCTTTGTTGGCCGTGCGGATAGACTCGAGCGCGGTCAGATTGACTTGTATCGCGGGTGGGACTTTTTGGATTGATAGGTGGGTCTCTCCTGCCCAGGCGGCCTGAGACCAAAATGAAGACGAAGTCTTGGCGACGATGTTTGTCGTGTGCACGGGCTCCGGACGGTAGTACAGACGCAATTCGATGATGGGAATTGTTTGGGGGCAGCATTGGGGCGGATAGTTGGCGTGGATGGTGGTTGGCGCGTCGCGGTGCAGCAGCTGCGGCGACGATCGGAGGTCGCGGATCCTGGGGGGCTGAGGCTGAGGCGTCAGGCGCGCCAAGGACTCCTAGAATAGCGACCGACTGCCATCAAGGCCCGCGCCTCTCCATAACGGTTTCAACAAACACTTCCCCGCCCAGCGACCGACTATCTGCGCCCATCGGATGCTCCTGTCCGCACAGGAGTCCTCGCGCGCACCATGTCGCAGACCGAAATGCAGCACACCGACTCGCTGAGCAGCAACGACAACGGTGCCGAAGACACCAAGAAGACGACGAAGAGCAAGAGACCCGCCAGTACGATAACCACGCCATGCCTGCTGCCCTCACTCCATGACTAACCGCCTGCGCAGACACCGCCTTCCGCCAGCAGCGCCTCAAGGCCTGGCAGTACGTTGCTCCCGCCCGCTGCCGCAATCCACTGCGCCGCTGACGCTGACTGCCCGTAGACCCATCCTCACCCCCAAGACCGTCCTCCCCCTCTTCTTCGCCGTCGGCGTTATATTCGCGCCAATCGGCGGCTTGTTGATATGGGCGAGCGCTGAGGTTCGTGCCCTCGGAACGGGAGCCTTGTCGCTGCCCAGGTGCTGACGACGACGTTGCGCAGGTCGAGGAAATCTCCATCGATTACACAGACTGCTTGAACAAGTCGCCCGTCGACTCGTCCAATTCCACTTTCCCTCCCTCCGCTCGTACCTTCGAAGATGTTCCGACGGATCGCGTGTCGAGCTATTTTAAGGCCAGCAACCCGAGCGCGCTGGCTCCCTCGTGGGCGCACAGCTTCCAAAACGTTACCTATGATCCGAATCAGGAGGAACCGTACAATGCGACCATGTGCTCCATCCAGTTCGAAATTGAGAATGAGATTGGCCCGCCCGTTCTCCTGTACTATCGCCTCACCAACTTCTACCAGAACCACCGTCGCTACGTGAAGTCCGAGGACCCCTCGCAACTCCAGGGCACGTTCCGCAGCAACTCTTCGGTCGATGGCAGCGACTGTGATCCGTTGAAACTGGACAGCAAGGGAAAGGCCTACTACCCGTGCGGCCTGATTGCGAACTCGGTCTTCAACGACACCTTCTCCCAGCTGACTCGCCTTAACCCCGCGAGTGGACAGAGCGACTACTACAACATGACGGCCAAGGGAATTGCTTGGGACAGTGACAAGGAACTCTTCAAAAAGACGGCCTACAGCAACTATCAGGTCTCGCCGCCACCCAACTGGGAGACTCGTTATCCGCTAGGCTACACGGATGATAACCCCGTTCCCGATATTTCCCAGGACGAGGGTTTCATGGTCTGGATGCGGACGGCCGGCCTTCCTACCTTCAGCAAGTTGGCCATGAGGAATGACAACGAGAGCATGACTGTGGCTAGGTACCAGATCGATATTCAAGACAGTGAGTTTGCCCCCCGGTACCGCGCGATGTCGGCCGCTAATGTTCGGCAGACTTCAATGTCACGGCGTACGGTGGCACCAAGTCGATCCTAATTTCGACCCGCACCGTCATGGGTGGTAAGAATCCTTTCCTGGGGATTGCTTATGTCGTGGTTGGCGGCATCTGCATCGTCCTCGGAACTCTCTTTACGGCAACGCACCTGATCAAGCCGAGGTAAGATACCGCGCTCGGGACAAAGCTCTAGCCGGGCTTGCTGACATGGATCCGCAGAAAACTTGGCGATCACACGTACCTCACCTGGAATAACGAAGGAGCCAGCACGGCAACCGCGACCGGCCGAAGCATGAGACCCGGTGAAGCTTGATGACTTCGATCAGGATATTTTTTCCGCGTGAATTCTTTGATTGTTTGCGATGGTGGGCCGGCGTTCAGGCATTGGGATCGTGTATACCGCGTAGGCGATCTTGGTTTTTCCTTCTTCTAGAAGTCTCAAGTTTTCTCAATGATGAACCAAATATTTCTTCTCGACCTCCCTTTGCCGAAGGTGAAGAAGATCTAGACATATGCTCACGGGCCCTAGGTTTCACCCGCGCTGAACTAGACGGCTCCCTCCACGCGACGACGACATGCGGCGCCTTTGTCACAGAGTGACAGGCCCACGGCGTACCGTTTGCATCAAAGTGGAAAGGCTCCAGAGTGCGCCACAGCCGCGTTCTAGAGAAGCAGTCATCATGTCCGCCAGAAGACATGCACATCCAGAACTTATTGAGAAATGGGATAAATATCGCGGCTATGGAGTCCCAGAGTGCCGGCATCAGCACTCAGCTACGCAGAGCTCCTTCCAGCAATCCGCACTCTTACCGGCTTCTCATAACTGGCATTCGCCCTCATATACGAAAGATGCTCAAGCGGCTCCTCATCTTCTTCTCGCTGAGTGCTCTGGCACTCGGAGAGATCAAGCACTTCAACTGCTCGGCAACGGCGCACGACGAGATCATCAAGGCGCACGCCGACATGGCTAAAGGGGCGCGCATCGGGTCGCCGGCGGCACGGGCGTTCCTAGAGTCGCGCGCGCCCATCGCCGTCGACACGTACTTCCACGTGGTGACGACGGACGCGAACAAGGCCAAGTACTCGAACTGGCAGAAGATGGCGCAAGACCAGGTGGGGGCGATGAACAAGGCGTACAACCCGCACGACATCAGCTTCAACCTCAAGGGTTCGGAGCTGACGGTCAACGACAAGTGGGCGGTGGGGGCCGACGGCGACATGGACGCGATGAAGAAGGCGCTGCGGAAGGGGTCGTACCGGTCGCTCAACATCTACTTCCACTCGGACCTGCAGGGCGGCATCCTCGGCGTGTGCACCATGCCGAGCTCCATCGGCAGCAACCCGACGCCCGCCACGTACCAGAAGGACGGCTGCAACGTCCAGGCCGGCACCATGCCGGGCGGCAGCACGCTCGGCTACAACCAGGGCATGACGGCCGTCCACGAGACGGGCCACTGGATGGGCCTGCTGCACACGTTCGAGGGCAACTCGTGCTCCGGCGATGGCGACTTCATCGCCGACACGCGCGCCGAGAAGCAGCAGACGGACGGCTGCCCCATCGGCAAAAACACCTGCCCCGGCGTCGCCGGCGTCGACCCCATCCACAACTACATGGACTACAGCATCGACGCGTGCTACGAGGACTTCACCGCCGGCCAGCAGGCGCGGATGAAGCAGCTCTGGGCCCAGTTCAGGGACGGGAAATGAGTTGATGAAGCCGAAAAAGAGCTCGGGATTAGATGGGGTTGGGAGGCTTTCTGCCGGCGCTGATTGCTGCTTTTTTCTGCTTTTCGATGCCCTTTTACCTTTTTGGAACAAGAAACAGATCGCATTTGCTTGGCATGCGTCCACGGTCGCTCATCTCGATAGTGTTTGATCCTGTTTATAGCAGTGTAGTCATCAACAATATCAAGTCTCTTCAGCCACACCCACAGCCTTCCAATTTGGCGTGATTACCTAATTGGGAATTAAACTTGGTACGTACTTCGCCACCTCTACCGGGTGAGCTTTCGGTCCGACCGGCAGATCGAACCACACCTCACCACCGACACTTCGCTGCTTTCGCCACCCGCGGCGCCGTCTGTTTCCTGTTCCCTCGGGTCTCCAATTTTCTTGACTAAAGAAGCTAAACATGGCAATCGACACCCGGCGCCATCTTTTCCCACATTTTCCTCATCCCATCGAACCACGGTACGCACGTATATCCGGCGTGGGAACTGCAGTGCCCGTGCCCGTTCTACAGACCCGGCCCGTCGTTTTTCGCCCATCTCCGACGCATCCTTGTGCCGTTCCCACCATTTTTTTTTTAAAGTTCCCACTACCATCCTTGCTGCTCTCTCCACATGGACCCTGGTTCCTTGGAAAAATTTTAGGATGGAGGAACCCTTGATGGAAGAGTAGCATGAAGGTCAGTCGACATAAGGACATCGTCTAAAATTTTGCTCAACCCTGGAGCTGGGTCAATGCTTGATGGCATTAGCTAACCGTTATGCCGCTCTCTCTCTCTCATCCCTCCACTACTCCCTGATCCCCGTGTATTCCCCGAGCTCTAGAAATTGAGGCCCATCTCGGATAGATACATGTCCATGCTCCAAGGGGGGGGGCCGCCCGAGAGGGGGGCCGTTCTCTCTTCCCCCTTGGCCTGAGCATGAGCATGAGCCCCGGACAAGCCGGATTTTGCTCGCTAGTGGCTGAGAAACGGGGCAATCCGTTCCCCCGTTGCTTTTCAACGTCGGCCGATAGTAGTGACGGGGGAGCTTCGATAACGCTTAATGGAAGCTTGCCGTTGTGGTGGCGGTTTGAAGGATGAATAGGGCGTTCACGGCGGCTTCCGCGATCGACGATGTGGAGAAAGTGGCAGAAGACGCTATTGCTATACTACTGCTGCTGCATGTGCCAATTGGGAAAGTAGGCTATAGGTATTGAACCCTGCGGGGGGATCTGATCTAGCTTAGCCCGGCCGTCTCTCTCTTCTCTGGCTCCCATCATGGCCTATCCACGCGCGACAAGTTCCGGTAGGACCCAGCGTTGCGGTAGAAAGAGAGTAAGCCACGATGCCCGCAAGCATCCATCTCCTTCTTGGGCAGGAATATGACAGCTCACCTGGCGTTTCATCGACGTCGAAGGCAGAAAAGTAGCAGTGGAACATGAGTATTAGAAGGAATGCTCCAACTAAACGAATATCATACCGTTTTTCGTCACCTCTTTGATGTTGTTTTGTTCGGCTCTCTTTCCCAGTACGCCACCATTCGTCTCTGTATTCACGGTTGTCTCGCCTTACAGTGTTTCACCCAAGGGAAAGGCTTTCCCTGTCTCACACCGCGTCCCCGCCTCCGCAGCTCTGTACAGGGGTGTATCGCAGCCGAAGGCTAGCGTGAAGAATTGTAAGGCCCCAGGCGTAACTACACCTCAACTCTTCCTGATAAAACTAACATTTGTGGATAGCTGAAGCTGTCGTCCGGATAAGAATGTGGAATTTGAAAACTCTACATACACGTCTGAACGATAGCTTCAACTACCCACAACATGAAAAAAAAAAAAAAACAAATTCACGCTAGCTGGAGGGAACTGCATGTACCTACATTCCCTGACTTCGGCATTTGATCAGCGTTGGGGGCCCCGGCAACAAAGAAAAGCGGCGTAGATCAGTGTTAAGGCCGCCTTGTCACACCTTGAAACAGGCTCCAATCCAACACCCTGACCTCATGCACTAGACCCTATTTCTCACCATCTGCAGTGAGGTGCTGATCTCCCTCTTCATTTGGCAAAGCGCTCAGGCTCTTGCGCGGAAGTTCGTGCCGCCACGCGCTCGACAGAAGGTTTGAGACATCGACGTCGGTCGCCAGAACACTGTGTCTCCTTCCTTTGTTCCGAGGAATATGAGACAGGGGAAAGGTCTGGATCTCTTTTTGCTGGGCCGGATTTCTTCAGGGGTCTGGAACTTCTGGGACGTTTCGAGCTCTGGACTTCGGGCTGCTCGCAAAAGATCTGGAGCTAGAGTGTAGTACATACATCTAGAGCCTCATGTCCCGCGAGAGCGGGCTTTTGAGAGAAGACTATGTGGCTTGTCTAAGATAAGAGATCGCGGTTGTCGTTTGCGGGAGTGAGAGGTGACTGGGCCGGGAAGCGGGGAGGTGATGATGAAGGTGAGGCTCTTCTGTACGAAGGGAAAGAGATTACGCGAAGATGGAGAATTGTGGAAGCTGTGTTCCGCTGCAAGCGGCTGATCGTCACGAGGTGGTGGTGGACTTCGCTGGTCAAGTCGGAGCTGAGGTTCGTGTGACGATCTGTTGGCTGTTCACCACGCCAACCAATTCAGCTGTTCGTTTCTTTCATCTTCTCATGCCTACTGATGTTACTTTTCATGAATGTCATCACATGGTAATAGGCTGCTCGTCAGGTGAGAGAACCAGTCTCGTACGGCGTAGAGGCAAATATGTCTAGGATTTAAGATATAACCTCACAGTTCCTCGCTCCCTAGGCTACACCAAGAATTTTCTTGGATAATGATGATGCTTTCTACAACAAAAATCAGTCAATGCACTACTACTACTGTCGGTTCTTTACGGTGTCCTTGATCTCGGGCTCTCTTTCACTGTTTTCCCGCCGGCTACTGCTCCTACTAACTGAATCTGTTATTTGTTGCTCGCCATCAGTAAATAAGTCTGAACTAACTCATCATTTCTCGGCACTATTCAGCACCATGTTCATTTGTAAGTGATGGTCTTATAAAAACCGAGTCTATTATTATTGTGAGAGCGAACGAGACCTACGTTGACTCTCCGAAGTAAAGAGCCACGTCCTTGAGGAACACAGAAACATAAACAGAAGTACGGAAGTACCCTAGTAACAGTGTTGTCTATGGATTCGAGCACTCCAGTGTGGAATCTCGGTTTTCCAAAGCACGAAAGAGGTGCGCCCCAGTTGTGAAATATGGAGACCAGGTGCTACGCACTCACTACGGCATTTTCAAAACAGTCAGCTGCAACTACAAGCCAAGGGTAAGTGTATGCGATATGCCACAGATTAGCATTGTAGTGGGAGCCAATTTTCACATATAAGCAGCTGAAACTCTTGCTTATAGCCTCTTTGTGGGACAAAATTCCCGTTATGGGAACCAAGCCAACTATTCAAAGCACATACACTTCTCTGCTCCAGTGGGCTAAAGTGTATAGAACGAGGTTAGCTTCTTGCCTGCCCATATAACTACTCATAAAGCAGTAACGATGTGGCGTCTTAGACTGATGGAATGCTGTGGCTCATCATCTTTGAGTGAGTGATGATGCATGATCATTCCTTGTTGACGCCGCTTGAGCTTTTGTAAGAATATCTGACTCTTATTTCATACCTATGCCAATATGAGAGATCAAACGAAAGTAGCATATCTCCGTGTCCAACCCTTGTTGGCATTACACTTTTGCTTCGTTCTTCTGCAAGTAAGATTCCATGACCGGAAAGTCCATGGTGCGAAACCAGCACTTGCGCTCTCACCATCATGAAAGCTTACACCATACCCAGAACATTAGAATTCGGCACTTCATCCTCATTCTAGACTTCAGATGCATTTCAGAATCTTGTTATATTCGTGAGTCCCATCCTCTGGAAGATCTGTCAAGCTGGGTATCTTTGAACTGGGTGTACACAGCCTCCGGAGACCGCGCCGGAAGTGAAAATTTTCGGTGGAGGTTATGGGGGTGTAAGGACTTCATCGACGGAAACAATCAGAGCTGTGGTCACAATAGTATAAAATTGGTGTGGCTTCGAAATTCATACAAAAACCAAACTTTGAGTGACGAAGCACCAAACCGTTGGAACCGAGGAGCTATCACATGCCTGAACCCCATTCACATTCGTGTGGGAATGCTATCAAACGTATTCGCAACCATGCGAGTCCTAACCACGCAAGCATCAAAGGCCACTCCTGAGCAAACACGACAACACTGCATAAAGTCTTCCGCATTGACTCCTCCTTCTGCGCTACCAGTTTAGCTCCATTGCCTTATCAAGAAGGCGAGTATCTCTATTTCGTTGGTAGAATAAACAAGCAGTAGCACCGTCGCAGAATCAATCTTCTGTCCCGCAACATGCAACCAGTTTGAAACTCAGCAGCATGTACTGATGATGGAAAGACATGACCATACTTCGAAATTGGAATATGGCTACACAGGAACTCTTGGAAGGAACGGACCACGAACTCCGAGTCACAGTTGTCGTTGTAGAGAGCTTGTGTTCTTCAGCCAACTGGTCGAAGTCGATGGCCACATGAACCAGTATATCACACCCACTTTATGACGACTATCTCCTTCTAAATTGTTCTCTTTCGCTTCAGAATTACAAGCATGTGCACATCACTTCTACGAGACGTCGCAACGGACGACCCGTGATCTTGGCGTATGCAGCGGCTTCACATTGACTGCGTCATGTGCAGAGCTGCTCGAGGTAATGGGAAGTAATATTTTTATAAGGATTTTTCGGGGGTAAAGCGAGTTCTGCGCAGGAGTACCCATATGCGGTGCGGAAAACCATATCTACACAGCCGAACCGCCGCCGCACTGGGCCTTCACCGAATAAGAAGGATCACACTTTCCGCAGTGGTTGCGTTTGAGTACGATCGACTTTCGGATTTGTTGTGACGGTGGCATATTAAGACAGTGTCCAGCATCATCATTCGAAGTAACTTGGCTGCATCATCTTCTGAAATAATGAGACCTACTGATTACATACTGCAGGCTCGTAATAAACATCCAACCTAAAGAAAACGAAAAGACTCAGTGAAATGTCGTTGTCAATCAACCCGACCTGTCCAGTGAAGTCGGCATAACCCCGTAGCTATGAGTTTCTCGGCCCTTCCTGGCTTCTCTGCTCAAGTACCGCGAAGATGACGTGTTGCACGACGCCTCAAGCACCGCCGACGTCTTCATCACGGGTCATCACATGGCTAAATGCTGTGTCATATGCCTGCGGTCATGCAAAAATGCTCCATCAGCCGGCAAGCGCAAACCGCAGTTGAAGTGTTGATTGACTACACGGGCGCACCCGCACATGCGCCGCGTGCTTTCCCAACACGTGCAGGTCACCCCGCTGCTCTCCAAGGCCAGCGCCCACTTGACTCGCTGCCTTTTCGAGTGTAGGCCGCAACTACATATATAGTGTCCGAGTATGCGTGTGTAGCCCATCTTCTCATCACTATCGGCTGTCAAGACTCGGAGACTCGAGCGATTAGGACGCATCTACTTCTGCCGTGCCTGTTATGCCACACCATCCTTCAGCTCTCTCGGTCCTCGTGCGCCCGTACCTCCCCATCCACTCCCCCTTTCCACAACCTCCCAGCGCTGACTTCATACCCGACACCTTCACGTCAAACACACGAACTCCACCACCGAGCCGTCTTGCCGCTCCTCATCATCTTACACACTTGATGAACACCTTCCTTGCTCCTGTCCCAGCCCGATTCCGCCAATAGAGGAGGCCGATGGGTGGACGGAAGCCAAACAGAACCCGGACAACCGCCGAGTGCCCAGTCTGGCTGGATTAGAAAGTGATTTTCCGAAGTATTCCTTTAGAAAACCACAAAGGAAACCCCAGCTGTACTGTGTAAATGGAAATGGACGGGCCAAGGTGATGCGTGGATGTGTTCTTATAGTCCTTGGCGAGATGGGAATGGCCGGCAGCTGTCACGAGGAGAAGCGGGGAGATGCAGCTCATGACCGGCTGACCACAGCAGACAAACAAGGCAGCAGGCAGCGGATGGGGCAAGAGGGCGTGATCTTCTCGGGCTCGTTCCAGAAGGTGGTGTTTTCCATACGTTGCGCTCACTTGACCATCGTCGTCCTCAGGAGCGTGAAGAGTAGATACACCACAATTACACAACGTCATATATGCACATTTCAATTTAAACGCTAATTTTACAGATACTTATATAAACAAACGCTCTCTGCATACTGACGTGCTTCTGCTCTACCGATCTAATCTCTATCTTCTTGTTCCTTCGACATCTATCTCTACAAAGCCTTATTTTCGTCAAGGGAACAAGAACCAACACCACTTTCCCGTGTCGCCTTTACCCATTTGCACAGAAGAGAGAGGACGAGAGGATTCCGTGCAACAACCGAGCGATCGGCCGAGCAGTCACCAAAGCAAAAGCAGGAAGAAGAGTCAGATCCGAATGAAGAACCGAGCAGTAAAAGAGAGCAACCGAGAAAGAGACCGGGAAGAAGCAACGACAAGACGAAAGTACCGAATCAGACGAGAAAAAAAGGAAACGAGATATCCTCTCCGCAACAAACCCGACAATGACAGCGGGGCGAGACAGACAACGGACAACAACACCGACAGACGAAATGGTCACGCATGCTCAGAACAATCTCGTTTTTTTTTTTGGTCATCGCTCTGCTCAAAGACTTTCCACCAAAGTCCGGTCCGTACTGAATCACCAACACCATCTCCGCTCCCCGTTCCGCAACAACCGAGAGGAAGACACAGAAACTGAAGACCGCTCCAACACACAACATCCACCACCACCATTCCGAGAGCAAGAAGAGAGGATAGTTTGTACGTTTCTTCATATCACCGCACTGAAATATCAGAGTACAATGTCCGCCAGCGCCGTTGCTTCAGGGGAAAAAAAGACTTCGAAGTGTTGCATGGAAACCCACAAAACAAGGGAAACGCCCCACCAATGCCACGAACCACCAGAGCACACACGCGAGAAAAGCCCGGGCGTCACCCGTTTGCAAGGGTACAGATAAACGAAAGAAGACGAGATGTGGAAGTGGGAGCCGCACGGGTCGCAGCTGGAGATATCAAAACGGCCCGTAAAAGATGAGGAACTTCAAGAGGTCCGAGAGGGGAAGGAAAACGACGAAAAAGAATTGAGGAGAGGTTTAACTCCATTGATCGAGCAAGGTCAGTCTAGCGATAAGCCATTCTTTTTTTCCTTTGGCAAGCGCTCGGAGGACGTAAAAAAAAAACCGATAGAGGAAAAAAATTGAGAGAAGCATGAGAAAAAAACGCCTTGGTATGCAAACAAGTCGAGAAGTAGAGACCCACGGTGGTACCAAGCCAGCCGCCGAAAGAGAAAAAGCAATGGGTTGACCGATTGCGCGCAGTAGCAAAAACGACAACATCGAATTGAATGCGAAGTCCGAGTCAAGATAGACTTCGCTATTTTAGTGAGAATCATCAGGCGCAGGGCTTGGCTTGTATTCGGGCAAGTGATCGAACCAGTCAGTGGCCGGGTTGTACTGGTACGCCTTGAAGTCGACACCATACGGCTTGGGCTCGAGCATGTACAGCATGCCGAGCGGGCAGTCGATGTCGGCGACCATCTTGCGATCGAGTCCAAGGAAGTACGCGAGCAGGACGCGCGCGACGCTGCGGTGAGTGACCAGCAGACAATGGTCAGTCATGCGCTCAAGCTCGACAATGACCGGCCGGATGCGGTTGATGATGTCGAGATAACCTTCACCACCAGGACCAGGGTAGCGGTAATGCAGCTTGTTCTTCTTACGCAGAGCAAACTCGTCCGCGTGCTTGTCCTTGATCTCCTCGTACGTCATGCCTTCCATGAAGCCAGCGTTGAGCTCATCAAGCATGCGCATTTGCTTGAGATCAAATTCGTCCTCGTCGAAGTACTGGGCCGTCTGGATTGAGCGCTTCAACATCGACGTCCAGACGCAGAAGCTCTTCTGCGGAACCTCGTTGTGCATCATGAAGTACGGGTTCGGCGGCGACATGTCTCCAGGGAGAGGCGGGAAGTGCGAGTTCAGGACCTTCTCACGCTGATGCTGTTGCCAAATCTCGCGGTGGTAGTTGATGAACCTTGTGACAGCCTTCCCGTAACGATGGCCGTTCGGGCTTAGATCCGAGTCACCGCCGATCTTGCCCGCGACGTTGTCCATAGATTCTCCATGTCTCGTGATCCAGATCATGCGAGGGGCCAGGTTGAAGTTAAGGAGGTAGTACACGGCTTGCGCGGCAATAAAGCCTCGAATTTGATGCGAAATTACCTTTCGGCCAACGTCGATCATCTGCACGTAAGCCGTGTTGTTTCTCTCCTCATAATCTCCGAGCGGGACGTAGGCCTTCTCGTAAATCGCCACTCGCTTCTTGAAATCCTCCAAAGAAGCGACGGGGTCCTTGTTCTTGTAGTCTGGACCAGATAGCTTCAAGCGCATGTTGGACTCGAGAAGGCGCTCGTCCTTGCAGAGCGACTCCACAAACATGACATTGAGCTCGTCGCCACACCTGTCACGGACGCGGCGGATGATGGCTGCGCGACGTTCCAGAGTGCTGTTGGTAGCGTCCATGATGGCAACCGAACCAGAGCCGTCAATGAGATAATCCATGGCCTCGTCCAGAGTTTCCATGGCGCATTGCTCACGCAGAAGCGCAGCCTTCCGGTTACTGGGGTCGAAGAAATTCGCACCCTGATCCATCTTCTCGGTCTCAGGCAACTCCTCGGGCGTCGAAGCCTTGGTCAGTTCAGGGAAAGCTGCTTCCAGGAACTTTTTGTCCTTCTCTTCTTTCGAGGGCTCCTTGATCTCCGCCGGTCTATCCGGCTGAGTCACAGCTTCGCCGTTGACAAAAATTTTCGCAGCCAAGTTCGGCGGGTCCAGAAGCTGCTTCTGCTGAATCGCACCTTGCGGCGCGGTCGTCGTGATGCTCTGTCTGCGCACAGAGTCCTGCGGACGCCTCTCGACACCGGGCGACGGCGCCGGGTTGTGGGTACCTCCGCCTCCAGCAGCAATGCGACGGCGCTCTCCGACGTTGAAGATGCGAGCCTCGTGCTGCAGCCAATTCAAGTAGCGCGCCATTTTCTTTGTAATGTAGCTCTTGCCACGGGCGGGCAAGCCGACCATGACAATGAGCAGCTTCGCGCCCAGGTCGCGCTGAGCGATGCGGCCATCTGGAGAGACTTTGGACTTTGTAAGGCCGGGGATGTCGAGGGTGGTGGGGCGAATGCGCGGGGTGGAACTGCCAGAGACGGAGTTCTGGCGGATGGGCGGACTGTCCATTGTTAGAGAGTGTTACAGGGTCTCAAGCAGGAAGATGCTGAAAATGATATATTTGATAAGGGCGCGGTGCAGCGAAATCGGACCGAGCGTAAATGTGGGTACGGATGATCTCCAGCCACCGGCCATTGGGCGCGGACCGTGACGTCGTCGCCGTTGATGTAATTGTGGACATGATAGGACGATCGGTCTTGTCAGGAGTGCAGGACTTACATTCGGGGGCTGCTCGGAGCAGTTGGCATGGGCGTGTCGGACAGCGCGTGGCCGACGCCGCCAATGGCGAGAGCATGGTGAAGTTGGTGAGCGGCGGCGCTCGGCGGCAACTTCAGCTCGCCATCATGGGAGTCAAGAGCAATGCCAGGGGCACGGCTGGTGGGGTTGGCATAGATGCGCGGGCTTTGCGTCTGCGGCGGTGGACGGACCGGCAGTTGGCGGGGCGAAGAGAGGTGGTCGGGAGGATGCGAGGTGCCGTCCAGTCGGTAGGGCGGGATAGTGTTATTCATCAGTACGGACCTGGCGACTTGGCTATGGGTGGACTGCTTGCGCAGAAGTTTGCTAGTAATGGGAGGGTCGGTGGTGCGCGAGGGACGAGGGAGATGGTGATCAGATATATCGGTGATTAGCGGCATGGCGCAAGGATGCGCAGGAGCGAGTCAAGCAGGACTGCGCGGGTGGCGTGTCGGTAAGGCTGAGCTGGGTGCGCTGGCCTCGGGGCCGTGTGCTGTTTGGCTAGTTTGGCGGGCGCGGCGCAAAGCCGGACGGTGCAGTTAAAAGAACAAGAAGAAAAAAAAAGTCTGCGCGCGGTTGGGTGCGTCGGCGGCGCAGGCAGCAGGCTAGCGGCAGGCGGTACAAGGCGCGTGGGCGAGTGACGGCAGTGGCAGGTGCAGTCGAGAAGGGCGTTGAGCTGAAGAGCGAGGCAGCGGGCAGTGGATTTACATATCTACTGACTCTATCGTGACGGCCCGCCTCGCAGGGCGCTCAGACGGGGCGGCACACAGCTGATGGCCGGTGCTGCAGCGAGCGTGGCATTTCTCGTCCGCGCGCGTTATGCTTGCGACACGCCGAAAGCAGGCGGCTGTGCGCTGGAAGCTCCTCCGCCTGCGCCGCGACTCCGCCGCGGCCAATCATCCGCCCACGCCCACCTTTAGTCGTCCATACTTCGCTGCACGGCTTGGTAGCCCGCCCACCAGGCTGATCCCCGCCGGTTTGAGCGTGCTCCGTGAGGGATTCTTGTCAGCCGCGGAGTCGTGGGGGAGCCGCCAAGCCAGCCGGCGTTTGTTGAGGGTTGAGGGCTGCGCAAATCCGTCCCCTCAAGCCCCGGTTTTCCCTATTCGGGGTCTCATGTCGATAGCTTCAGTGTCAGGACCAGCAGCGACGCGTACGCCGCCACTGATAGCGCCGTCAGCACTGAGACGACGTTGCCGCTGGTCCTGAACTTCTTGCGGTGCAGCCCATCCTCGCCCACCTCGCTGAAGAACTGCTTGTTGCCGTGCTGCCGCCGGAGCAGGCTGGTGAACAGCACCCCGGCCCCGTACACGGCGAACAGCGCACCGATGGAGTAGAATTCAGCGGTGAAGATCTTCAGCACCACCAGCGCAAACGAGAACTGGCCCAGCGCGGTGCGGATGTAGGCGCCCTCGAAGGTTCGCTGCGCCGCCCGGATCTCGACGAGCTCGTCGGGCGTCAGGATGACGGAGCGCGCGCGGTGCAGCCGCAGCCGGTATCTGTCTGCTGCATGTCGGCCCTGGCCAGTGGTACATGAGCACTCCGGACCTGGTCCTGGTCTGAGCGGGCGGGCATACCTCGAACATGGTGGCTATTCGTGGTGTTGAGGCGTTGTCTGTCAAACCTCGGTGGAGTTTCTCAACGGGCGGGTCTCTCGTGCGAGTTTCACGTAGAGCAGGCCCGTGCTTTTGCGGTGCCGTGACTATGACTTGTTCTCAGGCTAGAGTCGCGATACACGCTCGGTCAGCTTCTCCACACTGGACGTCATGTTCTCCGACGCCCACCATCCTTCGCGACGCACTCCGTACCTGTCTGACTGCTTTTCCGGGCGCACAACGCCCGCTCCGGCACCTTCTGTACGTCCGGACGAACTTCGAGCGCCGCCGGTCTCGAAAAATGCCAAGAACTGCGGATGCAGCGGAACGGCGGGCCACGAGTCTGTCACAGCGCGGTGGTGCGGAACGTGGAGGTGGCGGAGAGGCGCGATGAGACGGAAGGGGCGTACCTTGGGGGCAAAGGCAGCTTCAGGAACGCTCCCAAGGCATTCCTGAGGGCGGATAGAGATGGGCGAAGTTGTGAGAGAAGCGTTGGAGAAGCTTGCTCGGGGAAATGGATCGACGCGTGCCGCTCCAGCCTGCAATCGCGGCCATCGCACGCGGTCTGTCTTCGTGCCAAGCCAGCTTCACCTCGGCCCTCCGCGATAACATCACAAGATGTGCATCCTGTTGCGCTGCCTTGCTGCCTTAGATTGAGTTGCGCTGCGCCAGGCACACAGGGTCCAAGCTACTGTGGGGCAAAACTTGGACAGGTCCTCCAGCATGTTTCCGGTGAGGACAAAGGTCGCCAACCACGCTCTTCCACAAAGCCCCTTCATCGCTGCCAGCAATGTGATCCCCACTGCCTCGCTCCACCCGCACCATTCACCTCCAATAACTCGTCCCCGAACCCTGCATTGACGCCCCTCCGACGCGAAAAAAAAAGCTGTACGCGCTGCGCACGCGTCGCCCTCACGTCTCCACCGCCACCGACGAACTTCCTCCGCCGGTTTGCTTCTTCGCCTCGCGCTGAGGGTCCTGCCATCCAGGCGCACCCTTGAGCAGCTCGTAGGCGGTCTTGGCAACGAAAAGGCTTTGCGGACCACGCTCCAAATTCTTGAGGAAGCACGCGTAGCCCAGCGGCGCAATCCGAAAATCAGGCTCAACCTCGAATACAAGCTCAGTATGGCCAAGGATAAGGTTTCGCCCGTCCTGGACGAGGAGGTCCGCTCAACTGCCGCCACTAGCAATGCCTCGTCAGGCACCAAGAGGAAGCGGGCCAATGAGCCTAAGTTCTACGCCGTCAAGGACGGCCGCAAGCCTGGCGTCTACGCCAACTACAACGATTGCCTAGAACAGGTAAAGGGCTTTAAGGGTGCCGTGTGTGCGTCTATCCCCAGTTCCTTCTTCATCGGGTAACCTGCCTGCAATGCTTCGCTTGCTAATTTCTACTCGAACGCCACAGTCAAGTCCTTCCCCACCGCGGCCGAAGCCGAAGCCTTCATTTCGGGCACCGGAAAGAACGACAAGCCCGAGAAGTTCTATGCCGTCCAGAGCGGACGCGTCCCCGGCGTTTACACGGATTGGCCTTCGGCGCAGAAGCAGGTGACGGGCTGGACGCGCCCCAAGTACAAGGCATTTCCCACATGCGCCGAGGCGGAGGCTTTCGTAAAGGAAGGCAAGAAGGTCGGCGAGTCCGTGTCCAATGTCGTCATTGAGCCCGACACCCAGTCCGAGGGTAAGAAGGCGGAGCCGCCTGCGAAGAAGCAGAAGAAGGCTGCAGCGGCTGAGGAAGCAGCAACAGGAGATTCAGGTCCGTTGGAGCCCGGAACCGGCCCGCTTCCAGACGGCGCTGAGGATGGTTTTGATCCACGCATCATACTGAATCCTGAGACAGGCAAAGTCGAATGGAAGTCGGACGAGCAAATGGCCGAAACCAAGAAGATGCCCACCGGAGACTCTAAGGGCGGCATGCTTAAGATCTACACCGACGGCAGCTCGCTAGGCAATGGCAAGAAGGGCTCCGTTGCTGGCGTGGGCGTCTTTTTCGGGCCCTTGGACCAGAGGTATTGACCACATGTTCATCATTGCAAATAAGAGGAGCTAACATTTCCCCCAGAAACGTTTCCGAAGGTCTCACTGGTGCCCGCCAGACCAACCAGCGCGCCGAGCTTACAGCCATCCAGCGCGCGCTCGAGATCACGCCTCTCCAGCGCGATGCAACCATCTTCACCGACAGCAGCTACTCCATCAATTGTGTGACAAAGTGGTATGTGAACTGGCGCAAGAACAACTGGATGACGGCCGCCAAGAAGCCCGTCGAGAACAAGGACCTCGTCGAGGCCATTATCGCCCGCATCGAGGAACGTGAGAAGCTAGGCATCAAGACCGTCTTTACCTGGCTTAAGGGCCATGCCGACGACCCCGGTAATGTGGCGGCTGATCAGTTGGCCGTTCAGGGCGCTAGGAACGCCCAGGCTGCGCTGAGAGAGGCGGCTTAGATGAGTGAGCTATATGAGATGCCCTTTTCGTGTCCCCCCCCGGTTGTGTACCTACCCAGTCGGGTTCCGAGGAAGTGAGGTTTTGGGATATGCAGGTGTGGTGAGCAGGCGTCGGGAGGATTTCCTTCCGCTTACTCACACTGAGTCAACTTTCCTTGTACACAAAGGGTACCCGCCGGACATGGTTTCGGAGGGCAACAAGGCAGCCGTGTTGGTACCCGGGACAAAAAAAGAACAAAAAGTTAAAAATACAGCTCGGTCTGTCCGGAGGATTCTGGAAGTAATGAGGCTCTCTTTCTCTCTGACATACATACTATTGCCCAGCTGGAAACGATGATACCCTTGATTCTCTTAGCTTATTCTTGTACACACGTTACCTTGTCTCGACTCCGCTTTCTTCAGCCGATCTTAATTGCTTCTTTCAACCCCCACGTCAGGGGTTGAAACAGATCAGCCATCTGTGATGGGTGCGTTGCATTAGGGGTTTGTCTTGGGGTTTCTTGGCTCTTGGCTGCTGCGAGAGTGAGTGGATGACCGTCGGCCCGACACCCGTCGGTGGTTGCCTTAAGGGGCAAGTGGCCTCGCGAACATGCGCAGGGTCAAGTGGACTGGTCATTCGCCTTTCCTGCATCGATAAGAAATCGCCATTCGATAAATTTTAGCTTTTGACATGGGCAGGGGGAGGTGATTTTGCCGGATATTGGTCCCTTGGTACTTTTTGTTTCGTTTCGCCGGTTGAACGTCACATGAACTAGCGTCTGCGTGAGATTCATGTGCAGTCAGATGTGAGTTCGGCATCTGCATTACTCGCTTATGGATCTCGGCGATTTCGGCTGATGATGCGTGGCAGCATGAGTTAGATGATGCTGCTCGTCCTCGGTTTGTCTCAAAAAGGAAATCCACGAATCATGGGACTGCCGTCGAGAGGCCGTGGCACCCGCACGAAAGGCACGAGTGGCACGAGTCGATTGGTTTCGCCCACGAAACCAGGACAGTTTAGGCTGTGACCCTCTTCCTGACATGAAGCGGTATCTCCAGGTAGACTTGATGCCGCTTTTTATAGATCGCCGTGGTGGTTCGTGCCTTGCTATGAGCTCGAGCTCGTGCGCGGGAAAAGATGTACGTATCACGAGAAGTGCAACAAGATGACGAGTGTGTCTGTTTTGGGCAAACAAAGGGTCAAGTGATCTTAGCATCTGCGAGATGCGTCGCACGCGGCTGCTGGGCATAGCCGGTGACCTGCTTCTGCTGCTCGGGTATGAAGAATACCACTTGAGATCTTCATAAAAATGTAGCATTATCGCAGTGGATCGGAGCTGAGCATTGTTTTCCAAACAGATTTCCGCAGGCTGGCAGCTAAGGAAGCTCAAAGTTGGTATGACTTGGCGGGGCGTCATGCCAGCACGCATTCATCTTCAGGTCGGTTCTTTTTCCAACGACAAATGGCCATTCTATGGGCGAGTAATAATTTTTAGATTGGAAATGATTATTCACCACAGCACACTTTCTATACGTCAGGGAACTGTAGCATACCAATAGGATTGTTGGTCATCATTTTCTCAAAATGATGCTGAATCCCGGCAGGCCGCATTAGACAAGTCCTGACAAGACAGCGAAAGATGAGTGCGTGATTATGTTCGCCTATAACGGGCAAAACACACCAGAGAAAGAAGTGTTGCTCAGTTCCCATACATGGCAAAATGCAGACAAAATTCAGCTTAGAAGTTGAGCAATAGAACGTCAAGAGGCCACAGTGGTTTATATAAGAGAACTCGAAGCACTGCATTTGCGAAGCGCTAATCTGGAGGATGGTTCTGAGGAGAAGATAATTTGGCACCTGAACTTCGCTTTCTAGTAGCGCATCCCATTTCAAGTTACGCTTTTCCCTCTCCTCTCATCCGAATCCAACATTCCTTTTGCTAATATGGCGAGGAGAGCAGGCATTAGCAAAGCAAGAGGCGTTCCAGAAGCCACAACGCAAGATTTTCATTTGAATGTTACGAAACTACT
>RHKH01000185.1:22632-32995 GCA_009829795.1 Lasiodiplodia gonubiensis | reverse complement strand
TAATAAAAAAAAAAAAAAAAATCCCGATTATGTAGTAGGAGATTTATTGTCACCAAAGCCAAAACGAAGGCAACCAGTTGTAGAGGAAGACAAGGCCTTCTGTAAGAAATGGAACCCCAAAAAGTTACAGATAATCAGGGATATCTCAAACCCATCTGTTTATGAAGTGCTAGTCTACTCTATGAAATCGAACTCGGTAAAGTCGAGAGTCACGGGTCTGCCAAGCACGATGCACATCCAGCAGGCCCTAGTGATGTGCACAGGACACTTGCACTGGATGCATGTGAGTTGTTACTGATGGCTGGAAGTAATGTGCCGTTGTCTTCCATGTGAAGTACGGGCAGTTCGCTCGGAGTGAACCCGATTTAAGGCCGCGCCAGCCGGATCCCATGTGAGATAGGAAGCGTTCATGACTATTCAGATTAATATCAGCAATTTCAGACAGGTATCACCGAATTACTTGTAGGAGCGTTGCTGGTTCTATTTAGGCAAGGTTCATCAAACGTAATGCCGAGTTCTGATAGTGCCTTTAGGCTGAGCAAAGGCATGTAATGATGCCGAGCTTCAATAAGGCACAGTGCATCCGCTCACTGTTACTCTCCGACAATGACCATGAATAGCCGTACCGTAGACTTTGACGGCTCGGGAAAACAGGTCTGATGCGATCGGTATCGTTTCCAGGAATCCAGGAAGCGGCAGTTCGTGACGTAATTTCTGGTTGGATTGGAACGCTGCAAGACCACGAAGCGGCCTGCCGGCAGCCATGGGGCATCTCAGAGCAACAGAAACTCGGGCTTTGAAATACCCGTTCCTCGGCGACCCCCGGGCTTGGGCCGCTGGATCGTCACGAGTCTGGGACGCAATGGGCGCAAATCAAAGTCTACTCATTCACTTATTATGCCGACCTACACTACTTCTTCTTCAATTGAAGAGGCCGAGAGAGGCGCTCCGACAGGGGTGACCGAATCGCTGCGATGTCTTACATACTGTCCATGTCCTTCCAGGACCGCACGTCGCGCGTTTGAATAACGATTTGGTCTCATATTTCCAGTCACTGTTTTGGAAACATGAGGCTGGCTGGTGATATTGCATTATGGACATCATCATCATCATCATCATTATCGTTGTTGAAGCGAGGTTTGATCTGAATGAAAACACTAACATCTACGGAAAAACAGCGTTTGTAGATAAGAAAGCGAATTTCGTCCATCTGACATTTGCGTCTCAATTAAGATATACATGCGCTGGCCAAAGAGGAGAAACGGATAACGAGATAGGGGAAGAGCATGAACAACACCTCACAACCAAATAGACAAAGTAACTCAACGGAATCCATTTTGCCTCGCCATCTCATCGTCCTTGATCCGATCATGTACTTCTTCAAGGTATTGGTCAAATTTACCCGAGACTCTGATCGAATGCTCCAGGTGCGTGGTGGTCAGAGTCTCCTTCTTGAAGAGCGCCAGTTGGCGCGCCGTCGTGATGGCGTTGCGAATCTGGCGGCCATTCATCTCGTATGTGGCAAGCTTATTGATGCTCCCGAGGATGGAGTCGATGTCGACATCTTCCTCAAGCGAACCCAGCCGGTATGAGAAGTTCTTCCAAATCTGTTTGCGTTGGGCCATGGTCAAATTGGGGTAATGGAGGGCGAGCTGAATGTGGGATTTGAAAGCCTCGTCGAAGGTTCCTACGCGGTTGCTTGTAAGTATGAGGATGCCGTCATAATACTCAAGCGTGCGGAGAAACACTGAAACGAGGGCGTTGCGGGACAGGTCTGAAAGAGTGCGCTGCTCGAGGAAGACGTCAGCTTCGTCAAGCAGGACGACGCAGTCCCAGATCTTCCCAAGATGGAAAACTTTCTGCAGGTACTTCTCCACTTCCCGTGGTTTTATGCCGATATCGCCACATGTGACACGATAGAGAGGCCTTTTTGCGATTTCCGCAACACTTTCCGCAGTGAGTGTCTTTCCGGTACCAGGACCACCGTGCAAGAGAATGATCAAGCCATTGCCTTTGCCTCTAACCATGTCTGTAGCTTTTTCGGCAGCGATTTTGTTGTTGACAAGTGCATTGATCAGCTCCTTGCTGTCTTTATCAATGGCAAGACTTTCGAACGCTTCGGTATTCCATTCCAGCTGCCGAATATTGTCAACTTGAAGATTTACTAACGAATAGTAAGCATCCAATCCGTTCGTTCCAATTTGGAAAATCTCGACGTCGCGTAGTGTTCATCACACTTCCACGCGTCGATTGCTCGAAGTTGTAAGTACCCCGCACTCAAAGAAACGGGAAACTTCTAAGAAATATCAAAGAGGGAATACTCACCCCACTTCTTTTCCTGAATATCGAATCCGTAGATGCTTGCTGGGACTAGATAAATGAAAGTGCCATCGTCCGGCGGCTGATCACGATTCATGATGGCATCAGACAGCTGGACAGACTCTAAGAGATTCTCCATCATTGGATTGTTGCCAGGATGCATAGTGTGATAAGTGCGGACATCGACAAGAAAGCGAGTGCCGTCCTGTGGCTGTTTAGCTGGTGGTATCGGAAAAGTGATCAAGCCACATGATCAAACACTCACATAAGTTGCTTCTTGATTCATATCCAATCCAGTATATGAAACATATGCTGACTTCCGACATCTCCAAAATTGATGGCCACGGTTCTTCAGATTTTGGACAGTTTGAGGGTCCGCGTACTGCAAGGGACAGTACTTCAAGGATGTGATCTTCTTGGGCGTGGATTCAAAGTCTTTTACATCTATCGTGATTTTTCTCGGTTGCGTGTTGAACTTGCCATTGAAACCCCAATTCATGACCTCCACGGCCCGCTTTGTGGAAGTTTCATCCCGGAAGAATTTCTTTTGCAAGTATCCAACGCTGTTGCCATTCTCATGCGTTATAAGGACAGTATCCGGAGCGGACAAGTATTTGAGGTAGATGCCACTCACAAGCCCCTTGTTCAACAGGTCGTTCACCTGCTGATATTCGTCATTGAAAAAGTCTTCCACAAAACGTACCAGCAGACCGAGTTGCCATTTCTCGTTGCTCGCTTCCATAGCTGAGATCATTTCCTGGATTGATGTGCGAAAATGATAGAAGAAGACCTCCGCATTGGGAAGATGCTGATGTTGAAGAGAGCTCGGATGCACAAAAGATGTTTTTGAGTCAGTGTCAGAGGATTCTTGACGTATAGTGTCATGCCGGTGATTTCGCATATCGGCCTCACGTTCATCATCATATATTTTCTTCAGGCTCTCGTCCATGTCGAGGAGGTTCTTCCATGCCGAAGCTAACACCTCACATAGGAAGCGTATCGAGACGTGTATGGGCCTGACAGTGCTCTGGATGGTTTCATGAGTAGCTCGCTGGCATGACCCTTCCAAGTCGCCATCTTCAAGCTGCTCCGCAGAGTAGCTTCCATGACGAGTAGTGTAGCGATCGTATTGCAAGATCACCAAGTCTTTGTTTTTCTAGGAATACTTCGAAGTTGGGTATGGGCTTCCGACTCTCCAGATCCCAGCTACCATCTTGGACTTGTCTCCATTGTGGTGCATCAAAATAGAATGTGGAGTGGACCGTATGAATCAGGACCCAAGGACAGGATGTGGAGTTTCTGGGGTTTCGGGCTTCGGAACTGATTTGCAACTGGAGAAAGGAGTTTTCGTTTTCAAGTGATTCAACTCTAAGCAACAATGATTCAACCATCTCTTGAGGCCCAGAGCTGTTATGGAACAGATTCGGTGTTGACAAATCTGCTTCCTGAAGCTTTCGCTTCTTCGTATGCGGCTGCATCCTGTTGGAAAGTGCTGAATCGTTGATCTGCTTATGATGCTCTATTAGGCTGCCGTGTTCGGACAGTGGGAATTTCGTTTCCCGGGGTCCCAATTGAGATTGCGCCGTGTCATCCTCGTTGACGGTGGGAGGTTTCTGGGCAGGACTGTTATCGTCCTCCCATTCACGCAGACGCTTGACACCGGTAGGAGTCCTCTCATTCCCATCACGAGCAGCGGCCTCGGCAGCAGCAAGAGCTGAAGCTGGCGGAGGGGCGCCGCTAGCGGTTTCTGTCGGAGTTGCAGGGTCAGGATGATGCTGGTAGTTTACTGGCCCAGGGCCTGGGGACGAGCCATTCAGCGAGGCTGGCGGGGCAGGTCCATTCGAAGCGTGAGCTCCATAATTGGGATTGGCGATCCTGTTGGGCTGGCCCTGCTGTTGCACTTGCTGGTTTGGCCCAGTCGAAGAAAAAGGCAGATATTGGTTCCGATCAGGTGAATTGTCCAATTGACCGTCCGATCTCAGAAGATCCTTTTCGCGTTCACAGTTTCGGCTCGTGCAGTCCTGGGAAATTGTGGAGTCGATTTCCGGAGAGGAGAATCTTAGGGAGGAGCGTGACCGAAGGTTCTTGAAGCTTGCCATTGGAAACGCATTCAGGTGGCATTCGTTATTTCTGGAAATAGAGGTGAGCGTCAGCTAAGTTGATACTAACACCATTACTGAAGGGATACCAACCGGAATATTTGCCGCGACCCTGATTTGAATATTGTACTGCTCTAGCCGTATGACGTTCGCCGCGCCCGTCCATAAGTTGAGAGGGACGTTGCACTGGGCCCAGTAGGCGTTACACCTCTCGAGTTCGAAGAAGGGTCAAAATGAATCAAATACGGAGCAACAGATCTATCAAAGATGCGATAGGAGAATTCGCGTCAGTCTATGCTGTTTCGGTCGAAAGATGCTCCAGTCGATATGGATGGCCACACCGGATGAGTGCGTATTGAAACAAGCTAGAGCGTAGTTGGATTGAAGAGTGAGGCTGGGGCGGGGCTCTGTGAGCTGAGGTGGCAGAGCGAGATGACACAGCTCCTGCATAAGCGCCCAGCTACATCGTTACAACTACTGAAGTCTGTGCGCCTGTCTCCCATTTCTCCTCTAAAGCTCGATCTCAAGCTCGAAAGTATTCAGCGCCACTTCATGGGATATAACACACAGCCATAGGAAAATGGAGTCACGCTCGTATGGCCCAGCAGTCCAAACCAAGGGCGCATCGCGAGATGCATACCGCAAGGCTGTCGATCTCCTTCAAAAGAAATACGCCAATGACGGGACGAAGCTTAAAGTACTCAAAAGCGTATACGGCATCGAAGACGTTCTGGAAACCGTTACCGACGCGCAATCGAAATATGCCCAAAGGACCGGGGAATCCAAAGTGCGCAAGTGGTTGGGCGGACTCTCGACCAGGATCATGTATTACGGACAGATAATCGACGTTGTGTCCCAACATCACCCGGAGTACGTCTCTCTGGCATGGGGAACCATGAAATTTCTCTTCGTGGTAAGCATGAACAGACGGCTAGAAGAGTCTCGAAGCTAAATCACGATAGCTCGTCCTGAACCACGAGGAAATGATATCGGAGCTGGCCAAGGCTGTTTCCAGCATTGCGGACGTCCTGCCTCGTGTCAAATTGCAGCTATTGACTTTTGAAACGGACTGGATGAAAGACGCTGCTCAGTCCCTGTACGCCGAAGTCATCAATTTCCTGATGAGGAGTCTAGAGTGGTACGAAGCAAATCCGTTGAAGCACGCTTTGAAGGCCTTCAATGATCCATACAAGCTTCGTTTCCAGGACCTCCGGGATGATATCGATGAGAAAGCACGTCGGATGGATGAAATGGCGAATACGCTGTCTCAAATGAAGATCAATGACATGCACAAGGCTTTGGCGCGGATGGAGAGCACCATGAGCGGTAAGTGCACGAACGCGGATGCCTTGAAGATTGCTGACAGGTGTCTAGCCCACCATCTCGTCTACCTTGCCCACTTCTCGAGCCTTGGGCAAAGTGTCCATGAAGTCCAAGTAGCTCAGATCCTGGACGCTACCAAACACTCACAACTACCAAACCCTCTTGAGAGTCTGCGTTTCTGCCAAGCAGTCCGCAGGAGGCGGATAGGGCAATTTGAACTGAACAAAACCACACTCTTACCAAGGCTCCAGGCATGGTCCGCAGCGGAGTCATCTTCTCTCATTACCATCGCCGGGGCTGCGCCCACGCGCTTTCAGACCAAAGACCTCGCGACGGAGATGGTCGACCTTATCTCAGCTGCCAATAAGCCCGTCATTTGGGCGCTGAATAGGCGCCAAGCCTCACCCGCGAACAACGAGCTGGCGCATATCAACCTGCTGAAGCAATTGACGAACCAAGTCGTCCAACTCAACAACAAGCGCATGGTCGCGCACGTGTCCGCAAACTTCAACGCACCGCGCGTTGCGAGTGCCAGATGTGAAGTCGACTGGCTGGAGATCCTAAAGGAAGGTTTGACCGGACTGTCGGAAATATACCTCGTCGTAGACATGGAAATCCTCGGTCAGCCTTCGAATGAGAATGCCGATTCCTGGCTTGAATTCTTCCGGCTGCTTGAAGCGCTGGTGAATAACGTTCAAGGCGTCGCGGTGAAGGTGGCGGTCCTCAGTTTCAGGCAGAACTTCATCCGCTCCGTGAGCACGGCATCTTCACCCGCCTCCATGGTGTTGCTGCGGAGTGCGAATGCAAGAGGTGCAGGGCCCAGTGTGAAGAGGAGTCAGCCGTGGGGTGAGCGGAAGGTCAAGAAGATGCGGTTTGTATGACGGAATTCCTATGTTGGAGATAAAAACTCGGAGGGAACCAAGAAATAAAAGAAGGCGCGAGTTGAGAAATGCCGAATAAAGTTTGTCGACCTTTCCGTAATTAGCCTCGGGGAGATGCGGCAACTACTTTCCAGCCCTTTCACCTCCGCGCCTGGAGTTAAGAGAGCTTTCACACATTCTTCAATATTTCAATGGATTAAAAATAGCTTTCTACTATCATAGGGCAGGTCCTCCTCGCAGCACAGCCAAGATGCACCCGTTGCGCGTGATTGCGCTCTTGTTGCGCTCCCGTTGCGCGCTCGTTCCGCGGTGGTTGCGCATCCCGCAGCTACACGCTGATCAACACCTCACTTGCACTCTCACTCGGTCTCTACCCCAACACCGCCCCAGATCTCAGACTGGGAATCTGATCCATTCTCGTATGCACTCCAAGGCACCAGAGCAAACATGTGGCGATGGATGAAGGAATCGGTGGTATATATTCACCAGCGATTCACTGGCGGCCATTCCTCAGTTCACTGCGTTGTTCTCCTTTAGTCACTTCCTCGATAAAGTAGGTTTCTCACATTGAGAGAGACTCGGCTCTTGCGCCTTCTTACGTAGCTAACATGGTCTTCAGACACACAAAACACTACGTTTCACGAGATGCCGCGAACCTCGGACGTCGTCCGCCTGTTGGCAGCTGCAGTCCTTCCGCTGCGCAGCTATGCGGCTTCCAATATGACAGGCTACGATCCCGTAAGTCACCCACAACTACTCCGATCTAAGCTCCTGCGCGAGCGTGTAGTTTCCCTTCGGTTCGCTGAACACAGACAGTGCGACGCTCTCATCCAGGCGGGCCTAGGCAATCGTGTGCTCTTCGCCACGGACCCAGAGTACGAGCCGCGCATCGAAACGTACTGGGCTCTGAACACGCGCTTGCACCCCTGGTGCCTCGTCCAGCCGGAGAACACGGCTGAAGTATCCACGGCTGTGACCGCGCTGCTCGGAGCGGGAGATGGTGCCGGAGACTGGCACATTGCCGTACGCTCTGGTGGCCACCACCTTGGATACACGAACAACATCGATACTGGAGTGACCGTCGATTTGGGCAAGATGGACCAGGCCGTCTACGACAACAAGACCAACATCGCCAGTATCGGTCCTGGCGGCAGGTGGAAGAACGTCTATGCTGAACTGCATAAGCAGGGCGTGCTGGTAACCGGCGGCCGCGACGGGGATGTTGGAGTGGGCGGGTTTCTGTTGGGCGGCGGCTTGACGTATTTCATGGGCCGTCAGGGTTTCGGCGTCGATTCCGTCAAGAATTTTGAAGTTGTTCTCGCCAACGGCACAGTCGTCAACGCGAACAGCGAGGAGAACTCGGATCTGTGGAAGGCGCTGAAGGGCGGTGGCAACAACTTTGGCATCGTCACCAGATTCGACATGGAAGCTCTCCCGGACAAGGGACTTGCGTACGGCACCCGCATCATGGCCGCAAACTACTCTTCGGAGCTGGTTGATGCGCTTTCTCACTTCACCGACCACTTTCAAGAGTTCGACGATGACGCGCTGGTTGGGCTTCTGCAGCACAACTCGTCGACTGATGTTGATGTCATGATGGCTGCGATACACGTCAACACCCAAGGCATCCACAACAGTTCCGGTTTCGAGAAGCTGAACCAGATCCCACCTCTCGTGCCCGACGAGACTCAATCAGTGAGCCTTGCAGCCGCTGCCGAAGACTCTCAGCTCCCTGGCAACAAATGGTTCGTCACCCACCCCTACGTGCAAGACAAAACACTGACAAAAGACCAGGAGCGCCGGCGCCACCCTCTCATTCAGGAACGACAAGCGCATCCTGAACCGCGCCGTCGAGCTACATAACAAATTCGTCCAAGACCTGACCGCCGCGCTCGGCCCAAAGACGTTCGACACCATCGTCTTCCTGCAGCCGCTGTGCAAGTTCTTCGGCGACCTCAGCAACGACAGGGGCGGCAACATGCTCGGAATCGACTCGCAGCCGCACAACGCTATCGTCTGGACCGGCTCGGTCATGGTCAAATCCGACCAGAAGGCCCTCGCCCTCGCGCAGACCCGGATGATGGCCATGCTCGCGGAACTGAGGAGTTATTCGGCCTCGCTGTCTGGCGGCAATAGACTGCTCTTCATGAACTATGCCGACGCGTCCCAGGATCCGCTGGGGAGCTACGGCAGGGAGAATGTCGAGCACATCAGGAGCGTGGCTGCGAAGTACGATCCGACGGGTGCGTTCCAGACGCGCATTCCGGGCGGCTTCAAGATCTCGCGCGTGGATGTCTAGTGTAAGAGGAGTGCACTATACCGTCGACGGCGTCTTTTGGCAAGCACAGTCACGATTATCGCAGTTTTTAGAGCTATCTCAGTCCATCTTTCTATATTCCTTTTTCATAAAAAAATCTCGTCAACTCTCTCCGCCGCTGTAATTACTTCATCGTCGGCCGTCAGGCTCGATTACCGTTGTTCACAACCCCTGTTTGCTTTTTCGACAACACCATCATGAATCCCCTGCGCCTTCCTCATACGATCATTCAATCACAACACTGCGGCTCCATCACCTTCATTTACAAACTTCAGAGCTGCATATTCAGCACTATAGTAGTATATAATCCAAAGGGATAGCAGCGTTAAATACTCAGACATCCTCAACTATTGCCAGCCGGTACATTAGTAGTCTGGACGGCAACGACGATCTGACCATATCGCAGGGTCAGAGGCGCAAATTTAAACTAGAGAAGATTTTACTATCTCCTATGAAATGACACTTAATTAATTAAGAGCATTTCTTCGGCAAGAAAGATGGTGTCGTAGGCACTATCAATATATTTGGGGTTATATGCATTCGGCTGCATCAAAGTCATCTCTTGAAGATTGCCTATCATATATTCTGTACAGGCCCAACTTAGAGTCATGTAGCCTTTAACCACTCCATCCTCTCAGCCGGCTCAGCAGCAATAGGCTGCGATTCCTCATCCAGCATCTTATCCCTCCAAAAACTTCGACACTGATATGTCCGCCGAATGGCCTCTTCAGATCAGATGGAAGGTAGACACATACAAATCTCATCACGTACGTACAGCAGATGATCTCAGATGCTCGTAGAGTCTGCAACGCACAGAATTGTGTACTATATAATTAATCACCGCAAGTCTTTTCCTATCCGCCGGTGCTAGCACTGGCATAGTCCAGTGGTAGCACCGGCGGATCCCAGCCCCCCATCCAAAAGGGCTCCGTGTTCGAATCTTCTGCCATATATCGCAAAAAATCCTTCGAGGATGCCCTACGGTCGGGCTGAGAAGGGTTTCTGCGGGCTCTCCCACCGGGGAGAGCCTGTAGTTTTGCTTCCTTCTTTTTCTCTTCTTCACTTTTGTTTCTTTTCTTTTCTTTTTTGTCTCTGTTCGATAAGAAGTGCTTAAGAATATAGTGAGCGATGATTTGCAATGTGAGTTGTGGGCTGTGGTGGTGGGTGTGCCATTAGTGGTAGCGAGTGAGTATTTTTTCTTTGATTGAGTCACAACAGTTCGAGCGCGCTGCTAAGCGTCCACAGCGCGTAAACGAGGTAGCAGGACAGCGGCGAGATCGCGTCACGGTACCGCTTGACGAAGTGGGCGCAGAAGGCGGCCCGCTGCCACGAGGCCAAGCATGGCCTTGGGCCCGTTCCACGTCTCGCGAATCTGCAGGCCAAAGCTGGGAGGTCGGCCTACAGGCGGTCCGTCGTAGAAAGTG
>RHKH01000185.1:3568-22465 GCA_009829795.1 Lasiodiplodia gonubiensis | reverse complement strand
TTTTTTTTTTTGGCGTCGGGGAGACGGGCGAGGGGGCGAGTAGTGCTGCGAGTCGCTCGGAGGAACCGACGTCGTTCACTTGCAGCGCCGCGCCTACCTATGATGCAGTTTATGCTTTCGTGGTAGGCGTCAACCAGGTTGTGCTGTTGCTCCCAAACTAAGGAAGGTATGCGGCTCGCAGCATCGTCCGCGGTTGTTTGGCCGGAGCAGACATCCGTGACCAGTTGGATTAAGTGGTAAGATATAGGCGGTCCTTTGGATGGAATGGTATCCAGTCTGAGTATTTCGGCCCTTTCGTTCAAGACTTAATCTGACGCGCTCATAGTCATTTTGAGGTAGTGCAACAGTCGGACGATGGGTGCAGAGCTGATCAGAGAGCGCACGAGCAGAATGAATGCGTCGTGAAGAGTTCCCTCAAATTCAAGCGGTAATTTGATACAGTTTCCGGTTCGTCGTCCTTTGTAGCGGAGATATACTTCGAGATGGCTGAGCATGGCGGCGGCTGTTACAGATTTAAGGCAACAGCTTCGACCGCGCGTCAGACCAACAACACCGAATGCCTAGCCAAGATCACCGCCACGTTTTCAGCACGACGGTGTCTTAATATATCAACGGAGCAGAAATCAAGGGTTGTCCGGTCTACTCCGGCGTTGATCTGTAGTTTTTTCATCCTTCTTCTCGATGTTCTCCTCATCAGCGTCTTCCCA
This sequence comes from Lasiodiplodia gonubiensis, assembly GCA_009829795.1. NCBI lineage: Eukaryota > Fungi > Ascomycota > Dothideomycetes > Botryosphaeriales > Botryosphaeriaceae > Lasiodiplodia > Lasiodiplodia gonubiensis. Next base: position 21,758 of record RHKH01000185.1, on the reverse strand, counting down.
CTCTTCATCTTCCTCTTCTTGAGCATCCTCCGTTGCCGCTTCTGCTCCTCCCTCGCCAGCTGCGGCTATCTTTGCATCTTCGAGAGCTTTGTACTTTCTTCGTGACTTTTTGGCTTTGCTGGCTTTTTTCTTGGCTTGGGCGGCACGCTTGATCTGCGTCCTGCTTTGGTCGCCCTTCTCCATCTCTTCAAGCCGCTCAGCCAACATCCTGCGGGCAGTTTTGCGGTTTTGAGTGCGAGACCGCGTGCCCTGGTACTTGATGACGATGCCAGTGGGAAGATGTTTTAGCTGGACAGCTGAGGAAGTTTTATTCTATAAGATGTGGTAAGTGGAAAAGTCCGTGCTCTTGCAAGCAGATGCCGTTCCGTACAATTTTTTGCCCGCCTGGACCACTGCCTTTCAGAAAAGATTCTGTGATGTCATCTTCGTTGATGACGGGCCTGGGCGGCAGTGGTTTTGGGCCATTGAGCACTGCAGCAACGGCAAATGGACGTGAGGTCAGGGTACCGCATAGCTCCCGATGGGGTGTGGGTCGGGCGAGCAAAAGCCGCATGCACCGGAGGGCCATGGCGATGATGAGTGGAAACGTGACCTGGTGTTGAGCACCTGAGGCGGATGCGGCCGGAGGTGTGGAACGCGCAGACCCTGAAACACGCAGGGACGGGACGCGCTCCTTTTCCGCCCGCAGCAGGCACCACCCGTTGCGCACCCCAGCGTCCTCCGCAATAATAATACTGACCTGTCGCGCGGATCCTGCCATTGCACACACACGCCTGCCCGCCGTTACCCGCCCCGAGCAGGGAGCCCGATTATTACCAAAGCAGCCGCAGATCGAGATTTCCGCCGCCCGCCTAAATCCTGCACCCATGTCGCGCTACTCCGACGCAACCTCTCTCAGCGCCCAAGTCTACTACTACACCTCCACCCTCACCTACGCCTTCCTCGCCGCCTCGGCCAGCATCCTCGCCCTCGCCCTCATGCTGTACCCCACCGCCGTCCTGCGCTGGCTGCAGCGCAAGCGCTACCAGTACGAGGTCACCTTCTCGCTATACATGCTCACACCAACCGAGAAGTTCATCTTCAGTAAGCCGCCGCCTCCTCTCTCAGCCGATCCCCCAGCTTTTTTTCTTATTTATCCTTTTCACTAACAACTTTCGCCGCTGCACAGACTCCTTCGTCTTCCTCTTCGCCAGCATGATCGTCATCGCCGCCTCGCTCTACCTGCCCGAGCACATCTCCTTCCTCGTCAACCGCGCCGCCTACTACCTCGCCGGCGAGACGTCCGGCGCCCCGGACAACGCCGCTGGCGCCAACAACCTGTTCCAGACCTCCGTCGCTGCCGTCAAGGCCACCGCGAAAGCCGCTGCCGCTGCCGCTGCCCGCGTGGCTGACCAACAACAAGACCGTGCTGCTGCTGCTGTCCCGGCCAACGGCGCTGGCATGATGGAGCTATGAGTGTATTGCCCATTTACTGTGGGTAGTAGCAGCTCCGAAGTCCTTCAGGATTATCTGGCTTTTCCTGTGGGCATCCTTCATCCCCGAGGCCCGCTTGTTTTCCCTCCCCCCGGCGTTCCGGTGCAATTCCGGCGGTGAACCACCACCTACCACCACTTACGAAGTTTGGAGATGAGAAAAACGTTTAGACTACGATATCTTTGTAATAATAATTAATGGCCGGAGCGATCGCTTTATTCGTGCGCGAGGCTTGCATATAGTCGACTAGACTTCTTCTTTACAAGAATCTGTGTGCTGCTTTCGGGTCGTTGCACAAGGCATTGGAAGGCGCCGCGGGATTGTTCGATATTTGGAATTAGCTCATATAGTGTCCAATAGCGTGGCTGCTTATCTTGAACCGCCCGTTACACATCAATTCAGGGTCCAACGGCTTCAGCTGAAGGCACTGTCAGCCTTCCAGATAAGCAGGACCATAGCAGCAAACATGCTATTTTCGTACTGCACTACTGAGTCAACGTATGCGTGTATTCTCGGAATCGGTCAACAGCGTGCTTGATTCCTGAACGTGGAAAAAGAAGCCACTACCGCACCTTCACGCCGCTGTCCGCTGTACAGAAGGACGTCAGCCATTGGTACTGCTGATAGACCCCTCCCTAAGCGACGCGAAGACGGCACTCTGGGAGGAAAGTGGAGCAAAAACTATCCGCAAGGCAGCCCCTGTCTAGATGTCACCCGCGCAATGTCTTTGCTTGACAATGCGCAGAGCACACGACGGACAAAGCGAGTAGCTCGCCCATGTGGTGCTGCGACACCTCGAAACGCGTCAGCGCCGGGTGATGTATGTGCATGGTGGCGGTTGACGTGCCGTGGTCACCGTGAGCATGGGTGGAGAGAGGGCGAGTAGCCGCAGCCTGTTGAGGGCTGGCATTGGACCTTGTTCTGTCAGAGGGGACAATTGACATTGTGTGGCGGGGGGATTCGCGGACGCGCCATGGTGGTGTTGTGCTATTGTGAAGTGCTTCGCTGTGGTGGTGGCGGCGGCGGTGTGGTGTGGTGAAGGCGAGAGAAGTGGAGCTTGCACTGAGGTGCGGCTGGGGCGCATTGACTTGGTGGAGCGACGTTGGATTGAGTTACGACAACGGGTTGGTGCTTGTGCTCCGGCGCGTGCGTGCGTTATTGAGGATGGAGCGGATCGAGTGGGATATTGGGGAAGTGTTTGGCGAGCTGCGTTGGGGTGGAAGAAGAAAGTGATCTGGATGGTCAGCGCGCGGCGCGGCGTGAAGGCGGGGTAGGCGCGAGACGTGCGGAGTGTCGTTTTCTATTGTGGTCGTGGTTGTTCCAGATGGCGGCCGGAATTGGCGTTGTTGGTGGAGAGTGTATGAGAGGCTCATGCGAAGCATTATATTGGTGGCATTGGGACGGGGGCGGGTTGTCAACACCAAAAATGAGAGCACGATTTTTGACATTGGGACGACAGCAGGTCTGTCTGCGTGACGCGGGTGATCAAGTGCCGGTGGCGGGTTGCCGTGCGAGCGTGCCTGTTCGCAGAGCGTGAGGACCATGCGGAGTGAGTGTATGTTCGCGGCATTGGGACGGTCGCGGGCGATCAACATCAGAACTTGAGGATGCGGCAGCCTGTCGACGACAATAAGAGCCATCTGGATAGCGCGGGCATCAAGTGTGGATAGCAAGTCGCCGTGCAGGCGTGCGTGGTCGCAAAGTGTGATGCGTAGCAAACCCACGATGCAGTTAGCTGGAAACGGCTGGAAATTCCCCATTACGCGTTCGAAAGCTCCGTGGGGGGGTTAAATATCGATTCCGCGAAACCACTGCTATCAAAATCCACAGTGGTCGGATCGATCTGAAGACTTGTGCACAAAGTGTACTGCGGAGGTCATTTGTGGTCGCCAAGCGTTGCCTAATCGGGATTCAACATCCCCGATGGTAGCTGCCTATTGGTTAGGAGGTTTTCCAGCAGTCCACCCAGTTGAAAAGACATAGGTGGTAACCAGATCCCTGTGGCCAGACCAATGCTGCAGCTGGGTCCAAATGGTGTAAAGAGTGCTTTCCTTTTTGCTTTTTACCCCTTCGCTTTGCCATATCGCGGTCATCTACAGCGAGGATCTGGTGGAGTGACGCGAAATGTCCCTTTTCACGGTTGGAGACTCTCATTTTCGAACTTAAATCTAATTGTCGAAGCCATACTGTTTCCATGTGACAGATTACCTCGCCCGCCATCGGGTCCACCCTCCACGCGCTTCACCAGGCCAAGAAGATCAGCAATGCCAGTACGCAGCGCCTCGCCGTACCGCTCACCGCCGCTCTCCAAGCAATGTCTCAGCAAATACTTCGCTAACTCGGCCAATTTTAGTACTACGATTACGAGCATCACCCACTCTTGTCTAGAACGAACAGAGCCCGCCGAATCTCTTTTCATTCGGACAGCATCGAGGATAACGTCTACGTCGCCGCACTAAACCACTTGGCGCCCGGCAAGAATTACGCGGTCACTCTGGGAATATCTCAAACGGCTAAATAACGAACGCGGAATCGAAATGAGCCACGACGAACAGAACCGCCGCACTCCCCGCTCGCAACGCGCACGGTGCCACGGCCCAGCTTCTGTGCGTGCGTCAGCACTTCTTCCCCTCCAAGGGAACGTGAATACACCCCGACGGCTATGCGACTTAGCTCCATCAAGGACCGGATGTGAAGGGCGGATAATTGCTTGTGCGAACATCGAACCAGAGAGTCTCGTTAGCGTTCGGCGTCCCGGCAGCAAAGTGGGCGTGGGAAGACCGTGGCTGGACCACCCATAGCTGGTATCCGAGTTTGTGGTGCAGAAGGGACAGCTGCGGGTGACTGCCGTCCTGATGTTTATTCGGGTCGGGGATGGATGGAGGTGAAGCGAGAGATACGATTGACGGGGTGAAGATATTTCACCTAGCTACTGGGAAGATCCCATACCGATTAGATGGTATGGCCAGGACGGCGAATTATGACCCATGGAGATCATTGGCGGTCTAAGACACGGCTAATGGAGCGTCAGAGCGACAATCACCTTCGGGGTTAGGCTTGCGCGTCGTAGCATTGATAGTAGCGGGATAGAGGCGGAATGGTAGGGATAGACGGAAGGGATAGATGAATGGTTCAGGTATTGCAAGTATCGTGGAATAATAATAATGGGACAATTCAATCTTCCCCGGAATGCAAGCGCAGTTATGAATATTCTTGTAATTGAGTTATTTCAGGACCATAAAAGCTTGCCTCCAATACCATCAAACCTCACGTAATGTCCTGGATAAGCATTTGTACATGCATGCATCTACAACCTAATCGTTCGTAAACTTCCTGCTTCATAAAACTGACCCAAACATGCCCTCCGGAACTGGTAAATGCCCCAAAATGATAGCTGGCAAATAAATGATGCACCCACTTCCCATTCCTCCTTCTATCTAAGCATACCCCGCCTCCGCTCTCCTATATTGCTCGAAGCTATTAACCCTCTGCTGGTGCTCTTCCTCCGCCTTCTTCCCACTGATCTCCCTCTGCCATTCCTGCTCCTCCTGGTCCAGCAGTGCCTGGAAGCGCTGTTGCTGTCCGCGACTGACATACGTCAATGGCTTCTTCCTCTGCGCCGCATCTCTGGTCACGAGGACATGCTTCGTCGTACTGCCGGGGCACTCGTATTGCGCCTCGCCCAACAGGCGCTCCATGACAGTCCGAAGCCCGCGAGCACCGGTTTCCATCTTCGACGCCTGTTTCGCGACCTCGCGGAGAGCCGGCGAGGTGAACTTGAGCTCGATGCCGGAGAGGGAGAAGAGCTGCTCGTATTGCTTGACTAGCGAGTTGCGAGGCTCCGTAAGGACCCTCACGAGAGCCTCTTCGTCGAGGGACGAAAGCGCGCAGGTGATGGGAATGCGGCCGACCAGCTCCGGGATCATGCCGTATTTCTGGAGGTCCGCGGGCTCGACGAGATCAAGCGTGTTAAGAGAAGCCTTGGGCGATCCTGCTGGAGATTCCGGGGTGTAAAAAGGAACATGTTTGTGAAAAAGAGCATCGTCCCCCTTCAGTCTTGTGTCTGAAGATAGTGTTTCGGGGTTGGCTGCTCGAACCGGTGCGCCAAATCCAATGCTACCCTTGGATATGCGGTCAAGGATTACCTTATGCAAACCAATGAATGCGCCCGTACAGATGAAAAGCATGTTGTCGGTGCGGACGTTAAAAACTTCGCCCTTGGGCGAAGGAGGATGACCCATGTTCATCCCAGTTGGTCCGCCTGGGTTACCTCCAGGAATATAAGAATTTCCTGAAGCGTTGCTGCTTGGCCCCCTCCCCGTGTTGCCCCCGCGTTCCGGCTTGGCTTGTACTTGCAGTGTTGTGCCCTCAATAATCTTCAGTAATGCTTGTTGTACACCTTCCCCACTAACGTCCTTGCCGTGGCTGACTTTTGCTGTTGCGATTTTATCTATCTCGTCCAAGACTATTATGCCCCGCTCGGCAGCCGCTACATCGTAGTTTGCTGAAGCCAATAACCGCTGCACGCAGACCTCCGCGTCTTCGCCAATGTAACCGGCTTGAGTGAACGGGGTGCAGTCAGACATGCTGAAGGGAACCTCAAGCACGCGAGCAAGTGTCTTTGCCATGAGTGTCTTTCCTACACCTGATGGCCCAAGTAATAGTATGTTCGACTTCTCGATGGTCATGGGGCTGTTGTCGACGAGCGGCTCGGCGCCGAAAGCGGGGGATGCGCGCGGGGGCGGCGCCGGGGGATCGGGGGGATATTGGGTTTCAGCGTCCCAAACATTGGTCGTCCGCTGTTGGCCAGGAAACTCATCTGGAAGGTCCTGTGTCAGTAGAGGGCGAGAGCTGATGCGCCTCCTTCGATGAGTACCTTCAACTGGATGCCGATGTACCATCTCCCGCCGCGCTTGCTGGGCCAGGTGCTCCTGCTCCTCCTCGTCGAGCCGCTCGAGCTCCTGTATCCGCTGGTAGTGATTGTACACGGCGACGCTGAGAACCTTTTTGGCGCGCTCCTGACCGACCACAAACTGATCCAGGTGATGTTTGAGCGCCTTCGGGGTTATCCGGGGGGCGCCGACAATGCTGGCTCCGCCCAGCGGCCCGCCAGTTGGCTGGCCTGGCTCATAGATACCCGTGAAGCCCTGGCTGGAGAAGTCTGAGCGGCTGTAGTGGCCTGACGAGCATTGTGTTGCGGAGGTCGCGAAGGTTCGGCTTATGGAATACAAGGCGAGGTATGACGAGCGCGCCTGTGGCGAAATCGAGATGGTGAAGGTGGTGGCAAGCGTCATCTTGAATGTTGAAACAGGCAGCGTTGGATCTGCGGGCAGCGGCTTGTTCCTGCTCGAAAATAATTGGGGAGCGTCTCCGCGCGTGATGTGTTGTCTCTAGCTCATCGCCTCATCGCAGAGCGCGGCTTGAGTCAAGCTTGGCGGGGTGTCGCAGCGGAGATAAGCGGGCGCGGGCGGCGGGAGGCACGGAGGCGAGGCGAGGCACGACGGCGACGGACACTGGAGGGCGCAGGGAGCTGGCCACGGGCAGATGGCTTAAATTTCAGGAGAGAGCACGTAGAGGCAAGCGGTGTTGAGAGCGGCGTCCGTCATCGGCGAGCGCCTGGAGCTCGGAGGCCTCAGCGCCTCTCCGCGCGTCCAAGCTCCCTTGAGGTGGGGGCCTAGCTGCATGCGCCTTAGCTCGCGCTCGCGTATGACGTTGAGGCGATGTTTGCACCCGCCGCGGGCGCGCTGCGAAATGCTGCAGCTCCAGGAGGGGAAGAATGAGTGGAGAGTGGAGAGAGAGCCACGCTGGGCCCCGCACATGCCCATGAGTTTTAAGCTCTAGCCCGTTTGACTTCACACGCTATGCGCTGTGACGCGACAGCCCTGCGCTTCGCTATCGCATCCAGGCGCTGTCTGTTTGCCCTGTCCCGCCGCCCACCCTCAACGCCTTTTAAAACCGCCACCCCCCATCCGTTCCGTCTGCTCGTGTAAACCCAATTCCTGCCACCATGGAAACCAATAACGCCTCCGACAACTCCGTCTTGGGCGAGTCTGCCGGCAACCTGCCCTCCGACGGCACTGGTATTTGCTGCCTTCGTCCCGCATTTCTTGCGGTGTGCTGACCTCGCCAGGCATCATTTCGCTCGATCCGTGGCTCGAGCCCTTCAAAGGTGGTCTCAAAAGCCGCTACAGCAAAGCACAGCAATGGCTCAAGGCCATTGAAGAGACCGAAGGCGGTCTGGAGAAGTTTTCAAGGGTATCCCTTCTAGCGCTACCCTCCTGCCTCGCGTCCACATCTAAGCCGTTTGCTTGTAGGGTTACGAGAGATTCGGAATTCACGTGAATGCCGATAATTCTATCACATACAGGGAATGGGCCCCCAATGCGCTGCGCGCATACTTCATTGGCGATTTCAGTACGTATTGCGCCCAGCATATGCCAGCACCGACAACTGATACTTGTGGTAGACGGCTGGAACCGTGATTCCCATGAAATGACGAAGAACCAGTTTGGTGTCTTCGAGATCACTCTTCCGCCTGTTGATGGCCAGCCAGCCATTGCTCATGACTCGAAGATCAAGGTTTGCTGGATGCGCCCTTCGCCACCTTGCCGAAAACTGACATTCTCGCAGATCTCGTTCGTGGTGCCCAACGATCACGCCAGGCAGGAGCGTATTCCCGCATGGATCACTCGAGTGACTCAAGACCTCTCGGTGTCTCCCGTATACGACGCCAGATTCTGGCATCCTCCGCAAGACCAGAAGTACGCTTTCAAGAACCAGCGACCCAAGAAGCCGGAGAGCCTTCGCATCTACGAAGCACATGTGGGAATCTCCTCGCCGGAGGCCAAGGTTGCGACATACAAGGAATTCACAACAAATGTTCTCCCACGCATCAAGCACCTGGGCTACAATGCCATCCAGCTGATGGCAATCATGGAGCACGCATACTATGCTAGCTTTGGATACCAGATCAACAGCTTCTTTGCTGCCAGCAGTCGTTACGGCCCGCCTGACGACCTCAAGGAGCTGATTGACACGGCGCACGGCATGGGAATCACTGTCCTGTTGGACGTGGTGCACAGCCACGCTTCCAAGAACGTCCTGGATGGCCTGAACATGTTCGACGGAAGCGATCACCTGTACTTCCATGAGGGTGGAAAGGGCCGCCATGAGTTGTGGGACAGCAGACTGTTCAACTACGGTAGCCACGAGGTTTTGAGGTTCCTGTTGAGCAACCTCCGCTTCTGGATGGAAGAGTACCAGTTTGACGGCTTCCGTTTCGATGGTGTCACCAGTATGCTCTACACCCATCACGGAATTGGAACGTAAGTACACGACTTCCAGGCATGTGTATCTTCGCTGACCATTTCAGTGGCTTCTCCGGTGGCTACCATGAGTATTTTGGCGACAGTGTGGACGAAGAGGGTGTCGTCTACCTCATGATCGCCAACGAGATGATTCACCAGCTGTACCCCACTGCCATCACGATTGCAGAGGATGTCTCTGGTATGCCTGGTCTGTGCGTTGCTCTGTCCCTCGGTGGCATCGGCTTCGATTACAGATTGGCAATGGCCATCCCAGATCTGTACATCAAATGGCTCAAGGAGAAGCAAGATATCGATTGGGACATGGCCGGACTTTGCTGGACCTTGACGAACCGTCGACACGGAGAGAAGACTATCGCATATGCCGAGAGTCACGATCAAGCGTAAGTTGCTGCGGCACACCGACAGTGAACCAGAGCTAACCCACCCAGGCTCGTCGGTGACAAGTCCATTCTCATGTGGCTATGCGATGCTGAGTTGTACACCAACATGTCAACCTTGACGGAGCTTACTCCCGTCATCGACCGTGGGTTGTCCATGCACAAGATGATCCGTCTCATCACCCACGGCCTCGGCGGTGAAGGTTACCTCAACTTTGAGGGCAACGAATTTGGCCATCCTGAATGGCTGGACTTCCCGCGTGAGGGCAACGGTAACAGCTTCCACTACGCGCGTCGGCAGTTCAACCTCGTGGATGACCATCTTCTTCGCTACCGCTTCCTCAACGAATTCGACAGCAAGATGCAATGGACCGAGGAGAAGTACGGCTGGCTGCACGCTCCTCAGGCCTACATTAGCCTCAAGCATGACGGTGACAAGGTGATCGTCTTCGAGAGAGGTGGTTTGCTGTGGATCTTCAACTTCCACCCGAGCAGCAGCTTCACCGACTACCGTGTCGGCGTCGAGCAGGAGGGTACCTATAAGATCGTGATCAACACTGACTCGAAGGATTTCGGAGGACACGGCAACGTCAGCGAAGACACGCGTTTCTTCACGACGCCGTTTGCTTGGAACGACAGAAAGAACTTCCTGCAGGTCTACATTCCGTCGAGAACGGCAATCGTAAGTGTGCTCCGTAGGTGCGGTCTGATGGCAACTTGGCTAACAATCGCAGGTCTTGGCGCTCGAGGAGACTTTGTAGCGATGGGAATTGGATGGGTGGAGATGGGATGACATGAATGGCCGCTGCATGTGAGGGGTATGCCGGGGAGCATGTACCATAGCCAGAATGACATGCAGCTGCGCGCGTAGGGCACGTGACCCGAGCGACGGCAGGTATCGCAAATGCTGTGCAACGATGGAACCTAGTGAATGATTGAAAACGGCGCCCTAACGGTGCGGTTGGGCAGAGTGCGCGCGAATTGCGAGTGCTGCAGCGCTCTGCGGGCCGGGTCGCGGGCGCGTTAAGGCTGTTTAGGCCGGGTGTTGTTGGGGTCCGGCATTCGGAAGGCGTGGTCACTGGACCTGCCGGCGTGCGGCCGTGGCCTGTGCCCGCCTCGGAGAATCTCGCTCGCAGTGAAGTTGCACCTCGACCGTCTCCCAGACGAGCTTCCTCTCTCCCCATCCACCTCTCCACTCCCCCATCTACCCTGCCCTCCGACATCTTGCAGAATGCTCAAGAGGTACGCCCGACGCCGAGTTCCGATGCCATTGGCGCCGTACGGACGCTGACATGATGGAATTGCAGCGGCATCACCCGGTCGCTGAGGGCCTCCGCCTTCCGCAGGCCTGCGCTTCGCGCCGCCTTCCAGCCCATCAAGAAGAACTTCGCTCCGGCGCTGTCTGCTCGCTTCGCCAGCACTGATGTCGCCCAGGGTGGCAAGATCCACCAGGTCATCGGTGCCGTCGTCGACGGTATGCGAAAAACTTTTCTGTCCGCCGTCGACCCGCGGCCGCGACAGCACCGACATCAATTCCATCATCGCTGACTCCGGCACCCAGTCAAGTTCGAGGGCGAGAAGCTCCCCCCGATTCTCAATGCCTTGACCACGCAGAACGGTGGCCAGAAGCTGGTCCTCGAGGTCGCGGTAAGCCAGCCGTCCAGCTCGAGCCGAGCTCCGGAGCGCCGAAGAACACCAGCTAAACTGTCTGCAGCAACACTTGGGTGAGAACGTCGTCCGCTGCATTGCCATGGACGGTCAGTACACCTTGCCACAAGCGCATTCGGGCCTGCGGCTGATGATGTAAACAGGTACGGAGGGTCTCGTCCGTGGTGCTGAGGCTCTTGACACCGGCTCGCCCATCAAGATCCCCGTCGGTCACGGCACCCTGGGCCGTATCGTCAACGTCACTGGTGACCCCATTGACGAGCGCGGCCCCGTCAAGGCTACCAAGTACGCCTCCATCCACGCCGACCCCCCGGAGTTCATCGACCAGTCCACCTCTGCTGAGATTCTCGTCACTGGTATCAAGGTCGTCGACCTGCTCGCTCCCTACGCCCGTGGTGGAAAGATTGGTCTCTTCGGTGGTGCCGGTGTCGGCAAGACTGTCTTCATTCAGGAGCTGATTGTGAGGATGCCCGTGGTTGGATTTCCGCGAGCTTTCGCTGACAGCGCAACAGAACAACATCGCCAAGGCCCACGGTGGTTTCTCCGTCTTCACTGGTGTCGGTGAGCGTACTCGTGAGGGTAACGATCTCTACCACGAAATGCAGGAGACTGGAGTCATTCAGCTCGAGGGCGAGTCCAAGGTCGCCCTGGTGTTCGGTCAGATGAACGAGCCCCCGGGTGCCCGTGCCCGTGTCGCCCTTACCGGTCTCACCATTGCCGAGTACTTCCGTGATGAGGAGGGCCAGGACGGTAAGAGCTGCAATTGAGTCCGAAAATCGGAGCGAGGCTGACCAGGAAACAGTGCTTCTCTTCATTGACAACATTTTCCGTTTCACTCAGGCCGGTTCCGAGGTGTCTGCCCTTCTTGGTCGTATCCCGTCTGCCGTCGGTTACCAGCCCACTCTCGCCGTCGACATGGGTACCATGCAGGAGCGTATCACCACCACCCAGAAGGGTTCCATTACTTCCGTCCAGGCCGTCTACGTCCCTGCTGACGATTTGACTGACCCTGCCCCCGCCACCACCTTCGCTCACTTGGACGCCACCACTGTCCTGTCCCGTGGTATCTCCGAGTTGGGTATCTACCCCGCTGTCGACCCTCTCGACTCCAAGTCCCGTATCCTTGACCCCCGTGTCATCGGTCAGGAGCACTACGACACCGCTTCCCGCGTCCAGATGATCCTCCAGGAGTACAAGTCGCTCCAGGATATCATTGCCATTCTCGGTATGGACGAGCTGTCGGAAGCTGACAAGCTTACCGTCGAGCGTGCCCGTAAGATCCAGCGTTTCCTGTCCCAGCCTTTCACCGTCGCCCAGGTCTTCACTGGTATCGAGGGTAAGCTGGTCGACCTGAAGGACACCATCAGGTCCTTCAAGGCCATCCTCAACGGTGAGGGTGACGACCTTCCTGAGGGTAAGTTATGATCATTTACGTGACAATTGTGACAATTGCTAATTTGGCGTTCAGGTGCCTTCTACATGGTTGGTGACCTCGATTCTGCCCGCGCCAAGGGTGAGAAGATTCTTGCCGAGCTCGAGAAGTCCTCGTAAACGTGCGAGGATTGAGCCACGGAGGAAGGGGAGGAGCCGACAATTTCTGCCACACATGGAGATAAGCGCCGGATGAAAGGATCGGGGACCTTCTCAGCTCATGTTTAGAAAAAGACACGGGCAAGATTTTCCCATGAAATGCATTTTTGATTTTTTGTACAGAAAAGGGGATGAACGTAAGACATCTGGCGTCTTCTCCTGTGCCATCTTGGCGTGTAATCCTAAAGCTGAAGATCCTCGCACCATCTGAAATCATTCCCTGTGTCTGTACTTGCTTTTGCGGAGAGTTGTGGATGTGACGTGGCTTGAGATCTGCTACAGAAATGACGTAGTAACCTCACAGCTTGATGAGTATGTTGAAGACCACCATAATCAAGATTATCACCTAATACATCGGCTTTCCCCACTATACTTCTTCCCCACGATTATTTCCCCAAAAAGATCAGATGATTGGAAGTTAACCATGTTCGCATGCACGTGATCTATGCCTTCCGTCCGGCCGGCCGTCCGGGGGCATCACTCACAGCTCTGGACGTCGTCTACATCTCTTCATTTCTGAGACCTGAAGCTTTCCAGATTGCACTTTCTTCCTAGTCACGCCTTTTTCCCTTTCTGCACTTTTCATCCTTAAATTCCCCGTTCCCTCCCCTGCTAAACCACCCAGACAATCCTAATTACTCACGCCTGTCGCCGTGATAGTAGTAGTATTAGCTCCCGTATCAGCCGCAGCAGCAGCAGCAGCAGCGGCCGCGGCCGCGGCGGCCGACTCCTTCATCAGATCTTTCATGGTGACGAACATGAAGTCGCGCAGCCCGCGCACGCCGCGCTCGGCCAGCCACTCGAGTACGCGCACGCGGTAGGCCTTCCAGCTGAGCTCGAGTCCGCCGCCGCCGCCTCCACCACCTCCTCCTGCTGCAGCAGCAGCACCCCCACCGTTGCCGTTGCCATTATTGCCTGCACGGGCGAGGCGGTGGAGGGTGCGTTGGGTGACGGGGCCGGGAGGGTGTCTGGGTGCGTTACTGCCGCCGCCGCTGCTGCTGCCGCTAGCGTCACTGGCGGTAGCGGTGCGGTGGTGCGCGTCTTCCAAGTCGCGGAAAGCGGCGTGGGCGAGGGGCGCGGTGAGGGGGTTGTGCGGCAGGCCGAAGAGGGCGGCGAGGGTGTAGTCGGGCCCGGTGCCGGGGGCGGCGACGGTGGTGGTGGGGTCGTTGGCGGATGGGATCAGTACGGGTGGCAGCGTGGTCGAGACGTAGGCGTGCAGGGCGGCGGCGACGCCCGGCGCGCACAGGCAAGCCATGGCGTTGGGGTCGGTCGAGGTGAGGGCGCGCGACCGCCAGAGCAGGTTGGCCACGTCCATCAGGTAGCCGTTGAAGGCGTTGGTGACGGCGCGCGGCAGGTTGGCCGAGGTGGTCGTGTGGTCTTGCAGGTCGGCTTCGAAGGCGCGTTTGTAGGTCGCGAGGAGGGTGCAGAGCTGGGAGAGGGTGGCGAGGGAGGGTTGGAAGAGGAGGGTGTAGAGGGTGGATGCGGTTGGGATGGTGAGGGGGGTGAGGCCCGAGGAGAGCGTGGAGAGGGTGGTGTAATAAGTGAGGATGGCGGCTGTCGTTGATAGAGGGGTATATAGTTGCGAAGTTAGGAGAGATAGGATGGTGTCGGATATGTGAGTGGTTAGACCGGCGAAGTCGGTGGATGTGACTAGGTCGTTGGCGGCATCTCCAGAGTCTGGTCTACCGGTGTTGGCAGCGTGGTTCCAGTTCTGAACTAAGGATGTGTAAAAGGTGACGAGACGGTCGTAGGCATCGGTCGTACCGCTTGTGACTATTGCTGCTTCGGCTGGACCCAGGTATGAAGTTTTGAATCCTGGTGGAATGTTAAACCGTGTTACAAGCGCGGTACTTGAAAGAGGGAATACCTTTGAAGTTTTGCATAGGGACATGAGCCAGCAGGCCGAGGATGGATTCCGAATACGACCAGCCATCCCAAAACGGGAGATATGACTTTAGGAAGTCTTGGCCAGTGGGTAAAAGAGCCTAACCTTGTCAGCACCTCCAAATTTGAGTTCATTTCACGACGACCACACACCTTCGTGGCTTTTGTGTAGTTCAACATGCCGTCGAGCAACTCATCGAAATGATCAGGATTCTTAGTGCCGCTGGCAACGGTCTCTAGTGCTTCTCGAAGATAACTCTCCAACCAAAGCTCTAGCCTACGTGCAGCTGTATCAGAAGGCTTAAGTATGAGGTACTTCTGTAAAAGAGGATCCTTGAAGGACGCCAGCAACTGGTTAGGCAGTTCAATTCGTTCCAAGTTCTTGACCAGCCCTTCGGCATTATTGACCTCCTCGAGTGTTACAGACTTTTCGTTTGCATAGGAAGTGTGTACATCAGGCAGGATGGAAGCCTTTGCTCGTTTTGCTCCACGCCGGATGACCTTGAAGCCATCTTGCTGAGCATGGAGCTGTTCGTTGCTGTCGGCGTTGGCGTCCTGAATAGTCTGGAGCCTTTGTCTCCACTCGTCTTGGGCTGCGCTCGCAAACGAAGTGCGACCTGAAGCAGCGTTGCCCACGATAATCTCCGGGTAGTAGTCCTTGTAAACCCGAAGCAGGCCCACCAAGGCGGGATCTTGTCCACTTCCGCGAACCATCTCCAAGCTAAGCGGACAGGTCAGAAAGGAGGAACAGGTGAGACTAGCAGGGGCTGTGCAGCTTACAGTTGTTGGATGCGGAACGGGCGAACATGCTTGCGACGCGTGACCAGGGATAGCAAATGGCAAAGCGGAGTTCTGCACGACAGTGAGCAAGTGGGTTCGCAGATAATGGATGGAGGGCCTGACCGGAGAGTCATCGTATCCAGCATGTTGAACAAAACGCCATAAAGCTTGGACAGCACGGTTGCATCTTGAAGGGCGTCGATGACAGCAATGATCCACTTCAGCAATGCAGCCTGGGTGGCGGCTGAGGGTTTGGCCTGGCCGTGGCCGAGGGAGCCAACAATAGCAAGTACAATGTCGGACGACACTCTGTCGGCAGGGTACAGGTTCTTGATGAGATTGGTCAAGGTGGTCTGGTCAAGGTGGTTGCGGCGCGTGACGATGGCGACAATGCTTTGCAAGTGGTCGCGGCTGAGGCCATGCTGGTATGCATGACCGCACACGGCATCGACGACAGCGTCGACCTTTTCTTTGCGCTGCTTGGCGGGAAGAGTGGATGCTGGAGGCGCGCGTCAGCGGGACTTTTTTCTAGAAGCACACGTGGAGAGCTGACCAGTGCGCAGGGCGTCGATGGTGGCGTGCATGGCAGCGTTACGATCTGAGGTCACGGTCAGCACAGGCGTTCGCGCAGCAGCGCAGCGGCAGGGGCGCGGGATGGGGCACCATGCGGCAGAGCGGGCATTGCCGCAACGATGGGCTGCTGGATCGCGTCGGCGGCCTCGACGACGCGTGCTTGGGCGAGAGGTGCCGGTTCGGGCGTAGCGCGTGTGCCCCAGGCAGAGTTAGTCAGCCGCTGGCGGCGGAGGCTGTGCGAAGGTGCGCGACGGACAGAACTGCCTGTTTGCCGCCTGGTCGCAGCAGTCACGGTGCATACGGCTGCAGAAGCGATGACGACGGCCTCTGTCCCACGTTACACTCGCTCGAGCAGTCGTCGGCCAGCGCCGCGATTCGCCCGCCGCGGCGCCGTGTAAGCCAGCCAATACCGAAGATATTGGTCATATTGCCGGGGCATCGAGACACAAGCCGGGAGCCGTGAGCCAGCACTCAGCATCCTCCCGCACCGCGCCTAGCGCCTCCGCTGCCGACTCCGCCCGCCGCTGTAGCCGCGCTGGCCAGCCTCCTCTCCACTCCCTCTGGGCCCAAGCCAACCCACGGGTCGCGCCTTCCCGTCGGCCAATGCGCGGCGCCGGAGCTGCTCCGGCCCTCAGGCCAGCCAGCACCTGCACTGCATTCCCTTTTCAACTCGACTCTGTGTAACCGTCACGGCTGTCCTCGGCGTATCTGCCGTGCAGCATGGTGCAGCTGCCAGCGGCCGGGCCAAGTGTTGGACCATCGCCAGTGGACGCCCGCTCTAGTGCCGCAAACCTTCTTTTTCGACAATGTTGATCTCCACCCATGGCATGCTCGTACCTCCAGCGCTGCGTAGCTCCGTGTCACCTCCCGCCATTCCTTCGATTCGATAATTCCTAATGCCAGCTTTAAAAAAGCCGCCCGGCCCACGTTGGACCACGGCGCGCCGTGGCCTCCAGACTCCTCGTCTACGACCGCCGACCCGCGTATAAATGTCCTGACACTGCTTCCGTTCGGGTGGTCTTTTGTTGCTCATTGCTATTGCCTGCTTTCGTTTGCCTTTCCTTGCATCTGTCGCTCGTCTGTTTGGTGCCATCGCCCTCCCAATCACATATTCCTCACGCCTGTCGCAAACCCAACACGCCCAATCAGCGACCAACCCCAAACTCCCATCGTCAGCAGTTCGCCAAAAATGGGCGAGGCCAAGTTCCGCGCCCGCCGCAGCGCGACCCCAGGCACCACTGCCATCTGTTCCCTGTTGAACCGCTCCTCACTCCACGACAACCACTCCACCGACTCTCAAAATCACACCGCCAATTCCGGCATGCTCACTCCCCCGGGCTTCCTGCGCCGTGACGCCCAAACCTTGAATGCAATCCGCTCTCTACCAAGGTCCGCCAACCTCGTCTTGTTCACCCCGGTCGTGCCGCCGGAACCGGAGCCGGAGCCGGAGCTCGTGTCTTCGTCTCCAAACGAGGTCAAGTATAGCAAGAAGGCCGCCGGCCGTGCGAGCGCGGATGCTCCCATGGACCCGTTCGAGCCATTCGGCCGCGCCCTGTCCCGGCACCACGCCCGCGTGCGCCATGTGCCCTACGTGCCGAGCGTCGGCATGACGGGCACTCACCAGACCTTCCTCCAGCACGCCTCTGCAATCGTCCTGGTGGTCGTGTGTAATAATGGCGAAGAAGGCCGCAAGCGGGCCCCCTCTTCCGGATCCACTGGCCTCGAGCTGCACCACCACCAACGTCAATTGCCTGACCGCTCTTCCTCCTACATCCTCCCCCCTCCACGTCAGTCCTCGACCACGCCCACCCCGGCCTCGTTCAAGCATGAACCGCGCCCATCGCCCCACCGCGGACACCATTTCCAGCCTGCCGATCCCTTCTTCAGGTTCGCCTCCCAGACGCTTGCCGCCGCAGGTGATCTGCGAGACCGCGCTGCTGCCCTCTCCAAGGACCGAAACACCATGTCTGCTCCATCTATCCCGACTGTGTTGCTCGTTGTAGGCGAGGATGAGGCGGAGACGATGAGGCGAGCGGACCAGCTAGACACGTTGATGGAGGAGCTAGCAGCAGCGTACGGCATCCGCTTCGAACTCGGGGCGAAAACCGCTCTGGTTTCCAGAAGCTATTCTGCTGGGGCACTGGGGAGGGCTGCGGGGCTGATATTTGGGAGTGAGGCCTGAGTCCATCAGCTTTGAATGACGTCTTTCGCACTTTGAATGTCACACGCTTGCGGAGTTTCTATGTCGGATGTTTCAGATTGCTCCCCCCGTCTCCTCTTCTCCTTTTTTGCTTTCTTACTTTCTTCTTCATTTCACGCGCGTGGCGGTTATTTCTCTATTCCTGTAGCATGATTCCTCTTTGATTGGCGGTCAATTTTTGTTTGAACGCAGTCCCCCATATATACACGATAATTATCTTCTATATTTCGGCGGCTAGAAAAACCTCGCTTCCCATACCTCCTTTGGTTGGGTATTCTCAGTCTGCAAAATGTACAGATGAGGTGCAGGCCTCTTTA
>RHKH01000109.1:93558-119225 GCA_009829795.1 Lasiodiplodia gonubiensis | reverse complement strand
TGGGGCGACGGCACGAGCCCGCAGGTGGCCGGCCGCGCCGCCGCCGCGCGCGGCTGCTGCGCGGCGCTGACGGCGTTCGCGGGGTTGGGGTTGCTGGCCGTGCTGGCCGTGTGGCGGAAGGAGAGGATGGCGATGGGGAGAAGAAGAGGGGAGAGGGTCGGGTCGGTGGGCGAGGGCGAGGGAATAGGGGGGTTCAACAAGGCCGGCGAGGAGGTGGAGGGGAGGGAGGTGGTGGAGATGGGAGAGGGGCGCAGGGCAGACGCGCTGCACGAGGCTGAGGGGAAGCAGATGCATGAGATGGAGGGCGGCGCCGGCGCGCACGAGATGCAGGGCGCGCAGATACACGAGATGGCCGGCGAGGAGCAGCAGCGACGGGTTTATGAGATGGATGCGAGCGAGGAGGCGGCGTTGAGGGGCGACGACGCCAAGTGGGAGCGGCATCCTTGAGAGCAGCGCCGCTGCATGATGATCGATGGCTCTTTTCTTCTTCTTCTCCTTGAGCCGGCGGGCTCTTTGACGCATACACAACGATTGGTTAATGACGAACGGAGGCTTCCGCCTCCACTTCCGCTTCTCCCTGAGGCTTTATCAGCACGCCATCTGCTAACGTGGTCAACTTTGGTGAAGTACATACAATCTCCACCAGGTCCGTAAAGGCAGGCCAATCAGCTAGTTTATCACGAAATATCTTCGAGTGGCCAGGGATGTCGATGTCCGCACTGGAAGGTCAAAATTTGTGGTCATATCAAAGAATTACGGCTGAAGTTGCGCTTAGCAACGACCACTCCAGGTCGCTACATCGGAAGAGCCCGGGAACAAGTTTCCTGTGGCCTGATTTGGTCAATATCGCCCACTTGGCTCATAAAGCCAGATCACTAGACCACTGAGGCTGTTGTCAAAACCAAGTTTGACAACACTTCCAGTTCTTGGTGTTGTTTATAACTACAATATCGGGCGATATATTTATGGACTCGCTCGACACTGATCGGCGTTACACGTATCAAACAATCAGACAGGGGTTCTAGATAGGGACTATTCATTTACATCTACCAGACACTTCACAACTTCTTATACCGATTTACAATTCTTTGGGCGTGATCGCCTTTTTATTCGCAAGCATCGCTAAGCTTGAGGGAGTATTGCCTACGTACTTTCGTAACGTCGCTACCGTCACATTATGATACATGGATTACAAATTTTACACAACACAGGCCCCTTCTCCAGCACCGTATCCATAGATGCATTTTTCCCTGTCCTCCTTTTGCGCCGCCAACCCCCTTTCCCCCCTACCAATGCATTTTTTCAACTCGCTCATCCACCAGCTAATTTACCTCATGGCGTCAACCGACGATCAATATTGAACAACCTCGGTCCATCATCCATCTTCCTGGCACCCAACCTCCTCAGCTCCACCCATTGAGTTGGGAACTTGGCCTGGATCCAACGCTCCAGGTGTTCTTGTCTCGAAACGCCGTACGCGGCATTGAACATCGTTCCAAGTCTACAAATAAGATTGATCCGTCAGTCGCCCGATTCTCGTTGTTCAACATTTCCAAGAACTCCGACCACGATGCGTTGGGAGAGAGGAAGGGGGGGAAGCAAAACTCACATGAACGTATCCGGCCTCAGTCCAAAGTCCCTCTCGCACTTGAGCAGCACCTCCTTCGCGGCGTCGGTGTTCTGGTTCCCCGCGAGGGCGCCGACGTAGGCGGCGAGGATGGGCTTCGTGATCTCGACGTCGACCTTCCTGAGGCGGGCCCACAGCGTCCTGGCGTGGCGCTCGCCGTCGACGGGCATGCGCTCGCAGGCGCGGAAGGCGATGGGGATTGAGTTGAGGCTGGGGCCCTCGCGCGAGTTGACAATGTCCTCCCAGAAGCTCCAGGCGCGGGCGGGCTGGCCGGCGGCCGTGTAGGCGAGCATGAAGGCGTTGCGCAGGCGCGTCGTGGGCTCGAGGTCGAGGTCGAGCTTCATGGCATTGTGCACCGCGTCCAGCAGCGACTGGCACTCGTGGGCGCGCGACTCCTCGTCCTCGTCGGCCTCGGCCTCGGCCGCGTCGGCGTCGACGTCGACGTTGTCCGTGGCCGCCACGCGCGCTGCCGCGAACTCGGCGATGCCCGTCAGCGCGGCGACGTACGTGTTGGCCGTGGCCCGCATGTCCGGGTGGTCCAGCTCGCGCATGTGGGTGAAGACGTGGCAGGCCATGTCGGGGCGGCCGCGGTCGAAGAAGCTGCGCATGATCTGGGTGCGCGTGGAGCACGGCAGCTCGGCGAAGATGGAATGCGTGATGATGTACGTGTCCCAGGCGCGGGTGGTGGACGTGTGGGCGCGGTCCAAGATCATTGCCACGAGCGAGTCGGCGATCTTGCGGCGCTCGGTTTCTGAGAAGTGAAAGGCGTGAGTCTGGAGGAGGTCGATGACATCGTGTAGCTCGTTGCGGCGAAGGTGCAGCACGCTCAACTCGGAGACGGTCTCAGGCTCGAAGCGTCCTTGACGCTCGGTAATATCGTCGGCCAAGGCCATGATGTTGGAGAAGGTGTATTTCTGCGATGCGCACATGGCCTGGATGAGCTCATTTGCTGCCCGGATATCTTCCTTCTCCTTGGAGCATTCCACGGCTTGGAGGAGCCTATAAGCAGCGCGGGCGCCGTCAATGTCGCCGCCAGAAAGCCGGTATTTCACCTGGAGGTAGTAAGTGAGGGCATTCGGGTTGATCCCCCACTTTGCGCCGAGAGAAATGTATCTCTCCGCAAAATACGGCTGGTTCCGGGACATACACCACGAGACCAGCTCATTGATGGTCTGGACGTCCGGTTCCGCCGACCTGCCGTCAGCAAAAGTCCTCCGAACCATGACATTCATCATTCGATCCACTTCGTCGACCCCTTTGCCAGAAGCAGCAGCCCAAAAAAACAAGACGTCCCACAGCTTCTTCACCTCCTCCAAGCGCTCGTCGGCTGGCTCGAGGTAGTACACCTCGAGAGTCTCGAGCATTGAACGCACGATCGACTGGGCCCACTCGCTGTCGTCGTGTTGAAGGCAGCACTGGAGCACGGCTTTGTAGGACCAAGAGAGTATTTCAACAGTTCCCAATGGGCCTTTTGACAAGTCCTCGTAAATCCTCTTCGTGTTCTCCAGGTCTCCAAGCTCAGCGTGAACACCAAGCAGTCGCTCCTTGACGAGGGTCATGATGTTGGCAGGAATCTCGAGCTCCTGCATCATTTCGAGCGTTTTCTGTGCTTCAGCATGGTTCCCGTGCTGGTAAAGCCCCTGCAACACAAAAGCCCAGGGTGAGGCAAGAATCTTTTGGTTTTGGCTAGTCCAGCGATTTGTTTTGTACTTTTCCACCAGCATATCGCGAGCTCGCACAGGCTCGTAACGAGACATGATCTCAAGGGTATCTGCCAAAGACCAAATTACTTTCGAATTGTAGGCGTCGGGTTCGCAACCCTCGGGCCTCACAGCATCCAGAAAATTGAATACCTCTTCTGTAAGAGCGAGATGGGCCTCGCTCCTAGGGGTCTCTTTGATTTTCAGGACCTCCAGAGCATTAAGAAAGCACCGGCGTGTTAGAAACGTCTGAGACACTTCGCCCGCATCCTCAGCCTTGGCGCGGTGTTCGTTTAAATAACGGAGGGTATTCAAAGCATGTCCGGCTTCGACGTCGGACATGACCTCCAAAGATTTATGTTTGTTCTTGATCAATTTGTCCAAAGCTGTGCAAAGCATTGCTGGGTCTGGTGGACGTGACTGGCCAGTTTGAGCACGGTTGAGGTCGATCAGCGTGTCCAGGCCCGGGGCTAGATCTATGCCTTTGGCTTTGCGCTCAGGCTCGCGCGCCATGCCGAAGAATGAGCGCGTCTGAGCGAAGCCATTGCGTCGTATCCTCTGGGGACGTGGTTGCAGGCAGGCATTGGCGCGGCGGTGGAGGCAATCGCGGTAGACAATGGGTTCGTTGGATAGGATCCTGCGGATTACTAGCCTGGTGAGGTGGGCGGGCATGGCGGCGGGGAGCTCGGCGACGGCTACGGGTACGAGTGGGCGAGCAAAAGAGCGAATTGTTCGTGACGAAGCTCAATGGCGCATGTCGGAAGGCGATTCCCGGAGATGCGACGGCTGAGCTGGCAGGGCGATTGCGGTTGATAGATAGATGGTTTGGCGGTGCGGATGATGACGCGCGAGTAATCGAATCTCAAGTTCCGCAAAAACTCCAGTGCCAAGCATCCCAAGTCCGCGCGACTGCTCCTCTCCACCCTCAACTCCGCAACAGCTCACCATGTCTTTACTACGACTGACCCCCCGCCGCCCGCTGGCCGCCCTCTGCGGCGCGCCCGTCCGTGCTCTTTCCACCACCCCCGTCAGGCACTCCAACGGCTCCGGGGATGCAACAACAGGTACCGCGCTTCCCTACGAATCGCTACGCTCCAACTAACCCGGCCTTTCCAGCTCTCTTCAACACCGTAATGGCCAATGCGGGGGCCGAGCGCCAGAGCCCCCTTCACCGTCGAGAGCCAGTCCGCCAACCGCAGCCGCAAGCCCGCGAGCCAACCACCTCCACTCCCGACTCGACGCCGTCGAGGGCTGCATTCGCACAAAACATCATTAAGGATTATAGGGCGAACACCGCCGAGATGGTCGACGTTCTCCGCCTCCGTTCCGATCTCGAGCTCCAGTCGTCGCGCCGCTGGCAGGTCGGCGATGTCTACGCACCACACGATCTCACCGGCGTCGAGGCCAGGAAGTGGAAGCGGTCGAGGCGGACTCCCAACGTCGACGCCTTCGAGACGCTGGGAATCAACCCGATAAAGGAATACAAGGTATGGCTGCGTGTCCCGTGTAGGAATGCATCGTGGGCTGACCCTGGTAGAACTTCGCTATCATGTCCGAGTACATCACCGAGCTGGGCCGCATCAGGCACTCCAAGCATACCGGCCTCAAGCCTCGGACTCACCGCAAGATGGCCAAGGCGGTACGGAGAGCAATTGGCATCGGCATCATGCCCAGCGTTCACATCCACCCGGAGTTGATCAAGCCTTCGCATGGCGCTACATTCTAGCGACTACTCGGAAATGGGAGGTGTTGGTGGGCCGCGGTCCAAATGTGTGACATAGGGAAGTTCCTGGAAGCAAGACTAGGCATTTCTGCACTTCGATACCACCTTTGCATCATGGGGTAAGCGAGCGAAGAGATGTGTAAAAACATGTAACGTTCCATCCATTCACAGGCATGCAAATGCAAATATCTTAACCGCACTCCTTGATGTGTTTGCTGAGCCGGATTGCACATACTAGCCGAAGGCGCTGCCCAATCCGGAGGGGTTGCTGGCCTCCAATTTAAAGTTGCAGTGCTCGCACTGCACTCGGGTCTCCTTTGAGTATAGCTGTCATCCGCCATGGCAAATGCCGCTGCCAACACAGTGTCATGCGGGCGGAGTGCCTCGGGCAAATTTACGGATCACAGGGTGAAGCGAGCGATCCGTAGAGAGGTTGTTCTTGCCGATGCTGCTTATAAACGACCTGAAGGTTGTATAAGTACCCTCAGTCCCCTCGTCTCCTATCGCAAGTGCAATGGTGTGGTGTTTAAGCAGTGTTTTGGTTAACACCCTGGGCATGCTTACGCTAATATGGTGGCTGATCAAGGTGCTTTATTTGTGGAAGCGAGTGATCTATATAAGTAGGCTTTCCATCAAGCGAGGCCTTGACAGCACGGCACTGGGGGATATTCTGCTAAGACACGTCACGGAACATGTGTAGTGGACAGCAGATGCCGACAAGGTCATAAATTCGCGCAAGGCTGGCTATGAGGCTGCTTTGTGCAAGCAAGGTATCCCGCCGCTCAACCACTCAGCGCACACGCTATGTCCCAATCAGGTTTCGTGCAGTATTTCAAGGGGCACAGTGCATGCGTTTGCAGAATCCCCATATCAGATGCAGTGTGCAGAACAGCAGCTTTTGCTTACCCCGCTGCGCCCAAAATGGCTGAGGCCGGTATAGCCCAGTTTTTCAAAACATATGAGCTGCTATCGCCACTCTTTGCATCCACACAAGTTTCATGTTCGTTTCCTTTTTTTTCTTCTTCTGCATCTACACATACCAACCATGAGCGATCCAATTTCCATTTTCGGCACTGCCTTGGCGGTGGCCTCGGTCGCAGCCAACCTTTCTATCAAACTTTCCGAGATCGGAAAGGCGGTCAAGAACGCACCGAGGGAAGTCGCGAGTATAGCCAGCGAACTATCCATGGCTTCTTCGATCCTCTGCAACGTCCGAGATACCTTCAACCGGGGCAGCTACCTCGTCAAGCCGCACCTGATGGCAGACATGGGTTCGGTTCTTTGCAGATTTGGGGAGGTGAATTCTGAAGTTAGTAGCATGATTGATAGGAGCAAGAACAAGAAGAAGAAGCGACTGAGCTTGGCGGCACTGATGGTGTTCAAGGAGCACGAAGTGAAAGGGTTGATGACAAAGGTTGAGAGCTTGAAGCTGTCCATGAACATCATGAATACTGTAATCTTGGCTGCTACGTTGGACACTTTGGGGCGAGAGGAAAAGAGGGAGCATGGGCAAGAGGAGCACATGAGGGTTATCCAGACGATTGTCTACAGCGGGGTCGAGAACAGTCGGCGCGAAATTGATAAGCAACAGAGGTCCGGGAAGGAGCAAAGGATGCGAGCAAAGAGAACTGATCGACAGCTGCGAGACCAGAGTAACACAGCGACATGGCTGTATCAATTTGTCTTTTCCCCTGGGAGTCGGAGAACTGCTTCCGAGGAGAACGTCAATGTCATCGCGACGGCGCCAGCATCGGAACAAGACATCGAACAGAATGATGGACCAAGCACTCTCAGCACAATTTCGGCGAACGGATCACGGAAAGAAGATGCGGACACGATATCCATGAGCCAGAAGCTTATTCAGCCCCTCGAGAATCCAGAGATGGCTATGGTGGTGAACATCTCAAGCAAAACACAGTCTCAAAAAGGCTTATCGCGAGCCGAAGGAGATCCTTTTGTCTATGAAGAAACGCCAGAGGTGGTTGAACGCCTGCTATACGTGTGGACATATCTACAAGAGAGGCGAGAGAAAGTAAGTCATGAAAGGATCATTCACGCCTCGCCACAAGTACAGCAGGGCAAGGCTACAGAACATCACCAGCACCGTTTCAAGCGCCGCATACAGTCTAGACACTCTCTTTCTGCCGCAATGGATCCCAGCTCGGCGGAACGACTTTCTGAAAGTACACGTCGCCATTTACCATCTTCTTGCAGATCAGAATGCAATTCCGAAGACGAGTGTTCAAGTAACGATGCTCAACACTTCAAGGCTCATCAACACTTCAAGAGTCAGAAGCGCCGTTCTCGATCCAGACATGCTCCCTCGGTCTCAATGGAGAGCTCTCAGGTGCCACCGCCCAACCGCACACGTCGAAGGGAAGTATCGAGCATTGGATTCATCCACTCGTCAGGCTCCGAGTACCACTCTTCATCTGACGAAGAATACGTCGGCACCGGCATTCCTCTCAGAGACAGCAAGTCAGAAGATTCTGCAGGCGAAGGGCTTTGGGATGCTGTTGACGGTGACGACATGGATGTTCCGAAACGCACAAATTCCACGAATACACGACATTTCACGGCTCGAGATAGCTCAAGTCACGCCTATCGCGGAACAGAATTTCAGCATAAGAATTTGGGGAATATCTATGGTAAAACTAGATGGAGAAATAACATACCTCAACCAATACCACCGCCGCCGCTATCTCTACCACCAGAGCCTACTCCTGCGGAGGAGAAGGCCATGGAAGCGGAGCGTCTCAAGACGCTGGAAGAGCTCTATACGCAGCAGGTGGAAGCGTGACTAAACAGGGGGCCCGCAAGAAGGAAAACGGCTGAAGACGCAGCGAAAAAGGCGAGAGAGGAGGCTGAATTTAGAGCTGCCGAGGATGCTAAAGCAGCGAAGGAGGCGCACGAGAAGGCGCTTGCCGAGGCTGCGGAGGAGCTGAGACAGATGCAGGAAGAGGTAGAGCGCAAGACTGATGCTAAAGTGCGGTCGAATTTCTTGAATAAATTATCTCGTAAGTGGGGTAGCAAAGGTAGAGGTAGTGTGTGACTCGGGGCGGGGATGCTGCAAGGAGTCAAGTATGTAGTGAATGTGTTGCAGTCAGTCGATTTACAGTATATCACTCAGCCGCTTACCTGCAATAAATATATACTGGAACTTTAGTTACGTATAATAACTAAGACATTTGGCTTAACTTTTATTGATCCCCGCACTTGTGAATATCTTCGGGACAGATGCAACGGACGGACATCATTGCAAATAGCTGGAAATTCCGGGTACTGGTCAATATAATATAATTGCTTTACGTCCCACCATTTCCGATATTCATGCTATAGCCACAACTACAAAAGGCGGTCAGGCAACACCATAGTGAAACGATATTCTAAGGTGCATCTAAGGGCACTCAAAGGCAAGAGTGGCCATCTCTGGTGATCCGGGTCTATCCCCGTCTTCTATGTATTCACACAAGAGACAAGACCTTCTTCTACTCGACCCTCTTCACCCAAAAGCTCAGCCAATGCACACCATCAGGTCCAACCCTCTTCAGCAATTCCGGGCTCACATCCTTCTTCTCCACCTTCTGCATCCTCGCCTCGACGACCTCCCACTTAGTGCCCGTCCTCTTACCAACCTCGTCCCACAGCTCGCCCCAGGTGGTGGGATCGTGCACGAAGCGCTCGGCCTTGCGGCCCTGAGTCCAGCTCTCGCTGACGCCGGGCTTGGGGGAGCCGATCTGGGCGCCAACGACGATGACGCCGGGCTCGGGCTTGAGCAGGGCGACAACCCGCTCGGCGGCGCGCAGCTGGTCGGCGCGCGAGAACAGGTGGAAGAAGGCCGAGGCCTGCACGACGGACACGCTGCCGGCCAACTGCTGCTGCAGGGGCGACGCCGCGTCGAAGACGTCGGCGGCGATGAAGTGCGGCGACGCGGGCAGCTTGGCTTCGTCGAGGAAGAGGGCGTGGCCGAGGGAGAGGAACTCGGGGCGCAGGTCGCTGCCGTAGAGAGAGGAGGTCGGGGCGCCATCGTAGGCCTGCGAGATTAGGGCGTGAGATGGAGATGTTGAGTGGGGTAAGGAGGGATGCCGGGCTTACGAGTTTGCGGAGCTCTTGCCCGAAGCAGCAGCCTAGGTCGAGCAGCTTTTCGCCGTTCTTGACGCGAGAAAGTACTTCCTCGTAGTATGGCTGTTTGGACATGCTGAGATCAAGGAAGCGAAATGTTCCGATACATGGGTAGGGGTACTGTCAAACGAATTGTCAGTTCAGCTGGATGGTGCCTCCGAGGAGGACTGGAGCTGTCATACGATTTCCCAGGCTTTGTCCCTCTGTGCACATGTCAGCCAAAGTGTCGCAAGAATACTTCTCGATCTGCCGAACTAACCACTTCCTTTACATGAGCCTCGACTTTCTCTGGCGGAATGCCGCTGTACTTCTCCAGCAGCTCCCGGACCTCGGGGGTGAGAGTGTCAATCTCGTGGAAGTACCACGGCGAATCTTTGCTGGTGGAGATGATAACGGCCCCTTGCGGCGGCTGTTCCTTGTTGTCCGTCATCTTCTGGTTTGGTTGTTCTCAGGGGAAGGTGCTCTCGAAGATGGAGGTGGGATCAATGTAGTGGAGGTCCTGAATCCTTCCGGGGATCACGTCGCTAAGTCCGAGAGCCAGCAACCAATACCGCGGTTCCGCTTATGGCCTGTTGGAGCAGTATCGGCAACTCCAGAGAACAGGAAATGCATCATATTTGTAGGTCCAGAATTAAAGAGCTGCAAAGGCGGTCCACGACCAACGCTTCCGCCAGGCGGCACGTGTATCCTTCATGTGGCTTGCCAGATCCCTGAAGAGACTGGGCCCAGACTCGCAAGCTGTCCTGATTTCATGTTGTGCTGCAGAAGCATCATGCGCTTCCACGAATTGCACACGTCAGCCTTGTTGGAGTTGAGGTAGATACGGTGCGCGTGCGTGATAATGTGACGGCCTCGCGCCGTGACGCAGCAGGATTCCCTTCCCTGGCGGAGAACGCGAGATGATTGTAAAAATGCAGAAGCAAAACTGACGTGCGACAGATGCGGAATGTCCGTTTACCGCTTCGGAAGAAGGTGATGCTCCGTCCGACCCGTTCGCCAGTCCCGTGACTTACGCGTCAAGAACGCGCCGCGCCGCGAACGCTCCTTCCCCGTATTCTCCCCATCCCCACCTCCACACTCTGAGCACGTACTCAACCTCACAGACATAATGCGCTCGGACAGTCACTCGGTTCAGGTGCTTGTCTCGCTTCGAACACGTCCCAACGACTCGTCGACATTATCGAAAGCCGCCGTTTCCTTACTCAACAGCTGTGACGAGACACGATTCAGCCTCTTGCATCGCGGTCAGCCTCATGGCTTTCTCCGTAACTCGGCTTCTCTTACGAGTCCATGAGAGCGACGTCAACACCTCAAAATCTTCTGTTTCGACGAAATGAAAGCCTTGGCACGATTCAGCTTGTCTTCGGCTGACGGCGGCGTCGAAAGGCGTCCCAATGTTTGACTGACTTGCTGTTTCTTGGCTCGTTTCAACACTTCTTGGTCTGATACATGACAATTCGCAGAGTCAGATTCGATAGAGCAGCGACCGCCCAATCCAAGAAACACGTGCGGCCGGCCTAAACTATAATTAGTTTATCTCACCTCAAACAGGTGGTTCCGGAGTGTCTCCATCTGGAACCCTCAGGCAGGCTATCGTTGGCGAACTCATCACCGGCGTTTGCCGAGCGTCTACTACTTCTGTTAGTTTTGTTACTGCTGGCCAAACGGCGCGGAAGAATAGGACGTCGGACGCCTTGCCGACTGACATGTTGTCCGGCGCTCCGTTGCACCCGGGACGACGGACCGCGAATCGCGACGCTCTCGTTATTTCAAACACTCAAGGCCAATGGTGTGGTACCAGTTCCGCCACGGAAACAGAAAGCCCGGCGTGTTTCGTCTTATCAAAAACTCAACCAGCAATCATTTCCTACAACGGAAGCTCCAAGGCCTCACCAATCGGGACTTGTACGGCAGGGAAGCCTAACAATCCTTCCCGTGTCCGTCAAGGATGTGTAGAGACCATCAGGCACAAGGTCGACGCGATTCGCCGTGCCGGGAGCAGGAGGGCGACAGAACACATGCATTGGCTGGCGATATGCCGTCGCTGGTGCGGCATCCGTCTCAGACCATGCAGGCGCCTTTCCTATGATGGTTCGTCTCGCAGTTCGGGGTCCTCGCCGATCTCCCAGCCTCGCATTGCGCCTCTCCACCCGTCATTGCCTGCCCGTTGCGGCGATAACACGAGCGGATGGGTGTCCACTCTGGTTCCAAGGACCAGCACATGGCTGGCCCACCGGCCATGACGCATGGATGATTCGTTTTGCAATTGCCGTCCACTCTTGCACAACAGCTCCAGATCGGCCGCTCCGCCCTCGCTCTCTATCCGAACCTGCCGGTTTGTGCGTGCTGGACGCAGATCGCAGCTGGCTCGTAATGGCCCATCATTGGCGAGCTGATCGTCGCAAGTCAGCGGCAGAACGACAGAGTAATTTCAGCCCTCAAGGTGCATATCTTCGCCGTCGAGAGTGGCTCTGGGCGACAAGAAAGGAGCCATTGAGGTTCAGGAGGCGAGGCGTGGCGCGGTAGCCAGGTAAGGCCTGCAAATGGGCGTCAGCCATCCGCGCGAGGCGTTGACGATCTTATCTGCGCCCAGAACACCAAGGGGCTAGCAGCGAAGCCATCCGGACCGAAGCACTCTGCAATATGCGGGAGGGTTGAAATAAGGTTACGAGCAGGCAGTGGTGGCATATTTTTCCCGTGGCAGGATTAAAAGGCAAAAGAAGCAAGCGACAAGCTCTGGGGAAGCGCATTCCCCCGCAAGTAAATCCGCAACGCCAGCTCTTGGATGCAGACGAAAGGGGAGGCGATAAGGCTGCGGTGCAGAGAATAATCCTAGGGCTGCTCTAGGTGGCACGGAGCGCATCGGCGATGGGCGCGTTGACTCAGGCTCATCACCGACTCTTTCATTTTCTGCCAAACCGCCGACGCGCCGCTCATCACGGCCATCGTTGGGACGCTCGTGGAAGAGCCCCAGCTGGTACCTGCGTCGGGTGGGGCTTGACAGGGCTTACACGCTGTCCTTGGCACTGGTGACAGCATCAGCAGCGCGCGCATGTGCGGCGCCTGTGAGAGCGCTGCACTCCGGTTTACCCGCGACATCCTCTGCCGCTCCCCATATTGCGCAGGGCCGCCATTCCGCCGCGCCTGAATCCCCCGGCAGCCAAGGAGGATGCGTTGTGCTCCAAAGAACCGTGCGGGCTGCCATCTCTCACCGACGGCAGTGTTGGCAACGCCGTTAGAGCGGCTCTAGCTGAAGGGGGCGCCGGAGCCGAACAGCGACGCTGAACAAGCCTTCAGCACCCACCATGGGCCGATCACCGCCATGAATTTCCCCAACGGGACCCGCCATCCTCCTAGCGCCAGGCCTCATTCGGGCCCTTGCCAATTGACGCCAGCGTTCGGAGTGGGTTCTCTTTTTTTTCTGCCACCACGACCGAAAGCAGCCCAGCCCCCGAGACAGCCCAATAAGCTTATCCAAACAGCCTCACCTCTGCCCAGGGACCTCGATCGCTGAATGTCCTGCAGGGTTGCGCCTACTGCGCCTGCCGGCTGTGGCTTGGTCCTCAAACATGCAAAGCGCAAGAAGGCAGGCAGGAAGCGCGATCGACAGGGCACTCTCCCTATCACAACGCCGGCCTGCCTGAAAGCAGAGATACAGCGGCTTCTTCCTCTTGGCGGTCCGGCGGCACGCATCAAGTTGAATCGTGCGGTTCTAGATACAGAGGGCGAGCACGACACGGCTGCACACCATTTACCACCCTTCCTAAAAGGGGATGAGCAGCCCCAGTCGCTATCTCAGCGCACGTTCTCTGGGCTCCTCCACCCGCACGAACCCACGGAACCCACCTATGAGCGAATTCTTCCTTGTCGATCTTCCTCTCTCAGGCCTGCATTGCCCATACCGCATATCCTAAGAGGCTCCGCTTGGGTGCCTATCGCGCCAACATGCTGTCATCGGCCGGGAATCCGCACTACCGGGCGCGCCGTCTTGGTGTCGACGGGCCCCCTGCGCGGATGCCATGTCCCCGTCACCCATGGCGCTACGCTAGACACCTTGCAGGGAAGAGATAGCCATGAGTGGTGTGGTGGGCCAGCCCCAGCCCGCGCCCCAGCCCGCCGCGACCGCCCTCCGCGCCCGGAAGGCCAGATGCTGTTCTGTCTGGTATAAAGGAGACGCTCTCCGGACGCTGCCTTGGTTTGTGTTATCGTCGCCGTCAATCTTTTTCCAACGCCTTTGCCCCGGGGATCGGAAAGATATATCTGCTCGCTTCCCTGCAAACGGACAAGGCCTTCGACCATCAACACTTACAGAGAAACCGGTCTTTACCTCTGATCAAAACAAAAAAAAGCCGAAAAAATGCTGTTCACCTCCGCCATCACCACCCTCCTGCTGGCCTCCAGCGCCGCGGCCCTGCCCCCGACGACCCACGTCGGCGTGACCAATGTCAACAGCACCGTTGCCCACATCGAGGCCCGCGGTTCCCTGACCAACATCACCGAGGCCGTCGTCCCGCGCAGCCTCAACTTCACCAACAAGCCCATCCTCCCGCGCAGTACCAACTGGAACAGCACCGTCTTCCCCCGCCTGGCTCTCGACAAGAACACCACCGAGGGCATCTTCGACAAGCGCGAGCTCCCCGTCGTCGAGGGCGTCGCAGCCCCCACTGGCATCGTCAAGCGCGGCGCCAGCCCGACCGGCTTCGTCAAGCGGTCCTTTGGCACCGGTACGCCCTTCCAGGCCTAAATCCATGGACGACAAAGAACACAGCAACGTCGAGAGGAGGCGAGGCCGCCTAGCAGCGGCGCTGCAGCGGACTCGCGCGATTCCTTCTTCGGCTTGTTAGTTTTGCTCGTTTTCGTCCAAGTCTTCGCTGCTGCTACGGGGTGGTCCGGTTGTTGATTCGTCTCTGTGTCATCTCTTCTCGCAAGCAGGTAATGTGTTCAAGTACCACTCAACATTCCTGACCATCCCGACGCCGCCCGTCGCCGCCACGCCAACGTCCGCATCGACACCTGCGCCGACCCCGACCCCCGCTGCTGGACGTGGAAGGGAAACCGCCTGCGGAGCTGGAGGCAGCGGCATGGACGTGTGGGATCGGTGCATCGAAGCCCTTTTCCTGGGACTCGGTCGCTGAAGAGGAGGGGGGTGGAGAGAAGAGAAACGACACCGATGCCCCACACGGTTCCTTGACGCCCGCTGGTTGTTACTTGTTTGGTTATTCTTTATCTCATTTGGCCTGCACAAAAAAGGGAGGAGGGGTGAGCATACCGGAAGGAGGGGCGGGAGGAAACTGAGTACTTTTTTCCTTTTTCTCATTTAATATCTTTGGTTGGTTCCTTTGAAAAGGACCACTTACGCCATTCGTCACGCTCTTTTCACGACTGTTATTTAGAGATGCTTGGATGCTTGATACCACGGACATCACTGCTATTTATTATGCAAATGTAGGACATGGGGGTGCAGAAGTATCTTGTATATATCAAGGCTGGTCTGGTAATGGAGGATGTGTACAGTGAGAAATGGTTTTGAACATAAGCCGCTGCCACGATGTTTTGGAAATGTGTCTGGTGGCAATGCCGCTGTTTTGTCTAGACGTTGTGGTGTATGCCGAGAGGTGATAGGTGGCGTTCCCGGATACGAGGTGTATGTAATCTCCGGAGATGGTCGGGAGCCCGATTCAGCGCCTCCATCGATTTAGACAAAAAGAAAAGAAAGAGGGAAGCAATCTGGAACTGAGAAGCGTTAGATGTTTTCAATTGACGGACATTCATGTTTTATCTTGTCAATTGGATACTTTCATTGATTTATTCTCAGCCCTCCTTAAATTGTTACGCATGATATCTCGCACACACACACACTTTTCGGCTCCAGAGACAACGCCACGACACGATTACTTCTGCGACGCCTTCGCCTTGTCCTCGGCAATCTTCTTCACGGCGGGCCTGTCCAGCAGGCTCTGGTTCCACTTGGCAAAGTGCGGGGCCTCCTTGGCGTAGTCCCAGTCGGGGATGAGGAAGCCGAGGGCCATGTGCCAGGGCACGAAGGCGAGGTCGGCGTAGGAGACGCGGTCGCCGACGAGGTACGGCTTGCCGGACTTTTGCAGGTGGCGGTCGATGACGCCGACGACGCGCTTGATCTCGTTGGCGTAGCGGTCGATGGCCGACGTCAGGTTCTTCTCCGGGTGGAAGTAGGTGAACCACGCCTTCTGCCCGTAGTAGGGGCCCTGGCCCGACATCTGGAAGTGCAGCCACGACTGCTCGAGGTACTTTTCTGGGAGGCTGTCCGAGTGCAGTGTGCTGTTCTTGTCGTACGTGTCGATGAGGTATTGGATGATGGCGCCGGACTGTTTTTGGAGTGTCAGCTTGGCTAGTTGTTCTCCTTTTTGTTCCTCTCGGGAAAGACGTTACCTCGAAGAGCTTGACGCCGGTGTTGGGGTCCTCAATGGCGGGGACGCGGCCGTTGGGGTTGAGGGATTCGTAGGGGTCCTGCTTCATCTGCGGGAACTCGAGGAATTTGGTCTCGTAGGGGAGCTTGAGCTCCTCGAGGATGATGGCAACCTTCCACGGGTTGGGACCCGTGGCGTGCGAGTAGAGAACGATGGGCTTGAGGGAAGACATTGTTGTTGGCTGGGAAAGGGGGTGTATTTGCGATGCGATTGAATTGAATCTTCACTGCGGGGCTCAATGGCTCTTTATAACTTAGGTCAAGGCAGGTGAATATTTTGACTTTATGATGGCCAGGGTCCTGGCATGAAGGTTTTCGGGCATGAGCGTCATACGCGGGGCACCATGCCCCACCTGGCTTAGAGATCAGATTTTGGTGTACCTTAGTGATTGGTGTAGGTTTTGGTGAGTCTCAAGTAAGCACGAGTCTAATGGTATTCTATCGTCTTCGGTTGTTGGGTAAGAAGGTGTCAGTGGAAGCTGTAGCTTCCGGATTTGGTGCACATTTGTCAGCGGCGGCGACTGACTAACGCGGATAGTGTCCGCGCCAATGGCAGACTGCTCGGGGTCCGGTAAAGCGCGAGATTACAATGGCATGGGGTCATGCTGAAGGCTGAAAAGCCCAGTGACGCTGCCGCGTTTGAGGTTGAGGTCGAGACCGACGGTAATGGCGGGGCATGGTGCGGAATGCGGGGCGGAAACGACAGCGCTGGCGCCCGGCCGATCCACGCTCCAGTCGAAGTCGAATTAAGCATCCGTCCCGGGTCTCAGAGCTTTGTGCCTCCGAACCCTCCATTCGGAGAGGGTGATGCTGGGAATCGGTGGTGCGGACAGGGATGACAGGAGACGCGGCTGAGGCGTCAGGCGTCCTACACCGTGGCGACGTCAGCGCACAGCCGCCCATCTCGACGACGAGCCCGTCGCGGCGCCGCCAAGCTCAAGGCTAATTGTTATGGCTGACCTGCGAGTATGAATCTCTTCGATTGTCGTCGTCTCACGTACGACTCCACGCTCGAATGTTGGTCGTCGAGGAGTGGCAGAATTCTAGCAGGCGTACGCGTCCCGCGCGGCCCCCAGTGGCTTTTTGGCGCCAGACCCTCAGCATTGCGCGTCTCAGGGGCCTTGTCTTCTCGCCCTCGACCTCCTCGCCCTCCATGAATTTCCCGTCGCAAAAACTTACCTTCCCGCTCGTATGAGCGTTATGCTGCTTCGTTGCCATGTTCGTTAGGAGGAGAACCGTATTTGTTTTCGTCGCCTTTGCTTTCCTTTTCTACTATTTCCACGGCTCCTCGTCGCCCTATCGCCTGCCCTATGGATCTTCTGGAAAAGCTTCGCCCGCGGTGAAACCCGCTTTTGACTGGGCCAATGTCTCCCATCGCTATCCCGTGCCGACCATGGCTTCAATGCCGTCGTCGGTGGCTCACCCTCCGCTGATCCAGCACCAATTCGAAAAGGAGGATGCCTCGGAGCGGAAAGTGCGGTTGGAGCGCCAGCAGAAGGTCAAGAAGGAATTCCTGCACGCGTGGAATGGGTACAGGAAACATGCCTGGATGCATGACGAGCTCCTCCCCATCTCGGGCGCGGCGCGAGACCCGTTCGGCGGCTGGGCCGCCACCCTTGTAGACTCTCTGGATACCCTTTGGATCATGAACCTAACGGACGAATTCGACGAGGCCGTCCACGCCATCAACCAAATCGATTTCAGCACGTGCTCACTGGAGGAGATCAACGTGTTCGAAACCACCATCCGCTACCTCGGCGGCCTGCTCGCCGCCTATGACCTCAGCGGCGGCCAGTATCCGTCGCTGCTGAAGAAGGCCACGGAACTGGGCCACATGCTGTACAAGGCCTTCGACACGCCCAACCGCATGCCCGTCACGCGCTGGAACCTGCGCGCCGCCATGAACGACGAGCCGCAGGAGGCAGCCACGGCGGTGCTAGTAGCCGAGATCGGCTCGCTGACCATGGAATTCACGCGCCTGTCGCAGCTGACGGGCGACCTGCGCTGGTTCGACGCCGTGCAGCGCATCACCGACGTCTTCGAGGCCCAGCAGATGCACAGCAAGCTGCAGGGCCTGTTCCCCACCGTCGTCAACGCCCGCAGCCAGGACTTCTGGAGCAGCGAGACGGCCCCGCAGGCGCCCTTCAGCATCGGCGGCATGGTCGACTCGCTGTACGAGTACTTCCCCAAGCAGCACCTGCTGCTGCGCGGCGCCTCGCGCACCCAGTACCGCAAGCTGTGGCTGCGCGCCTCGGGCCCCATCCGCGGCCACCTGCTCTACCGCCCGCTGACGCCGGGGAACAAAGACATCCTGCTCGCCGGCGACGGCCACGTCTCGGGCGGCGACCCGCCCGCCTTCGCCCCCAAGTCGCTGCTGCTGGAGCCCAAGAACCAGCACCTCGCCTGCTTCGCGGGCGGCATGTTCGCCCTCGCGGGGCGCGCCTTCAGCGTCACCGACGACGTCGAGACGGGCAAGCGGCTGACCGAGGGCTGCCTGTGGGCCTACGAGGCCGGCGCCCCGCACGGCATCATGCCCGAGACCATGTACACGCTGCCGTGCCCGCAGACGGGGCCCTTCTCGGGCGACGGCTGCGAGTGGCAGGAGGACGCGTGGTTCGACGCCGTCGAGGCCGCCCACAACAACATGGGCCCACAGCTCGTCGCCGACGGCCAGCAGCGGCTCGCCGCCGAGGACCTGATCCAGCGCTACAACCTGCGCAAGGGCGTCGCGCGCGTCACCGACCCGCGCTACATCCTCCGCCCCGAGGCCATCGAGAGCGCCTTCGTCACCTACCGCATCACCGGCGACGCGCGCCTGCCCGAGCGCGCCTGGCGCATCTTCGAGAAGATCGTCAAGAACACCAAGACGCACTACGGCCACGCCAGCCTGGACGACTGCGTGTCCGAGGGCCGCACGAGGCAGGGCGACCGCATGGAGAGCTTCTGGCTGGCCGAGACGTTGAAGTATTTTTATCTGATGTTCGAGGAGCCCGGCGTGTTGAGTTTGGACGAGTGGGTTTTCAACACCGAGGCGCATCCGTTCAGGTGGGGGAAGAGCGGGCCGGGAGGTGTTACTACGGCGCCTTGAGCGGATATGGAGCATCGGGTCGGAGTTGGTGGAGTTGGTTTGATTAATCTACTGTATAACATCTTTGTGGGATTTGGGGAGGGGTTGGGTCTGTCAAATAAGAGGGAAAGGTGAGATATATGAAAGGGTCTAAAAGTGTGCAATAACAGTTTTCATTGCTAAACCTAGGTACATACATCCTACGCTATTACCAAAATGCACATTGGAAACTCCATCCTAACCTGAAACGAAAAAGGAGGCGGTTTTGACATTACCATGTGTTGATCATTGTCAAAGACTGGTTGAAATATTGAGAACCCCAATCTGAACCATCTCAACGGATCACGACATTTTTCTTTGGACTTTCCTGCAACCACTTTAGAAGTCCTTTTTCGCCCTCCTCACAATATACCACAGCAATACCCACTCTCTGGTATTTCCCGTAGATTCGATGCCCAGAGATAGCTAACGTTTCCCCATTATTGATCGGTCTAAAAGTGTTGTGGGGGACCAAGAGGAGACAATACAACTCAGTGCAGTGAAACTCTTTGAAAGCGAGCGGCAGACCGTACATACGCTTCGCCCACTATCCGAGCAATGGCGTACTGAAGTCGAAAAAGACGCGGCAATAAGATTTGTAGTTCGACGAAAGTGCTTTCCCGCCCTCTGCTTGGAATTCCACAAGTCGGTCGTAACCACGCTGATCGGCGATTGCTTCGAGACTAAGGATGTTGAGGCGACTAGACAGCAGGATCCATCCGTCTTGGACTTGGCCGAAAGGATTTGCACTCGCAAGTTTAATGGCAACGTCGCTGAAAGAAGCCATGGGGGTCAGAAATTGTCCCCGGTCTGATTCATCGTTCTGGATATGCACACCGTGGCTCGCCCAAGACCATGAAAGCGCTTGGTAAGTCTTTGATAAGGTCGAAGCCGGTGTTTTTGTTCTCCAGCACAGTTCTTGTATCAAATTCTGCCGCCACATACCAGCGACGTATTCATCTGGTGCAACCTGTTGCATTTGTTGCGCTATACCAGAGAGGGCTGGGAGTCTGTCGCTCTCCATGGTAAGATCGCATTCGCTATACCGATGAACGATTTCCTCCCATAGAGTGAATTTAGTGTGTGTCTTGATGGCAGCTGCTTCAAAGATGGGTCGATCGTGTATGTAAGAGTTGCAACCTTCCGGCCTCAGTTCACCTCTTACTTTCGTCTTGCACTCCCAGTGAACTTGATGCCTGCCAAAATGTAGAATGCGGCGTGACAGCACCCTCTCCTGAAACACCCAGCCACGCTTGGCTAGATACCCGCGCATCTTTGAGGCAGAAGGGTTGAACTCGCCATTGACCACGTAACCTTTCCCGCATGTAAGCGGACTGGACACCAATCTCAATCCATGGATTCCTAGAGCGGTTCGTTTCCTAAAGCATCCGCCATGTTCATCTGGCGCTCCGGTCGCCGAAATCGTACAGAAGGCTTGCTTGTATACATGGGCCATCTTCGATGCTTCATGGCTCCAGTCATCGGGAGAGTCTTGGATAATGCACAACCGGTCAACCCAAAGATAGCACAATCCCAGACGGTTGACGATAGAGCAGGCATCTTGGATTGTCTTTGGCAAGATGTTGGTTGGAGTCCATTCTTTAAGTTTTCCAATCGTCCGGCTCTTCAGCATGAATGCCTCATCGCTACGGCCCCAACTATAGCTCAGGGCTAAGTATTCAGCGCTCTCGGGAAATTCAATCTCCAAACGGAACCTTGTCCCCGATTTTTCAACGGCAAGTAGTCTTGTTGGGCGTTCGCAAGCAGAACCGAGCTGCCGCCAGCAGGCAGTATGCTGCTGAATGCACTCTCCAATCCACGATTCTATTTTCGCAAAAGTTTCTTCGGATTCAGTGGAAATGCCGAAGGGAAGTACGGAGCGTTCATAGTCCAATACACCGTCAGGAAAGCGTGGGGATTTCTCAAAAAAGTCAAAGAGATTGAAATTTATCAAGCGCAGATGTAATGCGTGAGTCTCTGACACCAGAAAATCGTTTCGTTGGAAGATCAAATTGGTCCGGATGTAAGTGTTGCAATGTTCCGTAAAGTCATCAGCCTTCTCTACGCAAACCCTCAACTTATCGTTAGGCCATAAAAGACTGAACTCGACCGAGTCTTGCCGATGCTCGCAGAGAATCCTTTTGAACTCGTACCAAAAGAGTTGACACAAATGACATCCTCCGTCAAGCATGCTACAGCAATCCATGAGCTCGAATATTGACGAATGGTGCGCCTGCCATTTCTCCGGTGGGGGTAGATTGTCCAAGAACCAACGCTCGTGATCTGTTGTCCAGGGTTTAAGATGTGTTTTGACGAGCGGCGGATCCCTCATCAGAGTTCTGCAGGGCCTGCAGAACACGGTCGGTGGATCTATTCCCAGATCGCTGCCGGCCACCCGGAAATCCGGATCGTAGCGTACACGCGAGGGATTCTGTGTCAACCGAGCGAGGTGGGCATCGTCAAGCAGCGCAATCAGCTGAGCTGGTACGCCAGCAGCTGCTGGACTGCTTCGACTCGTGGATGATTCAGCCAGCAAAAGAGAATTTACTAGCATCTTGACGGACGGGGCGGGGGGGGGGAAAGATGAGATTGTTGATGACGGAGATGTTTGTGGATGAGGGGTAAACACGTTGTATGACAAACACTTCTGCAGTTGGTGAGATCAAATCATGTGCACATAAATTGCTGACTTCCGATATGGTTGGCTGAAGCCTTCAGCCTTCAGCCTGAAAGGACACTTCTGTAGTCTTCCGCAATTGAGGGAGTGTGCCAAAGGGATATGAGGTGATTTCCACTACGCTCGATATGAGATCTACGATGAAAGTGTCAAGCTCCTAGCGTTGGCCTCGCTACCAGGCACCTACCATCTACAACTCGTAGAAATTCGACCATAGTTCGAGCACTTGGGGTCTTTGATTCTGTGAGTATACCTTGGCCACAGCTAGACAACAAAAGTTGACGGACTCCGACACAAACATCAGTCATGCCAAGATCATCATATTATCATCCTCGACAAGGCATTCGCGCGGCTCTCAACGCTTGTCTATACTATGATACACCATCATATCCGACGTAGAAGCCCGGGCGCCTTCTTGAACCCCCCAATAACATCAAC
Organism: Lasiodiplodia gonubiensis; assembly: GCA_009829795.1. NCBI lineage: Eukaryota > Fungi > Ascomycota > Dothideomycetes > Botryosphaeriales > Botryosphaeriaceae > Lasiodiplodia > Lasiodiplodia gonubiensis. The sequence goes on along the minus strand of RHKH01000109.1, from coordinate 97,387 downwards.
CGTCTTCCATCTTTTTTTCTTCCCTCATTCCAGCAGCGAAGCCTGATTGGTGTAGAGGACGTCGACGACGTTGTGCAACTTCTCGATAGTCGAGAGGGCGGCGTCGTAAGCCTGGTCGCGCTCCGTCTCCTCGAAGACGATGAGGCAGCCGGCGCCTTGGTCGAGGACGCCGATGATGACCTTGTCCAGAATCATCTGGCTGAGCTTGCGCTCGACCTGGGGGGTGTCGAGACCGACGAGCTTGGCGATGTGCGAGATCTCGACGCGGCTGTAGGGCTCAATGACCTTGACGAGGTTCTGCTCGAGCATGGAATCGTAGAGGCGGCGCAGGTGGGAGGCGATGAAGCGGTCGGAGCCCAGCTCGTAGCGGTAGTCAGACAGAGACCGCTCGTACTCCTCCAAGCTGCGGTTGGCATGTGCGCGCGCCACGGCCTTCATTGCGTCCAGGTTCTTGCCGGCGTACTTGAGAGCGTGCTTCGAGGCCATGATGCTGTTGACGTCGTCGGTCTGGTTCAGCATGACCTTGCAGAGCAGCATATATTGTAATGCAGAGGTGGCCTTCTGCTCATCATCCTGCGAGTGATAGCCCTCCATAGCCTCGATGAAGTAGGAGAATGACGTGTTGAAGTCCTTGTCCTCGGCGTGCAGCATGCCACTCTGCATGTCCAGACCAGCTTGCAGCAGAGGCGGCGTGTATACAGAGGCGGCGGACGTACGGGCAGACGTGAGGGCAGCGCGACCCTTGGGCACGTTGCCCAGGGCGTGGTAGACGCGCGACTCCAGAAGCTGCACCTCGACCAGCACCAACTTGTCGTCCAAGCGCTTCAGCTCCTTGAGCAGACTGTTGATGAGGGTCAGGGCGTCGTAGTAGGATTGCTTCTGCATGTAAAGCGAAACGAGACGGGTTTCGAGGTTCTGACGGAGGAAGCCTCGCCTCTCGGAAACGGCCCATTCTATGCACGACTTGGTGACGGTGATCTGAGTCTCGAGGGTGTTGGGGATGGCGGAGAACATGTCAAGAAGCTGCCTCACTGCAAGGAAAGAGGGTTAGCCAGTTGCGCAAACAAGATGGAACATGAACCAAGCTCATACCGAGCTTCGCAGTCTTCGCCCTCGCAAAGGATGACAGGACTGATCTTGTCTGGCGGATGAGCTCTCCGAGCTCGGTCGTCTTCTTGTGGTCGCGGTACAGCTCGCCCAGCGACACCAGCGCGTTCTCAAAGTTCTTGATGGCAGCATCGTTGGAGCCAGGGTCCTTGGACAGCACGTCGCGGAATGTCTGCTCTGCCTTTGCCGGATCCGTCTTGGCCACCTTCTGGGCCTCTGCTATCCGCTTCGCGTCTTCCGGAGCGGCGGCGGCCATGATGAGCGAGAGCAACGGCGGATCGGGGGGTAGAGATGGAATGGGCTCGGAAGAGGCGGGTCGGGGGCGGATTGCGGATGGGCGATGTGGTGTTGAGAGCAGCGCGGCGGGCTGGAGCTGTGATGTCGGAGCTCCACAGCGCGGCTCGCCGCGCGCTACGACGGATGCGGTCTAGCACGGCATCATTCTCTCCAAAAGTTCTCAACGCTGCGGCGAACGCTTGCTCCTCCGCCCAAAGGACAAAATGGTATGTTTGCTGCCCCGCACGCTCGCTGCTTGCTCTGACCCGATGTACAGAAAGTCAAAGCCCTCTCCCGCTCTGCGGCCGATTACCAGGCGCCTGGCACAAATGTGTCCCGCACGCCGAGAAACCTCGACCCGGCCCTGCACCCGTTCGAACGCGCTCGCGAGTACACGCGCGCCCTCAATGCCACCAAGATGGAGCGCATGTTCGCTCAGCCGTTCATAGCACAGCTGGGGAAAGGCCACGTCGACGGTGTCTACTCGATTGCGAAGGATCCTGAGAGACTGGACCACTTTGCGAGCGGTAGTGGCGATGGTATCGTGAAGGTCTGGGATTTGACAAGCCAAGATGAGATATGGCAGGGGTCTGCGCATGAAAATATTGTCCGCGGCCTTACGTGGTCGAGGGATAAGAAAATCCTTTCTTGTGGTGCGGACAAGACGGTCAAGATGTTCGATCCGTACAAGACGGCCGGCGGAAGTCCTCCGGTAGCTACTTGGCTCGGAACAGGCGCCTTCACGAGCATCACTCACCACCGTTCCGAGCCCGCTGTCGCCGTGTCTTCGTCCAGTCAGATTTCCATTTATGATACCACGCGCCCCGCCTCGAACCCTTCGCAGACGCTCGCCTGGCCTACCGCCATTGATACTATCAACGCCGTTTCCTTCAACCAGACGGAAACGTCGATCCTCGCGTCTGCAGCCTCGGACCGCAGCGTAGTCATGTACGACCTCCGTACTGCTTCCCCGCTGCACAAGACAGTCCTCACGCTCGCCGCCAACTGCATCTCCTGGAACCCGATGGAGGCCTTCAACTTTGCCTGCGGCAGCGAAGACCACAACGTCTACATCTTCGACATGCGCAACATGAAGCGCTCTCTCAACGTCCTCAAAGACCACGTCGCAGCCGTCATGGACGTCGACTGGTCGCCGACGGGCGAGGAGCTCGTCTCGGCGTCGTACGACCGCAGCATCCGCCTCTGGAACCGCGGCCAGGGCCACTCGCGGGACATTTACCACACCAAGCGCATGCAGCGCGTCTTCTCGTGCGCCTGGTCGCCCGACAACAACTACATCCTCTCCGGCTCCGACGACGGCAACATCCGTCTCTGGCGCGCAAAGGCCTCGGCCCGCCAGGGCGTCAAGTCCGCCCGCGAGCGCCAGAAGCTCGAGTACGACGAGGCTCTGAAGAACCGCTACAAGCACATGCCCGAGATCAGGCGCATCGCCCGTCACAGGCACGTGCCCAAGGTCGTCAAAAAGGCGGGCGAGATCAAGGCCGAGGAGATCAAGGCGATCAAGAGGAAGGAGGAGAACGAAAGGAGGCATACTCGCAAGGGCGAGATGCGCCGGAGGAGCGAGAGAGAGAAGATGGTCATGGCTACGGAACAGTGAAAGGACTCGTTCAATGGGTACACGACGAGTCTCAGGCTCGATTGGTGGTTGGGATTGGCTTTGCAGGGCAACTTTGTCGCTGTTTCTTTTGCTTCTACAGCACAGCGCCGGCGTTTGAGGATATGGCGGTTTCATACGAATTTATTCGTACGGGAAGTGGCGTTTTGAGGCGAGATAGTCCATAGGACATCTTCAAAAGTATAGCTTGGAGGAATATGAAAATATGGTAGTAATTTACCAAGATAGGAAGAAAATGGAATACCAGACCTCTGTGAAGCTGCCTTTGATAGTGCGTCCAAGGGATGTTCTTGCACGCCGGTATATTTCAACGTTTTTTTCATGTTGAAGTCGCCATTGTATTTTGGACCAATTGAACACCCTGCAGGTGGATTGATGAGCTGTGTAAGGAACGTATTCCTTCAACGCTGTGGCTTGTAGCCATACAAAACACGGCGTACATTGCACTACAGGTGACTTACCACCTTCCGTATGAAGCATCGCACTGGAATCCTAACGTGTTTGACGTTCTAGTGCATTGTCCAATCAGGGAACCACATCGAGCCTCTCCTTGTTGAAGCCCAAGAAAAAACACGGTTGCCGTCGCACAATATCGTTGGCTGGCGTGTTCCCCAGTCAAACATGTTACCGCAACCCCAGGTCCTGCAGAGTGGCATGTCCTTCAGCTTCAACACTGCGCACCTCGCTTTCGTAACTCGCTTTCGCGCTCATCCGACTGGACACCGGTCCGATGATCGCGGAAGAAGACGACGGATAACTCGGTCCCCCGTCCGCAAGGTGTTGATTGACCACCGTGCTAGGAAGGGGCAA
>RHKH01000109.1:58220-83328 GCA_009829795.1 Lasiodiplodia gonubiensis | reverse complement strand
TCTTCTTTTTTTTTTTTTTTTTTGGGTATACGAGGCTGTGCATGCGCGTTTCAGCTCGCAGATAAGCTAATAGGTGAGATGTGGCTGCAAAGAATGGTGGCACGGTTCGATTATGTGAGATGGTGGCCTTTATTGGACGGTTCTTCCGTAAATGCTTCTAGGCAGCGGCTGGCTCAACGGCCAACAACGCCAGCTAAACTAGTTCACCAAAGTCTTGCCCTCCCAGACACTTTCGCCAAGAAATAATTATGCCACCTAGCTGAACAGTTGAAACCGCCGTCTGGATGCGCTTGTATTATTTTCAAGTCATACATTCACATCCAAATACTTGTGTCCACTCACGCACGTGGGCTGTGATATTCTTGCGAGATCCAAGGAGGTAAGGCAAGTTTACTTAATAGTCTTGAAGGGAACTACTTTTTGGAAGCGGCAGCCACGACCGACCGGGCGCCTGCCCTACAGCGTAACCTCTTGATTACCGCTCCTCCCACTTCCGAATCTCGCTTTTCATTCTATCTTTTTGCTCTCTCTTGCGCCCTGGTCCTTCATTCGAGCACTGCCTATCACTATGACCGGACCTATAGTCAGCGTTTGCTGCCACCAGATTATCATCTGTCAAACCTCACCATTGCTGTTTGTTGCCGCGTTTATTTGCCGTGTTTTATGCTCTTTCTCAACACTAAGGATTACAGCTTGTTTATCTCATAATAACAACGCCATTCATTCATTAAACTTTATGACATCATTCCAAGCAATTAGTGTATATAATCAGGTAGTTTTACTGCTATGTTATGAAAATCAGCAGTGTTCAATTCACTTCATTTGCACTGTTCATCATTATCTTTATGCCACCCGTGCCAAATTACGCTCAGTTGTGGGTAGCTGAAGCTAACGTCCGGACGCATTTGTGCAATATTTAAATTTACATCTACGTCCGGACATTAGCTTCAAGTACCCACTTATGTAGAATATTTGTTGCAGTTGGTGATGATCGTGAAAATGCATGTGGATTGGTGGTGCTCCCGAGAGGGAGAGTCGCCTGTGGGCGAGTCCTTATCCTCAACTACGTACTATCTGCAACAATATTCAATGCTCAATTGAGATAAATGTTCCGGTGTTGAACTCTTCCAGATCCCGCCGTGGGGTCAATCTTTGCGGGTGAGCATGCCTAAAAATTTGAGACATTTTCTTCATTTGCCCGGAAGCTTCAAGAAAACCAGGTAATGGGCGTTCTTGTGCGTAACTTGCGGGAGGGCCTGGAAGTAAAGAGAGAGTGAATTGTACTGCGAGGGATTCTTCTGGTTGGACAGGACATTGTGAATAAGCTCTGCAAAGTTCAACAATGCCCAGCGCTGTCGTTCCTGTTCTTCACCCTCCTCGTCCTCTCCTAGCTTTATTTTTTCCCTTTATCACCCAGGGGTGGTGGTTCTTCATCCGATGCACTTGAACGCGGCCCACCCCTTTTCTTGCTGCTTCCTGGGGTAAGAAGCCCTCCTTCGCCTTGCCGAGCCCGACGTGTTTCCCAACCCTTTTGCACAGCCTCGGATTTGCGCGCCTCCTCAGCTCTTTTCTTCTCTAGCTCTTCTTTTTCTCGTCGGGTGTTCCAACCCTTGAGCGAAGCCTCGCTCTTTTTCCGCCATTCAGCTTCTCTAGCAGCTTGTCGAGCTGCCTCTTGGCGGGCTTCTTCTTCAGCAGCGGCTTGTCAAGCTGCCTCTTGGCAGGCTTGTTCTTGACGGGCGGCTTCTAGTTGGGCTTCAGCAGCGCGACGAGCCTGTTCTCGACGAGATTCTTCTAGACGAGCCTCTTCCTGACGAGCCTGTTCTTGACGGGCTTCTTCAGTAGTATGACGAGCTTCCTCCTGACGGCTTATCCAGCCTCGCGCTGCTCCCTTCTTTGTCGGCGTCTTTCCAAATTCTCCTGGGTCATCTCCTCATTCCTTTGCCTTTGGCGCTCTTGAGCCTGCTGCTCGTCCAACTCCGCTTGTCGTCGACGGCGGTTATCTCGGTCTGCCCAGGCCCTAAACATCCTCACAAACTAAAAAAAGGCAGAATGCAACATTCGGGGGGACGTGAAGCAACTGTCCGGACGTATTTGTCCAATTTTTAATTTTACATTCGCGTCCGGACAGTAGCTTCGGCTACCCACGGAAGTATGAATGTCTGGTGAAACAGATTTGGGAAAAGTCAACGTCCAGCCGAACTCCGTTCCAGACTTGCTTGTGGGCCTTAAGTGAATTCTTCAGCCCACGCAAAGAGCTCTGCTTTCCCAAAGCCATTGATAGGGAGTTTCTTCAGGGCAGCATTCAGAAGGGGGCCGCGATGAACAATGATCCAGCGGTAGTCTGGCTTCTTCCGGAGCGTGGCAAGCCTCATGAGTAGAGCTTTCTCATAGCTCACCTGTTGAGCGGACGGCGGTATCTGTGATCCAGTGCTGATGTTGAGGTACTCGCTGACCAAGCTACTCATCATCGTTACTCTCCGGCGCTGGTCGTTCTGTTCAGCAGCTTTCTGACAAACGATATCCGATTCTTTGTAGTTCAGACGCAAGGCCGTTTGATTGTTCGCCTGCCTCTCATAAGCGAAAGCTTTGATGCTGTCTGTGTCGAAGTCGCGTTGTGCCAACCTTTGGTCAAGGGCGTTCATGGCAGCTTCGTCTACGCTCCGAACATCGTCGACAGCGATCTCTTCGTTCATCTTCTTCATGGTATCTGCCTGCTCTCTGAAGCCGGTGAACATCTCTAAGAAGCCTGGTAAAGGGCTGTGCTTGGCATGGCTTGCAAAAGGCAGACATGAGAAGCGTGTCGATACGCCGGTCTTCTCTGCTCAGATAGGCTGATGCTTGGATCCTCAAGCCATGGTCCTGATCGTCATCGGATTCTGAGCGACATTGTCGCTTCCTTGGACTGCTGCTAGCATCCGATTCAGGCGTGAGGTCCCTCAGGCTCCGCTTCCCCTTCGCCTTCTTGTTGCTGTTTGGTGTTGGAAGGTCTCCGTCACCAATGTCCCCGTCCCCAGCACCTCCAGAGTTCGCATTTCGAGCTGCTCGGGCTTCCTTTCGAGCCTCCTCGTTGGCTCGTCGTGTTTCCCATCCTTTCTTCCCTTTCTCAGCTTTCCGAGCTTGGTCGGCCTGTTTCCGAGCTTCTTCCTCTCTGAGACGACGTGTCTCCCAGGCTTTCTTGCTTGCCTTGGACTTCTTTTGCTCCTGGAGCCGTCGTGCCTCAGCTGCTTCGGCATCAGTCTGAGTAAGTTCAATATCCAGCAGCTCGTTGCCGTTCCTCTTCAGCAACTCGCTGGCGTTCTTGTTCAGCTGCTTCGGCATCAGCATCTCGTTGGCGGTCCTCTTCAGCAGCCGCTGCTGCGGCATCAATCTGAGTAAGTTCACTATCCAGCAGCTGTCGTCTAAGCTTGACTTTGAGCTTCAGCTCGCTGGCGCTCTTCTTTCCATAGACGAGCTTGGCGATCTTCCTCAGCTTGACGAGCTGCCTCGACTTGCCGCCGTTCTTCATCCCGTCGACGAGTTGCCTCAGCTTGACGATCTTCCTCAGCTTGGCGAGCATGTTGCGGCACCTCATCTTGATAAGCTTCCCCTTGTTGCTGAAATTGGCTTACAGCGCATTGTTGTGCTCGTTGCTGTCGATCATGGTTATGCTGATTCCATACTTCGGCCTGCAGTCGCTCAGACCAAGAAGTGTTTGGTGGCTCATCCAGCATAAGGCCAGCTATAGTCCCCTCTCGCAGCCGATGGCTAGCGTGAATCTTTTTTTGCCCATGTCATGGGTCGCTGAAGCTATCGTCCGGATGAGAATGTCGAATTAAAAATTCTACATACGCGTCCGGACGATAGCTTCAGCTACCCACATATGTCGATATTCTCGAAAAAAGAAAAAATCAGCGTCAGGCCCACTTTGAGAGAGTCAAAGCTCTCACCAAGAAATGAGAACTTCCTGCAAGAATACCAAGTCAACAAATTGGTGAACGGGTACGGCCAGATCGTACTGAAGGCAGGCACCATTCAGAGCAAATCTAAGAATAGTTGATTCTGATTGTGAGCCAGTATCAGATCCCTAGAGGTAGCATCAATCGACACCAAGTCACCCGAGACGACGAACTCTCCTCTTTGCAGCATTGTTTGCTGGGACATGCGCCCGGACTGCAGAAAGAAAACACGACCGTCCGAGCTCAGCGAGTACCGCAACTGTGCTGCAATCGACCCCCTGCAAGCAGAAACAGAACACCTGTTTCATTCGAACTACATCCTCCATCTCATTCTGACTCGTTACTTCGGTGCTACGGTTCGTGCGACAATGACCTTCTCGAAATCTACCAGTGAGTCCCCCACCTATGATTCAAATCAGCTGGGAAACTCATATGCTTGCTAGGCGACCTCGTATCCTGCATGGATTGCCCGCACATACGCTTGACAGAGCACATTTCTCGCATTCGAGACACGCCTTCGATTGCTCTGCAGCTTGTTGATGGCCTTTTCAGCCTCGGCTTGTCAACAAAGACCAGGGACCAGCGCTTGGTCGATCTTTGTGCAACTCTCTCTCGGTAAGAGCCGAGAGAAACCAGTTTCGGCTGTAATGTTGACGAGCTCAAGGCCCAGGACTTGACAGCGGCCGCAAGAAAGTCATCATCGATCCTCGAGATTTCTTGTTTACTACTGAATTCCGATCAGGAGCATGACCTTCTGGCCACGGAGTTGGTTGAGCTGCTCCTTCGAGATAGTCATCCAGAGATTTGCTGGCGTAGGTCTTGAGGAGTGCGGCTGACCCGCTGGAGAATCAATCACTTTTCTTAGATCGTTCCGCTCCGATCTTTTTTCTCGTAAACCGCAAAGCCAAGAAACGCCAGAATCCCTGAAAACCTCACTTTCGTCAGGTCGTTCCCCTTCAGACCTCCTCCGTAAAGTCAATGTACTTTAGGTTTCCTTCCTTCCAGTCGGCCAGGATTCGAACTTCATCTTCCGTAAGGATCTGAGCGGTCTTGCGTAATGACTATGCGGGTATTCTCGTCATCTATATCCGCTACGCGACCTAGCTTCGTCAAGATCGTACGCCTTGGCCAAGACTCGTCTATAGGCTTAATCGGATCGATACGGCCGTTAACTATCTCTTCGTTTCTCTTTAGAAGTGCTTCGAGGAACTTTTCTTAGTCTATCCTCTTAACCTTTATTATCTTGGCCCGGGTAACCATGAGTCCTAATCCCGAACCTTCTTATAATAGGATCGTGTCCTTGGAAAGCTCGTCTATAAGTCGACCTCCGGCCTTAAGAATGATTGCTCGAAGCTCGCTACGGCCGCCTACGGCTTTAGTCTGGCCAGTAATGTAGAAGTCGTAGCCTTAAATTTCCCATCCGTCCTAGGTCGCTGCGTTTAGCTCGTCTTAGAGTTCTATAGTTTCCTTAGCGCGAGCGGATATTTTGTAAGAAGTATTCTTTACCCGATTAAAGTAAGCGATAGTCTTCTCGCCTTACTTTGCCGGATGGGTTAGAGATTCCTTGTCGGCGCCGTATTCTTTAATATTACTCTTTTTATATGCCTTGAGTAAGACCTAGTTCCTTCTGAATATCTTGCTTAAGTCCCTCTGAATAGGCCTGAGGTATATTCTCTCGAAGTCCAAAGTCTTTTGCTGTAAAGGGTAGTCCTCCGCTTTCTTGCCCAGGCATTCGTCGAGGTACGTAATTGCTTTCCTGATGACAATATCTTCGTAGCGGAGAAATTGATTTAGCCAGTAGTTTTGGTCTGGACCATACAAATCTGCAGGGTGTACGGAAGTAGCGCTGAGAAGAACAATTGTCGCCTGATATCGGGGCAGACCTTCTTGCTGGACGGACTTCATTAGTAAGACAACCCCATACTATATATAGTCATCTCTACACCCTAAAACCGTAAATCCAATATCGGTAGGTCGTTGAAGCTATCATCCGGATGAGAATGTCGAATTAAAAACTCTACATTCGCATCCGTACGATAGCTTCAGCTACCCATAACATGTGAACTTTTCTTCGTTAGCGAAAGCCTCATCGGGGACTGGAACGGGGCGGTCCGCAACATCATCATCATCATCATCATCAGAGTTGAAAGTAGAAAAGTCTGTGGTGAAGCACGCTCAAAGGCCAGCGCGGAAGACCGAAAGGAAAGGCGGCCGGGCGTGCGGCAAGAAGAGAAAACAACCCAGTGACATAGCACAAACCAAGACAGGCAGACGGATCATGGCTGTGGAAGATGACACGAAGCGGGACCAGTGACAAGGGCGAGTGTGGAAGACAACGCGAAGCGAGACTACCGACAAGGATGAGCGCAAAGAGGGTATTACTGAGCAGCGGCGGGCGTTGAAGAAGACGCGAATCGGGTCCGGCGAGCGCAAAGAGGGTGACGATATCGAAATGCGTTGCACCGAGGAGAAAGCGGAGGCTGCAAGGTGAGAGGATGAACCAGCTTCCGGATTGCTGCCATTGATACCTAACCCTCAACCCGGTTCTTATTCACTGATGTTTAAACGGCGGTGATGGTAATACTGTAACCGGTCAATCTGATGTGGCTTGAAAGCTGCTTGCGTGCTGTCGATGTGGTTGCTGAGGTCGATAGTGATGTAGTAAGAGTGTGGTGGCGAAGGAGTTTTCAAACCACGATGCGACTTCAGCTTTGGGCACCTTGACTCTGTTTCGATGCGCGCGTGTGCGGGCGACTGTGAAAGCTACGACCGGTACCGTCTAGGGCCTGACCGGAGTGCGACGCGCAGGTTGAATGGCAATCGTGACCGAGGTGAAGTGGTATGCTGGTAGATGGTGAGGTGAGTGAGCCGGTGATGGTGAGCTTGATGGCACGGAATACGAAAGTGGTCAGATATCTTCTTGACCGAGCCGCGTTGAGCGAAACGTAGTCAATGTAATGTTTACTATAAATATCAACCAAGCCAGCTCCCCATCATTAGCCCGGCCGAGGGCCAGCAACGAGTGGGGAATTGACGTAGACGCCTTCCCTGCTTAAGCTGTGACTCGGCCGCCACACGCGAGGGTGGGGTACGGCTGGGTGGGTGTAACGGGAAAAAACAGGCGGTCCTCGAAGAGCCTGTTTCTGTGCCAAAGGCATAGTTTTTGCCCCCCGTCACGATGCTTCTGTGCCAACCGGCATAGTTTTTTGCCTTTTTTTATCTCTGGTCCCACAGCCTACCAAGTGAAGAGCTTCATGTAAACAAACTTGTTTTTGGCCAGTTCTTTGATACAAGCGTGACTGATATCATCCTGTAGCTGTCAAGTACTTTGCTACTCTCGCTGTGGCGTGGGAGGCACAGACGGCAACTGAAAGAACAGAAGTTATAATACCTATAGGGTAGACTTTATAATATAAAACTACAGTCGTATTATCACCTTACATTAAAGTGTAGAACTCAGCTAAAGTGTTTCTATATATTTTTAGACCTTGACGAGATAGAACCCTAAGCAACGATCTTAGCCTCGCCACTCGTTCCTGGTTACAGCGGTACTTGTAGAGTATTGTAGACGGTATTTCTTTTCTCGACCTGTCTATGCGAATACATCTACTAGACCTATAAGTATATGTCTAGGCATCGACTTTAACTCCCCATGCGAGTGGAGTATAGCATATAGTATATCGTAACATATTCGCGAAGGTCGAATCCTCTGCAACCATCTGTGCTGCATAATGGAAGATGCAAGTGCATCGCTGTTAAAGCGCGTGTCGTCGATTTAATCTAACGCCTCTGGCCGCTAGTGCGGTCCAGGACCGTTTTATATGACAAATCCACATCGAAACTTCCCCACATACACACGCGCCACTCTAGCATGCCGCTTCAAGTAATCCCATTTCAACCGGCTTAAAGAAAACGAAGACGTTGGAGGTGGAACTTGTCGATCCTAAATGTATACCTGTTAGTTAGTATACCGTTTGTAGATAATCTCGAACGTTTGACTTGACCAAAAGGCGTTAAACAATTGCGGATAGCTGTTAAGATTAGGTTTGGTATGGGATGTGATCTGGTTGGAGTATAGCGCCCGACTCTTGGCGAGCCCAGTCGGTCCCAACCAGATACTTGTACACTGATTTCTGATGCTCGAATGCAGTATAAAGTCCGGTCAAAAGGATCGCCTAAGGCTCAGATCGTAAGGTATCACACGAGCCAGGTGATGTGTTGTCAAATTTCCTATTCGGGTAAACATGTCTCGAGAGCCAAGACAGCCACTTCTGCACGGGTCCTCCCGCTTGATGGTGTGCAAGGACTCTGTCTCAGAATTTGTGCAAACTTCTTTTCTGTAGCTCATGAGTAGAAGGTCCCGGAGATGGTTCCATGTGCACGTGGTTGTTTAACTTTGCAATGCCGCCGTCGGGCAGTCCTTAATTTGTCTGCCCTACTCAATCTGTTAAGGAAAAGCTGCATACCCTAAGCAGCGCTCTTAATCTGCAAAGAACTGGGGAATACCCATATAAGCAAGTTCGGAAATGCCCATATCAAAGCTACTAGAAGAGCTTGTTCATCCGCGAACCGCCTGAGCCTGAGAACCCCTCAACGCCGACCAGGTGAATCGTGTAATAAGCTTATGAGCAGAATCCCAACCTGGACCCCGCTTTGAAAGTTTCGGCCGCTGCTGGTGCATGTTGCCGCTCGAAGTTGAACCCCCAGAAATCCGCTTGCTAGTCGGAGTGGAAGAAGAAGATGATGAAGAAGAAGAAGTGATGCTGCTGGCAGTCGACGCCGCCGGCTTGGTATCCATGCTGAAGCGTACAGTCGTCGTCCGGGTTTTCTTCGTCGTCGTGAGACCCACGGGCTCCATGGCAGCCAGTGCCTGGGGTGCCTGGCTCCCATAGGAGTTCTCTCCCGCGGATCTCGCCTCATGCTATTCGACACCATTCCTCGTCTTGCCGGGTTCTAGATCGGACGCACGGTGGCTGCTGTCATCTTTCGACCTGGACATCTTCTCGGGCTGGTGGTATAGTACTGTAACGAGCGTCAGGCGGCGCTCGCAAATCGGGCTACGGTGGAGCACATACCGACGAGGTAGCGGTTCTGGAAGTTGAAGCCGTTGAGCTTGTCGCAGGCTTGCTTGGCGTCCATCACGTCCTCATAGACGACGAATGCGGTGCCCTTGGTGTTGTTCGCAATGCCCTGGCGGATTTGGCTACGGCGTAAATGTCAGTACCGGTGAAGTTGTGGAGCGCGGGCGACTCTTGTGACGTCGGTCGGGAGAGACTGCATACCGAACAGGGCCGAACTTGCCGAACAGGTCGAAGAGCTCTTCTGGGGATACGTTGTAGCTAGGAGCGCAGTCAGCACGGCGATGACGTCGGGTCGATACGGCGACGAGGCGAGACGCACCTCAGGTTCTTTACGAAGAGAGCTCTGTGCAGATATCGCGTTAGCAGGCAAGTCATATACAGCTTCGTGGCGCGCCGAATGCGTCACGCCGTGCAGCGAGGCGGCTTACCGGTTGACTTCTGGGGCAAGCTTTCCGGGCCGACTCATAGCTTGGCTAGCAGGAGTGGATTAAGTTGCGGTTTATGCGTGGGAGACTGTGGGACTCCGAAGAGTGAGGTGGTTATGGGAGGAGGCTCGGCGGGGAGGCAAGGTTGGCGCGCATGTCGATGCCCGGCAAACGCCAAGCGGAGCCAAGTGATTACGTAATTTTCATCCACGCGGTAACCACGCCCCCGTGCGCGTTGCTGCAGTCACGAGCACCCGCCTCGACTCTATCAATCCTACTTCTGCAATTGTGCGACGCGGCCGCACGCGGGCCAGCCAGGAAGGCAAGAGCTGTCGCGAATAGATGCATCTCTTCCATCCAGAAAAACCGGTTGCGGCTCGTGTCCGATGAGCTCGATGCGGATCGGGAATCGTAAGGGGGCGTATTCAAAACCCACGATACGCGTTGGGGGCGTTAAGAGCATCACGTACGTACATACAGCAGGGCACGCGCCCTTGGTCGCCTCACTCTTTGAGGTTCGCACGAGCGCAGCAATCGCCAAACCGCTCCGCCGTCGGTCACCTGCTTGCGCGCTCCTACACTCGTCTCGAAGCATCGCAGAGGTTCCAGCACGACCGCGGCCCCGCCACAAGCCAGTCGCGCCCCGCGCTGCGCTCCCAGGACCATCACTCGCGGCTTGGGACGGGAGGCGCAACAACGGAGGCACGGCGGCGGCTCTGGCTGGAATGATTGGACAATGGATGCTGAGGCCGGGCAATGCTGAGAAATCAGGCCTTGGGGAGCTAGCTAGTAGATAGGAGCTGTTCTGCTAGCACAACTGATGTCGTAGGCGCCGGAGGCGTGTGCGACGGCGGCCGCGGCGGCGTGCTGAGCTGCGACCAAACAACGACGCGAGCAGGAGGCAGAACATAGGCCTGCAAAGTCCCGCAGTGTGCGTGTGTGACGTGATTTGGGAGCTTGTGAAGTCCCGCCAGCGCTGCGAGCAGCGGGCGCGGGCGGGCGCAGAGCGTAGGTTTCTGGTGCGCTTGTTGATGCGCCTTTGCTGGTCCTGCGGTGCGGTGCCATCAATCCTCCGCAAGCCGCGCTGCCTCTCTTACACCACCACTTCCGCCGACCTCCCCTCGTCCACCAACGTTCCCACCACGACCCGACCCCGCGCATCGCTGCAAGCCGGGCGCACCGCTTCCCTCAGCACACCGGGAATGCCCTCCCAGCACCTTGACCGACCGACTGCAGCCCTCGGCGCGCCCTAGCCGTGGTCTTCCTCTTTGCGGACCTCCGAGGTCCTTTCGCACCCGCTCACCCTCTCCCCCTCGTCTCCGCGCTGCTGTCCACGCCACAATGAAGCTCTCCAGCTTCAAGCATCCCGTCTCCGATGCCGCGCTACCGCCGCGCACACCCTCTCCGATCCTCCGTTTCGTCGAACCTCTTACGCCTACCTGCCCCACCGCATACAAAGATGGTCCATTGTTCCCGAACAGCAGTGCCAGCGGCCTTGTCGAGGCCCTCCAGAACTATGGCTGGTCGGTCAGCAATGCCCACGCTGGCAAGCGCGCGAGCTCTGAGAAGGTGCCCAGCGTCAGTGTAAAAGCTGAAAGGGCGGCGCCGTCGTCGCGCCAGACGAACGGTCATGGCAGCCGCTCATCCTCACACGGTTCTCCCATAGATGCGCTGGCCGACATTGCCTCGTCCATGGCGCCGAGTCCGCTCCTTGCTACTCCCGCCGCCTTTCCTCACTCCCAGCCCTCTCCACGGACGGTTGCCCGCCCCACTGGTTCGAGCTCACGGCACTCACACGCCGCTTCGGATGGCCACAACTACCGCTACAATCAGGGCTATACCTATGGTTACGACCATGGCTACGGATGCGATGAGCGCCCGTCCAAACGTGCGCGCTCAGAGATCGCAACGTCCGAGCAGTATAGCCAGACCACAGCCAGGCCATTCACCAGCTACACTCAAGCTCCTGCGGTTGAGCCGCCCTACAGCATCGAGCAGGGACGTTCGCCATTCCCGGAGCAAGCGGCTTATCCTTCGTTTCCGACCAACAACGATGAAATCGACATCGCACAGGTCCTCCTGGGCCTGAGAAATGGCAGCATAGACAACGGCCGTGGCCCACGAAGGTCTATAGCGGCTCCTCAGGGTCACTACAGCCAAACTGGGTTATCCGCTTGGTACGAAATGTCCACGCAAGCTTATCGTCCAGGAGAGACGCAGCAGTATCAAGGGTTCTTCGAGACCCAGCACCGGTCCCGTCCTCATGCAAATTCATTCTCTGCGCCCAGACCTGAACCGCTGCTCAACGGATCAGAAATGAGCGAAGCTAAATTTGGCCCGTCAAGTTCATCCGCAGTGCAGACGCACACACCACCTGATGAAACGTACGACCCGTCAACCGCTCACGCTACCCGCGACGACCCTGTCGAACACAAAAAAGGAAAAGGTAATCAGGGATGGCCGAAAGGCAAGCCGAGAGGCCCCCGGAAGAGTACGGCTGGAAAGAAAAGCAAGGCCGCTGCCAGCGCAAACGACGGGATGCTAGTTCCCGTCAGGGAGGGTGGCTCAGATCAGCTGCAATCACCTCAGAGTCTACCGGGCGAACCCGCAGAGCCCCCAATTCCGGAGAACAAGTCCATAATCGCTCCTCTGCGTGCCGCCACATACGACATTTCACAGGCACGCTCGGATGCTGAAACCGCCAGGCGACGCAGATCTTTTGGTATGTACAGTCCGCCAAGCGCAGAGGAAAGCAAGACCGGTTTGGGAAGAGCGTCTTCCGTGCCAGCAGAGGCGTCCATGATGACCAGACCGGCGCTGAGTTCCGGCAAACTGCAACCAGCTGCGCCCGAGGAGGAAGTTACGATATGTGCCGGCTGCCATTTCTCTCGAGGACCGTCTACGGGACAGAAGGACCAGTGGATCGGTTGCAATGGATGCCAAAATTGGTACCATTTTGCTTGCGCGGGATTCAAGAACGCCAAGGAGGTGAGCAGTGTGGACAAGTATTTCTGCCGCACTTGCAGGCCAAAGTATGGTCCTACAACGTTTGTTCGGAAGTCGAAACGCGCCCAAGCAGGCGTTCGTGTAGACTATGCCGGTCTCAACGAGGGTGTTTTCCGTACCTCCGAGGACGAGTACGAGCATCACTACATCCAATTGATCAAGGATGGTGCGTTCAACTTCCAACCGGAGACTTTCCCACGGATGCGCCCGGAGCTTGTCACGGCGGAGAATTTCGAAAAAAGCGGCGGGTTCAAGGAGCCCATCGTGATTCCTGCATGTTGGAATCCTCGACCGTCTTTTCCCGGAGCCCAAGCAACGACGACCCACGTCTCAACTGATTCTCAGGAACAGGCGGAGCCATCTGACGATTTCTACGATGATGTCGAGTACGAGACTGTCGCCAACGAGGGCCAAGACTCCCTTGACATGGTCATACCTCAAGGGTTGACCGTCCGCCGGGTCGCTGAGCTGTACGGCCCTGAGGAAAAAGTCGAAGTTATAGATGTCAAATCCCAAGAGGGCGAAGATAAGAGATGGAACATGAACAAATGGGCGGACTATTACGAAGAAGAGGGCGAGAAGCCTGTCCGAAACGTCATTAGCCTCGAAATCTCACACAGCAAACTCGGTCGCCTGATCAGGCGGCCAAAGGTCGTTCGCGAACTCGATCTCCAGGATGCAGTGTGGCCGGAAGAGGAAACGGCTCGCGGCGTATTTCCGAAGGTGCAATTCTACTGCCTCATGTCCGTCGCAGATTGCTACACGGACTTCCACATCGACTTCGGAGGGTCTTCTGTGTACTACCACATCATCAAGGGCAAGAAGACCTTCTTCTTCATCCCGCCCAAGAAGCAGCATCTCAAGAAGTACGAGGATTGGTGTTTATCTCAGGCGCAGAACTGGACTTTCCTCGCAGACGAGACGAAGGAGTGCTACCGAGTAGATCTGTCCGAAGGGGACACGATGCTTATCCCGTCCGGTTGGATCCACGCCGTATGGACTCCAGAGAATAGCCTGGTCATCGGTGGCAACTTCCTCACGCGGCTCAACTATGGCATGCAGATCCGTGTCGCCGAGATCGAGAAGAATACCAAGGTGGCCAGGAAGTTCCGTTACCCTCACTTCCAAAAGGTACACTGGTACACGGTCCTTCAGTACCTTCACCGCGATCCTCTGCCACAGTCCGTCATGCAACTCTTCTACGAAGGCAAACAGTTTTCCCGTGAAACTCCGATCTGGATGGAACCCAACAAATTCGGTCACAATTCCGACTTAGGCCCGGAGAACTACAATGCGCGATACTATTCGCGCAGCGAGCTTGATGGGCTACCTGACCTTGTGAGCTACATTTTCCGAACGGTCATGATTTCCCAAGGCCGCGTCGAAGGAATCACTGCCGAGGTGCGGAATGCGGTCACCAAGTCCATCCCCAAAACGGCCGGAGATTCTCTGGAGATCATCAAGACCTTCGCTATGTGGGTCGCTTGGAAGCGTGGAAACGAGGATATTCCTCAGTGGGCCCATCCGGATGCCGTCCTCCCGGAAGTTGGAGAATCAGGCGGAGATAAGAAGCTCAGCGCTGCCGCGTTGAAGAGGATGGAACGCAAGGCTTTCATCGATGCCTTCCGTCTTCCGGAGCGGGTCTCTGCACGACAGCAAAAGAAGGCACAGGATGCCGAAGCCGAGAGCACTGTTGCCGGGAGCCCTTCCGGTCAACCTGTCAAGCACACTAGCACCCCCAAGACTTCTGTTCTCGGACCTAAGCGTATAGCATGCGATGCGTGCCGGAGGCGTAGGATCAGATGTAAGCACAAGGATGAAGTCTCGGCTCCGAACGTTACTACGCCCAGCAAGCTCGGGGAGAGGCGCCAGAGTGCCCAAATGGTCGCGGTCGTCATCCCCAGCTCTGCCAACGGCGTGCACATGAACGGCTCCCCGAGAGTGGACCCTCAGCTCACGGCAGCCCTTGCAACCACTTTCGACGGGCAAGCCCAACAAGAGACTCCGGACGGCAAGCGTGGACGCAGCAAAGCTTGCCTGGACTGTCGCAAGAGCAAAGTAAGTAGGACATCGAGCGCTCCGCCTTGCGGTATAGCTAACATCCTATTCAGCGCCGTTGCATCCATGACGAGCATGGAAACATCGATCCGATAAAGGCACAAGAGGCTCCCATCCCTCGAGGGACCCAGAGTTCCAAGAAGCGGCGCGTCAGCGGGGCTGGAGACGAGGCCGACACGATCAAAAAGCCCAAGAAAGAATCTCGACCGAGCATCAGTCTGCCGAGTGGGGTTTCTCTGTTCGACCATGATGTCATGCCTAAGGGGCAACACCAGCAGGGCACAGAGCCGCAAGCGCAAGGATTGATGGAGGTCGCAGACGATGTTCACATGTCGGACGCACCACCCGTGCAGCCTTTCAACGAGTCGGCCGATCTTGCCCCAGAGAGCTACCCGACAAACGCTGAGACCGTCGAGGAAGTGGTCGACCAGGTCATGACCAACGGTATCGACCACGCTGAGCCTTCGCCAAAACAAGCCACCGTCGAGCCTACTCCTGCAAGTGACATTGCCCTCCCAACCACGGAAAGCGTCCCAGAGCACGCGTTGCCGGCGGAACATCAGCACTCTGCGATCAGGCAATCACCGCCTCCACCCGATCCTGCACAAGCGAACGGCGTGGAGCCTTCATCTCCTCTCACAGATCTGGCCAACTCTGCGTCTCCAGAGCATACTCGCCAGAAGCATGAAGTCCAGCCTGTTCCCGTATCACCGTCCGAGCGTCGCCATTCTTCTCGTGCTTCTCGACCAGTCGACCGCTACTCCACGGTCAGCAGCGGCGGAGGCGGCAGGAATTCACAGCCTTCTTCGGCTAGCAAGGGTCGCACGAAGAGCCGCACACCAGGTTCGATAGTAGGGGCAAAGCAAGACTCTGCAGTCACACCGACCCAGCGGCGGCGAGCGTCAAACGCGAGCGTCGAGATGGATGCAATGGGAAGTGGTGGGAAGAGAAGTGTTAAGAGCGAGGACGTGGAGTCGTCGAAACAAAGGGCGATGAGTGTATCACAAGCGGGTCTGTCGGAGGAAGATGAGGCCAGTTTGCGGCTTATCAGGGAGATTATGGGCAAGGAGAGGGGCTTGCGGAGAAGGGGAAGCAGGTAAAAAGGGACCCGAATATCCGGGAAGAAAAACTTGCAAGAACATGGAGAGGGGGAACCGAGTCAGAACTGAGCAGCGGAAAATATGAGTTTTGGGGGAATTAGAATGAGGTAAGCTGCCTATCTCTTTGATTCAAGATCATTTCTCGCC
The DNA here is from genome assembly GCA_009829795.1 of Lasiodiplodia gonubiensis. NCBI lineage: Eukaryota > Fungi > Ascomycota > Dothideomycetes > Botryosphaeriales > Botryosphaeriaceae > Lasiodiplodia > Lasiodiplodia gonubiensis. The sequence goes on along the minus strand of RHKH01000109.1, from coordinate 67,576 downwards.
AGTGGGCGCAGAAATTCGGCGGCGAAATGGAAAATGGCGAAATCACCGGCGTTCTTTTGGGTTATCGGGGAGGTGCTACGGTCTTTCTCAGGTGGTTTTCTGCGCATATTCTCGAGCTCTGTGTGCCGTTCCGAAGGCACGTCGTACCTTTGCTTTCACTTTTTTTTTTTAGTCCTTGTCTTCTGGGTCATGATGTCCGTCTAAATTTTGGCGGATGTAGTTGGAACAAGGCGCAAGTACTCCTTCTGACAATTCGCTATTCCTTCCTGTATTGGAGAGACATTCCCTTCTGTTCAAAGAGCCCTGACGTACGAGGGTGGGTTGGTGGCGGTAGCACAGTGGTACTTCTTAATACCCCACGCGAGATTACTGGAAATTCAAACCTATTGCTTGAATTAGTTTCCTTGTCTCTTGTTGTCATTGTATCAATATCGTTTGGAGGAATGATTGATCTGTATGTAAAACACGTCGATGAAAACTGTAAAGCGGGAGCTTGCAAACGAACGGCGGAGCAAAAGGAATCCGCACATAGTGGGATCAAGAAAATTTGAAAGGAGTTGGGCCAAGGCGTGGGTTTAGAACGAACTGTGATATACTTACTCACCGTACGTGCGCACTTTCCGTTTTGAGACTTGAGGTGCAACGGCAAATCACCGGCTGGGCTTCCGCAGCCGCGGTCGTGGCGACGGGACCTATGCAAGGATTGCAGCGAGCTTGGAGCTAGTGCATGACGACGGGAATTCGAAAGTTGTGCTGGGTGGCTGGCGAAGGTCAATTGAAGCTCACAGATTCAGGATAGAGACAATTCGCACAGACGAAGGCGCTGTTCCCCGCGAAGTCTGCTACCCGCAAGCGTGTGTAGCGGCGCACGGCCCTGAGCTACCTATCGATACGCACTGGAGCAAGCCTTCTGACCAGGACAGCTGGCGCCACAGGAGACCGCAATCCCCATGGGCGACTTCACCTCCGACATTGCCGTCAAGCATGCTTTCCCCGGCGAATTCGTAATACGACACACTCTGGACGTTTCGCCTTCTGTTGCCTCAATCGCAAAGGACATTCGCAACGTGGTCATTTCAGCCGTCGTCGCGTGGAGCATCGTCAGCATCGTCTCTTCCATCAGCGCGCGTCGCACCCCGCCTTCTTAGAGCCCAGTGCGTTGATCCGAGCCCCGCATATCCAGAAGAAGCAGGCTAATGTCATGGCAGTTCCTAACCGCCCAGGCCCACCGCCATAGCAGGTGGCAGACCTACCTCGACAGTACATAGCCCGCTCCGCATAGCGCAATGCACCTCTCACGCCAACTCCAGTCGCTGGCATGGGCGGCGTTTGCCGTGTCTTCAGCGCAGGCGGTAACCGTCATCGACAACCTCAGTTTCGGTCACAAAGACACTATCTCGCAGGACCGCGCGACCATCCCAGGCTGGACCGTCTCCGGCGAGGGCCACAGCCCGCAGATCCTCTCTGACCGCGTTATCCTGACGCCTCCATATCCCGGAAGCAAGCGCGGTCAAATATGGGCGCAGAGCCCGCTCGACAAGGGCGAATTCGTTGCCGATGTGGAATTTAGAGCTTCGGGACAGGACAGAGGCAACGGCAACCTGCAGATCTGGCTCACCAATGGCGGAACGCCAGCTGGAGGCATCAGTAGTCTCTATACCGCGGGCCCGTTTGACGGTTTGGTGCTGAGCATCGACCAGTACGGCGGACACGGTGGTAAGATCAGAGGATTCCTCAATGACGGCACCAAGTCCTTCAAGGACCATCATAACGTGGATTCTCTGGCGTTCGGCCAATGCGACTACCCCTACCGAAACCGTGGTATCCCGTCGCATCTCAAGGTTACCCAGACTGGGAACAGCTTCGCGGTGGAGATTGACGACAAGACGTGCTTCTCCACCAACAGGGTATGTGATGTGCATGCAGTGAATCTTGGCCATATCTAACCACCGTCATAGGTGAACATCCCGGCTGGTTATAAATTTGGTGTCTCCGCTGCCTCGGCGGAGAACCCGGATTCCTTTGAGATCTTCAAGTTCACCGTCTCTACCGCCGAAGGGGCCACTCCGCCCCCGCCGCCAGCTGAGCAGCAACAACAGCAGCAGCAGCAGCAGCAGCAGCAGCAACAGCAGCAGCAACAGCAGCAGCAGCAACAACAGCAGCAGCAGCCGATTCAGCAACAGCAACAGCAACCACCTCAGCAGGCCCCTGCTGGTTCAATCTCGCAGGATCAGTTCAACGACCTGAACGATCGTGTCCAGATGATCAACAAGCGCGTTGATGGTATTTTTAGCCTCCTCCAGGAGATGAAGACGAGACACGAACAGACTCACAACGAACTCATGTCTCTCAACAAGAACGGGCCTATCCACGACCACGTTGGAGCCGTCGAGAGCAAGGTGGGCAAGATCGAGGGCATGTTGATAGCGGTGCAGAAGGACTTGGAAGGAAAGGACTACCGCGACCATCTCGCCAAGCTGCAGAGCGCGCTAAGGGACACCCATGCAGGCCTGCAAGACTCGTTCTCTGACGGTAAGTTTTCCTGTGACTCTATTGGAGCACTGGCTAATTGTGCACAGCGGTTACGAGACACGCGCCCAAGATGTGGACATTTGTTTTCTTGATTGTCATCGCGCAGGTTCTGATGTTTGGCGGCTACCTGGTGTACAAGCGACGCCGGGACAGTGCGCCGAAGAAGTACCTGTGAGGCTTTTCGGATGTGGCTGAACGGCGGCTATCTCTTGTGCATGGGGCGCAGTGGGAGATAAACTCGAGGATTTTACAGGCAGCGAAAAACGGGTAGCGGATCGACGGCGGGGGTGAGAGCTGGCGTTCGGGGGCAAAGTGTATAAACGAACGTAGAGTACACGGAATGCTAGAAATTCTTCACGCAAAGCTGGGGCTGGTGATGGAGTGGGCGTGGGATCTGCGGCAGTGACGCATTGCGAGGAGCCTAAACCGCAGCCTGACTCGAGCCGCGCATTACTTAAGCAACTCAGACCTGACGCTCTCCATCCGCATCCGCATAGCTCTGCCTCCGATCACCACCAACATCACCTGTTGCGAGCGCAATTCGCCATGTCCTTCCTGTAACCGCCCGGACGCCTCGCGCTTGACTCCCCTTCTCACCTGCTCTCGCCCGACGCGCTCGCCCGCAAAACACCACCCATTCTGTGATCGCAGCTTGTCTGCTAAATTTCTGAAGCGGCGTCCCCACAGCACACGACCCTACCGTGTCCAAGCAATTGTACGATAAGGTACGCCCCCGGCCGTGTCGTCATCGGCCCAGTTGCCCCAATTGACACCCGCTTGCAGCGTCGTGTGCTGCCTGCTGCCGGCTCAAGCTCACCCGATCCATCCGCAACCCGCAGCTTTGCTTCCATCGCTGCCGCCAGCCTTCGCATTTGACGTTGCCGCCAGCGACTCGCCATGTCGCAATATCCGCCGCCGCCGACCGCCGATCAGCAGCATTATGCGCCCATCTACCCCGCCGCCGCCAGCGCGCAGCTGATCGAGGCCGCCGCCCAAGGACAGCCGCAGCCGCCCGAGGGCTTCAACTTCAGCCCGCCGACGAGCCAGTCGTTATACGCAAAGATCGAGCCGAGCTTCACCGACCCCAACCAGAACCAGGGGCCTCCTCACGATGGCGGCTACCCGGGCAACGGCGTGCACGTCGACCAGCAGCATCACCCCATGTCCATGCCGCCGCCTCCCCCACCCCCGGGCGTAGCGAGCGTTGGCCCCGACGGCCAGCCGCAAAAGGCAAATCGGTTACGGAAGGCCTGCGACTCCTGCAGCATACGGAAAGTCAAGTGTGATGAGTCTGGTCCGCCGTGTCGCGCTTGCGCCGCGCTTGATATTCCCTGCACCTTCGACCGTCCGAGCCGTCGGCGAGGCCCCCCGAACCGCCATGCCGAGGCCATCAAGAAGCGCCGCCTTGAGGGCTCCCCGAACAATATGTCTCCAAGCTCGCCGTCGTCTCCGACGAACGCGGCGCACGCTCTGGCAGCCCTGTCGTCCCACCCGCCCCTGTCTGCAGAGTCGATTGCTCCTCTGGATACCATTGAGCACTTCATCAACGATTATTTTACCTACATCCACCCGCTTTGCCCATTCCCCCACGAACCGAGCTTCCGCGAATCGTTCAGGAGACGGGAAGACTACAACAACCGACCGTTCCTAGCATTGCTGGCGTCAATGATAGCAGCGCTCGTTTCGTCTTTCCCCCGGAAACCCCGCCTCGTGCTGAAGGCCCAGGGCCGGCAAGGCCTGTTTCCGAACCACATGAGCCTTATTTCCCGGTGTCAGCAAGTATGCGCCGCCGCGAGAGGGCCTGCTCTGCTCGAGCGGGACGATCTGACCGTGTACGATGCGGCAACAAGCTATCTTGTTGGTCTTTCTCACGCCTACATTTTCCGTTGGCGGCCCGCACGCCTCTACTTCGCCGAGGCGCTGTCCGTCATAAGAGCACTCGGCCTGCACGATGCGAAGTCCGAGTTCTACAGGCCGCAAGGTAATTCGAACGGCGAGTCGTCTCGAGATGGCGTTCAGCAGCTCGGTCCCGACTACATCACGCTCGAAATGGGAAGGAGGATCTTTTGGACCACGTTTGTCAGTTGGCGGTAAGTGATCGATTCCGGTGCGTACAAAGAAGATATTTTGATTGACCCAGTTCAAGTTCGATGGCGCAATCCGGCTCCATCCACGATGAACTTGTAATTCTGCCAGAAACTCCTGGCAAGCCCTACCCACCGCTACCCATGGAGGTCGACGACCTCTACATCTACCCCAACCACATTGAGGCTCAGCCCTCCGGCGTCGTCCCTGAGCTCGTCGGCTTCAACGCCAATGTGAAGGTGTACCAGTCGTACACCACGCTCGCGACAACAGAGCTAACCTACGGTATCAACGAGGTGTTTGACTGGGAGAGGCAAAGCAAGGTTCTCGATCAGAGTCTGCGGAGCTCCAAGCGTGTCCTGGACGAACTGCCGCCGGAGCTATCGGTGTGGCTGGAAGGGGCGCAGGAGAGTCAGGCTCCGAACATGTTTGCGCCAGGCCAAGAACTGCAGGGCAGGGAGCCGCTCATGCTCCTTGCGCTGAACGGCCCGGAGCAGACCCCGGAAGACAAGCGCAAGACGCAATACGAGATCCAGAAGGCAAACATCTACCTCAGCCAGCTCGCCACGCGGTCCTACATTACCGAGAGATACTTTAACATGCGCGACATCAACAACAACATGAAGGCACAGAACCAGGAGCAGAGCTCGCCTGCTGTAGGAGCAGCTGGCCTCGACTCGATGCTGCAGCAAGAGCCGAGTCCCAACTACGACGCGCTCGACCAGGAGATGACTATGGAAAAGGACAAGATCGTCAAGGACCTGCTGCGGGTGCTGCAGAGCATCAGCCAGGTGCACATGGAGCCGAATGCGGACAGTTTTGTAAGTGTGCAGCATGAGCCCGGAGCGATTGGACCTCTCCGTTGCGCAATTGACACTGAGACTTGGTTCCTGTTTTTTTCACAGACACACAAGGTGCGGCAGATCGTGTCGACGCTGCTCAACGAGCCGCAGGACCGCAAGAGCAGCGTTGCTCTGCAGGCGGAGCAGTACCTGCACCACTTCCTCGAGATCCTGGTGAGGCTCGATCGCGCGAGGCCCACAAACCCGCAGAACCCGGATGCACCCGAGGACGAGGAGGCGGAGCTGAAGAACTGGGCGGACCTGAGAGAGTACCAAGTCAAGATCGCGCAGGCTGGTGGCGCCTTGTCCCTGCAGACGAACCCTTGAACAGTGAAGAGTATGGGGTGATGCGTTCTCTAAGGATCTCATTGTGGCGCTGGTGTCATTTCTTCCCCAAAAAACTTCGGCTTTTTTTATTGTTTGACGGGCTTCATGCCACTTGCGCTCCTGATGCACCGGCACAACCCTTGATTGGTAGACCGGCGCAAATGGTTGCGTTTTGATTCGTTGTCTTCGTGGGCGGGTATGGCTAAGAGAGTCTTCTCGTTTTCTCGAAAGGAAAAAGGAGCACGTTGGGCGCGATGGAGACGGATCGCAACCTAGCCAAGATGCTCAGGAAGGGAAAGAGGAGGGAGAAAGGCAGAGGAGAGACAGCCCAGTGAGAGAAGACGGGGAATAAAACAGGAGGGTGGGGACGGGAGTGCGGCTGTTTGTAGGATAGAGATTGCTCATAAAGTCCCTCTGGCAAAGGGACTGGTCGAGTGGAAGATTCTTAAAGGCTGTTCATATGGGTTATTGTGTTGCGTGGGTTCAACTACGTAGAGTTTGTCGTCTTGGGTGACCTGGTGTCGATTGATGCTGCCTCTGGGGATCTGATACTGCCACATCTTATGGAGTATACTTTTTTTTGGGCTCACAATCATAATCAACTATTCTTAGATTTGCTCTGGATGGTGATATTTGTACGGGCACCCACGCAGACCATCCGCGCAGCTTTCCCTTGCCGCACCACCACCGCGGAAGATCGCCGCAAGCTTCAAGGTCTCTCCCGAACATTTTCCCGCGCAACCGCACCCAACAACCCGAACCCTTCCATCTCCCGCCCCGCCGCGAAAGAGCACCAATTCCTGCCTCACGACCGTTTCGCGGGTCTTGCTCTCACTCATACCGTCCGTCCGATACACGCAAGACGCGCGCACGCACGCAGGCGGGAGGGAAATCTCGATAGACGACGAATCTCGCGGGCATTGTCGACACGGGGATAGTCGGAAGACGTGCGAAGAGGATAGGAAAGGAAAAGACTGCCGGAGGCTCTGAAGGACTCTCAACGACTCAACGACAATGGCGAAAAGGGCGATGCAGAAGGACGTGATCGTCAAGCTGATCGTGGGTGCGGGCCAGGCCAGCCCGTCGCCGCCCGTGGGTCCGGCGCTGGGAAGCAAAGGTGTGAAGAGCATGGATTTCTGCAAGGTATGTTGTCTGTGTGGAAGAGTGGTTTTTCTGGTCGCGCATTGCGATTTCCTGCACACACACTCTCTCTCCGTCTTTCTCTATTCCCTTGTTCTCACTCCTCGAGCACTTCATACATACTTTTGCAAGCCAACCGCGGCTTCACTCATACCTCTTTCCTTTCCCTTCCGGCCAATTATACAAACCCCGAAGAAAGATAAAAAAAACAAGACTAACAGCGCCTCAAAAAAAGGAATTCAACGCGCGCACGGCGCACTACAACCCGGGCACGCCCATCCCGGCGCGCGTGACGGTGCGGCCGGACCGCTCGTTCCACTTCGAGCTGCGCACGCCACCGACGGCGTCGCTGCTGCTGGCCGCCGCGGGCGTCAAGCCCGGCAAGAACAACAAGGTGCGCGGCGCGGGCAACACGGCGGGCCCCAAGGCCAACGCCGAGGGCGCCACCGGCAAGGCCGGCTCGGGCAAGAACGTCGAGGTGCGCGGCAACAGCGCCACCGGCACCGTCGGCACCGTCTCGCTCAAGCACGTCTACGAGATCGCCAAGATCAAGCAGGACGAGGTCAGGCTGCAGGGCATGGATCTCCAGGCCCTGGTCAGGTGCGTGATCGCGCAGGCCGGGAGCATCGGCGTGGTCGTCGTGCCGTGAGTGAGTGGGAGGGGTTTAAACCGTCGAGTTGGGGCGGACTATGGGGAAGGACGGGAAAAGGGTGTCGCCAGCTTGGGTTTGGTTGGGTCACGGATCTAAAGAGTTTTAAGGATGGGAGGGTGAGTTGTGGACTCTTGTGGAAGCGATGCTCACCCTTCGGTGGGAACCATTGCGATATGTCGTCTCCAGCAAGCAGCGCCTTCCGGGAGCTCTAAGGGAAAGCATGGAATGTCAGTTGAAAAGGGCATTGAGATGCGAGGAGTTTACGGTGAGGGCTTAAGAAAGGAACATTCGATTTTTGCTACACCATTCAAGAGGGACGGAGATTAGTCTTACGAGGTCTTCAACAATTTCACCATCAGAGAGCAGTCAGCCAGCTGTAACATTTGTAAGCATACCAATACCATGTATATCCACCTTGCAATTGAAGCCATGCCTGTCAGAGATGGGAAAAAAGCAAATGCGATTATAGCGCCTTGCACATATGCATTCATCTTCCCCTCTGGTGATACATTAAAGGACATCACTCGGGTCTATAATCTGACCTTAAAGCTTCATACCGTTCCAAAAACACCCGCGCCATCCATCATGATTCGGATTTCCGAAAGAGGATCCGGAAAACTGTCTCGTCTCCTAATCTCTCTCGTCCTACATAGCTAAAGGAGTTAGGGCATTTGCCTCTCCCAAGCGATGTACAAACTCCACTTCCATCCCCACGATGGCCTTCTTTATTCCTCTCCCCTCTATGTCTGATTGGTCTCGTGACGAGGACGCCCCAAAACATCATTCAAACAATCGTCTCCAGCTCCCTCGCGTAGCCCAGCGTGTTCTCAATAACCTGGCCGCTCAGCTGCATGACGTCCTTCTCTTGGCTGAGGTTCTCCTGCTCCTGCTGGGGGAAGTAGATGCGGCCGTCCTTGCCAGACCAGCCTCGGCTCTTGGCGAATTCGATGACGGCGCCCTCGCTGTCGAGGAAGAGGAGTGACTTTGCGTCTGTGATGGGAATGGAAGGGTATGCCTTTTCGCTGCAAGAAGCGATCTCGTTACGAATCGTGGCGACGAGGACCTGGGAACACAAGCAAGTCAGCTCACACAATTTCATCATAGGACACATCATCCGCCGCATTTCGACAAGGCTGGGCCTTACATTTGAGAAGACGCTGAACTCTTCGCTAGGCACCCGCTCGCTCTTGGTCTCACCCCAGACGCGGTCGTAGCTGCCCTCCATCAAAGCCTGTTCCAGCCGCACGGGGTACTGGATGAACTCGTCGTCCTCGAGGCCCGACGAGGAGCCGGCGCCCTGCTGGTGGCGGCTGCTCTGGGCGACCTCGAGGCTCTCGAGCAGCGTGTGGAAGCCGGCGTAGTCGCCCTGGCTCAGCAACAGCAGCAGGTACAGGCCGGTAATCTTGCTGGCGCCGCTGCCGCGGCGGGGCAGCACGCGCTCGGGCAGCTGGTAGAAGGGCTGCAGGGTGTGGAAGTAGCGGGTGAAGCCGTCCGGGTCCTGCTGCTTGATGCTGATCAGGGCGCCCAGCTCGAGGATCTCGCGCGCGGCCAGCAGGTGGGCGGGCGGCGTCGACGGCGACGGAATCAGCGCGTTGAGCTTGAGCAGCGTCACCTTGGCACGCGACAGCAGCGGCGATGCCGACGCCGGGTTGCTGCGCAGGGCCGTCTGCAGCTGTTGCGTTATGGTCTGGAGCTCCTTGTCTGCCATGGTGCTGGAAGTCGAGGGCGGATGTGGCGCTGCGGACGAGGACTTGGGCTGCGGCGGGTGTGCAGCGGTC
>RHKH01000109.1:33117-56083 GCA_009829795.1 Lasiodiplodia gonubiensis | reverse complement strand
GTTTTTTTTTTTTTTTTTTTTTTTCCATCAAGGTCCCTCCTTCCCATCATCCGGTCTACAGCCTCTGAAGCACCGCCTCCCTCACCTCCCGGGGCGCCCCGCCGATCCTGTACGCCGCCTTGAGCGCCGTCGCGGCATCGGCCGCCTGCTGCTCGGTCTGGGCGTGGACGACGCCGATGGGGTGGTCCTGGTCGGCCGTCTCGCCGGGGAAGGCCAGTTTGGTGAAGCCGACGGCCGGGTCGACGTCGTCCTGGGGGCGGCGGCGGCCACCGCCCAGAGCCACGACGGCGAGGCCGACGGAGCGCGTGTCGACCTCCTCGACGACGCCCTCCTTGTCGGCGAAGACGGGCGCGACGACGGGCGCCTTGGGGAGGTAGGCTTCCGGCTTGTCCATGAAGTCCTTGGGCCCGCCCAGGGCCTCGACCATGCGGCCGAAGCGGCGGGTGGCCTCGCCGCTCTTCCAGGCCTGCAGCAGCTTCTCGCGGGCGTCCTCACGCGTGGGCGAGATGCCCGCCACGACCAGCGTCTCCTCGGCCAGGGCGAGCGTGATCTCCCACAGGCGCTCGCTGCGGACGTCGCCCTTGAGCAGTGCGACGGCCTCCTCGACCTCGACGGCGTTGCCGGCGCTGCGGGCCAGCGGGGCGCCCATGTCGGTGATGAGGGCGCGGGTGCGGGTGCCGGCACCATTGGCGACGGCGACGATGCTGGCGGCCAGCTCCTGGGCCTGGTCGACGCGGGCCATGAAGGCGCCGTTGCCCGTCTTGACGTCCATGATCAGCACGTCCAGTCCGGCGGCCAGCTTCTTGCCGAGGATGCTGGCCGTGATCAGGTCGACGCTCTCGACCGTCGCCGTCACGTCGCGGATGGCGTATAGCGTCTTGTCGGCGGGCGCCAGGTCCGCCGTCTGCCCGATGATGGCGCAGCCAACCTCACTCGTTACCTTGCGGAACAGCTCGGGCGCCGGCGTTGCCACGTAGCCCGGGATGCTCTCCAGCTTGTCCAGCGTGCCGCCCGTGTGGCCCAGGCCACGGCCGCTGATCATGGGCACGAAGCAGCCCGTCGCCGCCAGCAGCGGCGCCAGCGGCAGCGAGATGAAGTCACCTACGCCGCCGGTACTGTGTTTGTCCACTACCGGGCCTGGCACCAGCTCGCGCGGCCACGATAGCACCTGTCCCGAGTCCCGCACCGCCGACGTGAAGGCGATACGCTCCTCCAGCGTCATACCTTTCATGTACACGGCCATGGCGAAGGCCGCAATCTGCCCCTCCGACAGCGTCTTGGCCGTGATGCCCGCCACGAACCGCTGGATGTCGCTGCTACTGAGAGCCAGCCCATCGCGCTTGCGGCGGATCACTTCTTGCGGGAGCCAGGCGTCCATGGTTGGTTACCGTGTGGGAGCGGGCGTGTATGTGTTGTTGTCGAATGGGACAGTGAGGTCCAGACGTCGTGATGGTCGTTATCGAAATGGGAAGAGCAAGTTTTTGGTGGGGAGAAAAGGAGACGGATGTGGGTGTGGAGCTTGGGTGCTCCTTTTTCTAATAATGGAGTTACGAAGAGCTCCCGTACGATCGTTCAGGGTTCAAGGTGGCCTGAGATTGCTACATTTGTTTACCGCCCAGGTCAGCTTGCATACGGGTACAGCGAACGGGAAGGGGCACCGGACGGCTCTTACTGGAGGCGTAGGAGGCAGTGTTGCACCTGTCGCTGCACCCCGTGTCGCAGAGTGAATCCGTCAGTGGCCATTGGCAGCGGCATTGCTTTATGTAGGTGGTCGTCGTATCGCAGCGGAGGCGGCCGGGGGCCGTGCTGTGCCCCGCGGCGGGGAGCTACAGGCAAGGGCATCCTGCGGATCATCTTCGGGTGCCTCCGGCGCCCTCCACGCTAGCCATTGGCTGCGATAGGGGACTGTAGCTGCCAAAAGGAATAATCCTCCGCAATTCTCTTCGCGAGCAAGGGCGCCCGACTTACGTAGGTAGCTGAAGCTACCATGTAGAATAATCAAATATACATCTACGTCCGGATGGTAGCTGAAGCTACCCACGTAGCGATAGAAATTAGTTAAGATGGCTCAGATCTTTCGGCACCCACCTGGAAGAGGAAGTTGAGCAGCAACACTTTCCACGACTTTGAACTGAGAGCAATGAGATTGAATCCAAGTCCTAATTGCAGAAACCCCAAGGATTCGCCAAGCCGCCTACAAACAAATTGGTATACCGTTCGCCCAAACACCAGAGACAGGCCCAGATAAATGCGAAACCATCCGCTCGCCCTCTAAGAACTCAACCTTCCCCTCTTTCCACCCACCCTTTCCTCCATCCTTCTAACCAACCCCTTCAAGCCCACTCCCCTCTCGCAGTTCGCCTCCAACCATTGCTCCATCCCCTCCCTGCACCTCTTCATCCCCTTGAGCACCGGCAGCCGCTGGCCCTCCTCCTGCTCCATCCACTTGGTCGGATTAAGCAGCAGGTCGAACAGCTCGCCCCACAGCTCCGTCTGCCAGTAGCGCTTGAAGCTCTCCCGCAGCCGGTACATCTTGGTGGCGCCCGCGCCCAGCGCCGCGCCCCTCTCGGCGACCGTCTCGATGTACTTGCCGAACAGCAGCGAGTGGATCGTGGCTGCCAGCCCGTGGTAGTCGACCTGGAACGTCCACGGCCGCATCTCGCGCATCTCGGCGCAGTCAGCCTCGGTCGTCTTCCAGTCGGCGATAAACTGCACGTCCGCCTTGAACGCCCGCATGTCGATGCCGCGCCCGAGGTCGATGAGCGAGATGCCCTTGCGCGACCACCCACCCGAGCCGTCGGCGCGGTACTGCGACGACCACTGTCCGTCCGCCAGCGATGTGTCCAGCCGTGCGAGGACGTTGTCGGCCTTGAGGTCGCCGTGGATGATGCCCTTGGCGTGCAGCGCCTCGACCGTGCGCAGCAGCTCGACGGAGAAGAACATGGCGAGCTGCTCGTCCATGACGCCATGGCCACCGCTCGTGATTTCAGCACGGGCGACGTTGACGAGATCCAGGAGTGTGCCTTGGTCGCGGTACTCGAGCACTAGATAGCACTCGTCGCGGAACATGCGCATCTCGTACGCGTGAATGATCGACTCAGCGGCGCGGGACACGCCCAGACGACGGTGCGCCTGACGGATGATGTAGAATTCCCAGGCCGAGGGTGGGTCTTCCATCTTGATCGCTTCGAACGGCTTCCGGGTGAGAGCGCCGAATGCGCCCTTGCCCATTTGCGCTGGCCCTTCATCTTCATCCACGTCCATGCCGATGTTCTTGCTTTCAGCAAGGTACACCGGAGCGAATGCACCTTCGCCAAGCTGGCGCTTGATGGTGTACTCCCTGTCACCGCCGTCGAAGTAGATGGTTGGGGCGACGAAACTGCCTCCAGTCCTGTCACCACTGTTCTTCGCCTTTGCAATGGACTTAGTGAACTTCTTAATCTCGGCATGGCGGCCGAAAGAGCGATCAAGCTCCGCGTGATATCCGTCGTAAGTCGAAAGCGGCGGATGAACGTTCTCCAAGATCGTCTGGCGGATGTGTTCATCTACGGGATTGCACTGTTTGTCCTGGATGAGAGGACCCTTGGGCAGGACGTCTTTGGCTTCCTGCGCAACGTTTGATTTTGAGACGCCCAAAGGAGCGGGCTTAGACTTCGAGTCCTTGGGCTTGGGCAGAGCGGGCTGCATCATCCTGCCGCCATTCTCTTTCAGGGCTTCTTCTAGGATTCCATTGAAAGACCCGCTGAGGTCTTCAGTCTGATCCTCCAGGATGGTAGGGGTCTTTCCTCCTGGCTGGCGGCTAGGCGTCTTCGCGTTGAAAAAGTCCTTCTGCTCTGCCAGCACGGTTGCGGCACCGAGCGACGACTCGGTCTTTTCAGCGATGGGCGTCATGAATGGCAGACGGTTGTTAGCCATTTGCACTTGGTCGCGATACGTCCATCTAGGAACCTCGACGTCTTCCGGGGGTACAGGGACGAAGCTTGTCGGCAAACCGGCGGGTTTATGTTCAGGAGAAGTCGGCGTGTGGAGGTCCTCTGGTTCTTGTGAGCCTCCGTACCCTTCGTCCTCGTGGACTTGTATCGTTGATCTTTCTGTCTCTTCTTCACTCTCACCTTCTTCCGACCCACTTGCTTCCGACTCTTCGTCTCTAGGCACATACTTGCTTTCCGTAAACTCTGACCATGCGCTCGCCCGGCTGGCATTGGTATCGTCGTCGTCCATTGCGGTCTTCATGGTAAAGTCGCCTTGCGTCGTCTCGTCCCCGTACTCGCTCTCCGTGCCGGACATCCTACCAGTGCAAGTACTCTCACCTCCGCTGGTGTAGGTGTCATCGTCATCACTATCCTCCTCACTCTCTTCTTCTTCAGACTCCTCCTTTGCTGCCTTAAGGGGCTGGTTGAAGATGCCATAAATCTCATCCATGGCCTCTTTGGTGTTGATTGTCATAGTTGGCTCCGCAGTCTTCTTTCTCCTGACCGGCTTGTGGCCTGTCGGGGAGCCAAGATTTGCACGTACTGGAAAAGTCAGCACAAATCAACGGATTTACAAAAGAACGCAACTTACTCGTCTGCGTTTCATTTTGAACTTCCATGACCTTGATCTTTCTCGTCCTGTTCGCACGCTCCTCCTTGCGCTGCTTCTTCAGCAGCTTGGCTCTCTGGATCTCCTCCTGCGACGGCGGCGCGTTCTCATCGTTAACGTCATTGAGCGCAACGCTCTGCATCAAACCTTTAGCAAGCATAGCAGCCGGGTCCTTGACCGGTGACTGCTGCGGATCTTTCGGCTTCAGCACTTTCCTCTCTGTGTTCTGCTTTTTGGCCTGCTCTTGCTTCCGCTGCTCCGCATCTCGGCGGTTGATTGCTTTCCAGTCATACTTCATCCAACCTCTATGCCTCGCCCGGAGCTCCTCGAAGCAGAACTCCGCGGTCATTGGGTCATCCGCATTCGGGTACACAGCCTCTAGGTTCACGAAGACGCGCTCGATCTTCCCCGTCTGCGGGTTGACGGTCTGCTGGGCTTTACGCATGGAGCTATTCTCTGCAAGAAGAGATTCTGATACGGACTGCATATACATAACAAAGCGTTAAAGCACGCCGCCCAAAATTAGTCCTGGTCTTCGTAAATATTTCGGAAAAGAAAGCGGGGAGATAACGGGTAAAGCATCTCGATGCGGACTTACCTGATCCTTGAAGATCATCAGCTTCTCTGCGCCGACGTTCCTCTTGCCTCCGTTCAGCTTCTGTCCCGCCCAAGCCTGCGCTTCCTGCTTGTTCTCCTTCTTGCGCTCCGCCATCGTCTGGAGCGACTCGCCCTTCCTGCCAGCGCCGCCCAAGACGGACTGCTTCGGCTCCTCCGAGTCGGCGAAAATGGCCATCTTTGCCTTCTTCTTGATCGCAGCGCCCCCTTGAGGGTTGGGCGAGTCGGTGGCCGAGCCGAAAGCGTCGCCCTTGTCCGCCAGCGCCGCCCGCACGACAGGAAGAGCGGGGCTCGACGGGCCGTTACTGTCCTGATCGCGCGCCTCCATGCGCTGCTGGAATTCGCCGTACTTGCGCAAGAGGCGGGCGGGCGGATGCGCCTCCTTGTCTACACCCATCGAGAACACCTCTTCGGCCTGGTTCCACCGTCCCTGCGTCTCCAAGTATGCGGCGAATTCTTCGTAGAAGAGCGCGAGGCCGTCCCCGATATTGTGGCGAGCCAAGAAGGCGAACGTCTGCCTCGGCTCGTCGGAAAAGAGCTTGACGTAGTTGAGCCAGAGCTTGAGGTAGCGCGGGTCGTTTTTGTAGTGCGGCGACTTGAGGAACGCCTTGGTCGCTCTCTCGAGCAGCGGCAGTAGCTGTGATTGTTGCGAAGCGGGGTTGGGGTACGTGTCGAATGTCCATTTCACGTAGCGGTCGTAGACATCGAGCGGGTCGTCAGACTCGTCAATGGTCTCAAGCTCTTTTTCGAACTCTTGCCGCTTGACGTTGTTGATCTTCTCTTGATCTGAGGGGATGGGCTTCAATGCATTGTCTGCATTCCTGGGCGAGAGAACGGCTGCAAGCGCTCTTGCTGACCGGCCGCCTTGCACGCGCTGGATGTTCTCTTTGTGAGGTTCGATCTCGTCGAAGTTGATGAGGTCGTCGGCCGCCATGGTAACGGTGGGGTATCTTGTGAAAAGCAATCAAAAGAAAGAAAAAGATTGAGAAAAGTTCGCCGGCAGCTTCAGTTGATTTGGAATGGTGTTTCTGGCGTGGCGACCTGGTGGTTAGTAGAGCTTCGTCGCATGTGTTGGGCAGAATGTTTGGAAGCGACGACCGTCACTGTTGGTAAACAAGCGCCAAGCCGCTAAGCATCGCTCAGCAACACGTGCCGCAGCGTGGCCTCCCGTCGATTCACGCGTCACCATCTGCACGGATGCTCATCGTTGTTCAGATCCGTACTTCATTTTTCCATTGACGGACATTCGGCTTCCTGCGGAATCTAACTACAAGAAAACTCATCATGCGTTCGTTTGGACGATTAGGAACGCATGAAACGCATCCTTATGGCCCGCCTTCATTGGTCGTAAACATGACATCGTTAACGCAATCACGTACAAGGAAAGTTAGAGAGCGTTTTGGAACAACCGAGCCAGCAGGGAGATGAGAATAGAGAGAGGAGCCATATCGAGTGGAGACGAATGGTCGGAGATATGCGCCGGGGCTATGCATTTCCTGTGATGCGCGAAACAACTTATGCTGCTGCGTTCAGAAACGCAGGAGTGCCCCGCCAAGAACGCAAAAAGAAAAAATGAGAATAAATAAAAGCGAATTAAAGAAATGAAGAATCCTGAGAAAGGTCGTTCTTGCCTTCGTCGTCATCAGAGATCTAAGAAACCTCGGATCGCCATTTTGCGCCCACGGCACCCTCAAATGAGCAAACAAAGGACATCCACAAGGTCGCACCTCTACGAAAATGAATCAGCTCGTGGCCGCCGGTAGCCATCGCCGTACGCCGGGAGTCGTATGCCGCAATCGCTAATGCAAAGTCAACGCTCTTTGTGCAGTCCAACGCCAGTCATGCAAAGCGGTCAAGCTAGCTGCCTAAGCCGCCAATACGCTCCTCGAAACTTGCAGACTCCTCAAACAGGCGTGGTGACGTCATCCGGGGGAATGTGTTGCTGATGTTGTTATTGGAAGGCCGTCCGCAGAATGGAGATCCCAACCGTCTCGCCGGATCTGCCGGAGGCTGTGGGGCCAACGCCGACGGATCTTCCTGTTCGACCGCCATCGGCGATCCGCTCGACTGATCAAACGAGGACGGAGGCGTGAAGAGCGCGGCAAGGTTCCTCGCGCCGCCTCCCATATCACCCAAGCTGAAGCCTCGGGCCCGTACGCGGCGGTTGCTGATGTCGGCCGGCGCACCGAACAATTCTTGCAAGATGTTGTGTCCTACGTGCGAACTTTCGGCGTGCTGCAGGTCTTCCAAGTATTGCTGGGCCCTGCGCTTGAACGATCGGGTAATGGGGATCGGGGCATGCAGTTCGACAGGGGAGTCAAGCATCGGCTGAGGCTGAGAAACAGGCCTGACAGTTTGCACATCATGGTGCGGCTTCTGGGGCATGCCGGCAAATGGAGAAGCGAGCGAGGAGCTGGAGTGACCAGACTCAGGGCTTCCGAGGCCGAGGCCAAATTGGAGGGATTGACTCTTCTGGTGAGCATTCGAACGAGCATTTTGCTGGCTGAGCCAGTCATCATTAGAAACTTGCTGGGATTCATCAGCTGCCAGTGCATGAAGGGGATTGCCCATTTGCATCATGGACGAGGTACTCGTGGTCAAGGAAACGTTCATGTCGCGAGTGGAAAAGGAGCCGGGCGCATCGTTTCGATCCGCAGGCTGGGCAGGTTCAAAGGGGGAGGTCATGGGGGCAATTCCCGAGCTTGGTTGAGAGCGCGGAGAAGAAGACGGGAATGGAGATGGCGTCCGGGTCTTCAGAAGCCGCTGGTAGTGAGCGGCGAGCATGGGCTGGCGCTTGCAGATCTTGCGGAGTCGGCCGCGAGCGGCTGCTTCCGACCGAGGCCATTTGATGCCGGGTTTCGGGATGTCATGGGTGGTGGGGGTGTTGCTGCCACTGCGTCCATCTCTGGCATAGGAAGTGTTGTGGCTTTTCGCCATGGCGCCCCTCCACGTCTTCTTGGCTTGTCGTGCGACCTTGGTGCAAATACCCAGAGGCGGGGCGGTTCCGGGCAGCATCTTGAATGGGGTGACTGTGGGGTCTTGTAGACACATCATGTAAGTCAACCAAAGATGGTCATCCATTGCTTTGGTCCAGACGGTGTCCTTGCGAGTCCTCATACGCTTGGCGGGTCGCTCGGTGTTGTACGCCTGCAGAGGCGAGGAAGGGGGGAATTGGCTGGGCTTGGGCTCCGGAAAGACAAATGGGTCTGAGTTGTCACTCTCGGGGCTTGTGCAGCTGCCGCCATACGAATCCGTGCTACCACGAGAGGAGATAGAGGAGTCCGAAATGCCGGAGCACGCAGACGATGGACGGCTGATGCTCTCGGCCTGGCTTTCAATGTCCGCGTCGCGGTGGAATTGTCCAGTGCTGTGTCGCTCCATTCCGATCTGGGCCACTGGGGTCTTGGGCGGAGAGAACAGGCGGAAGGCGGTGGGAGTGGGAGCAAGATAGCCCCTGTCAGGTTCGGAAGACGTGTCCGAGAAGGGCGCGTAAGGCGCGTCGAAGCCCGGCTCCGGAACCTCGATGGTGGGGATTGGCAGGTCGTGTGACGCGTTTGTGAAGTTGCTAGGTGCGTACGTCGGAAGGGCACGCCTGCGACGCCTGACGCGGTACGTCTGACGAGGGAGCTGAGGCGGTTCTGTCGGTTCCTCGCCGCATTCAGGCTCGGGCGTCCGTGGTTGTTCGCCGTCCGTGTAGTGGAAGGTGAAGTTCTTCGGCAACGTGACCGAAAGGTGAGGCCGTACTGGAGGCATCTTGCTCGGAGATATATAGGACGGCCGGTAAGGAATCAATCGGAGATTATATTTATCCCTTGATTGTCGTCCACCATACAAGAAGAGCACGTGTGGTACGCGATCCCGAGCTCTGTTATCGGCCTCCTTGCAGGTTGAATTCCAACGTCGCGGTGCCGGCCAATCGAAGCCCAGAAAGCTTGGAAACTCTTATTGTTTGCTAGCGAAGCGGATCGTGCGATGCGTACGCTTGCGCAAAGCTCGAATCAGGCTGTCGGGAGGCAGGCGCAATGTTTTGATTTGTTGTTTTGGTGACGAGAGTCCTCTTCAGCTGTCGCGAATACGTGGCGCACGCGTCTGCCTGCGACTCTGAGCGTCTCGAGTCGTGCCCGGTGGGAAGATCAACGGGAAAAGCGGTGGGAGCGAGTGTGGAGGTAATGAGTGTGGATGCGACAGCAGCGCGCGCGGTGTCGCTGGAGCAAATCGAATGAGGCCGCCAAAGGAAAAGTGGAGATACGGTAGGGGAGATCGCGGATGGGCGTGTGCGATAGACGGAAATCGAGCGACGGAGCGGTGGCTGGACAAAGGGACGGCGTCGCGAGAGTCGCAAATGGCGGGCAACCGGGCGCGCAGAGATGGGTAGGCGGGCTGTGGCGGCGGGCGATAGTCGCTAGGCAGGCGCTGGTCACGGCGCAGTTCGCATGGCCGGTTGAGGGTGGTGGGCGGCGGTCTGGGGAGGAAAGGCGAGCGGTGCGGCGACAAAGCGGAGAGGTGGTGAGGCGGGCGAGGGTCGCGGCGACGGGCAGGACGTGGAAGCGGCGATGCACCCGTCCACGCTAGTATCACAACCTAGCCACCCTGGCTCATGGCACGGCTTACAGGAAGGCTTCACACCGATTCGAACACCGCCAGCAGACCCTGAAAACTGGGAAAAGCAATGCCAGCCGACGCACGCACCGGGCCCGGGCAGCCGCCGACGTAGCAACAGCCGTCGCAGCGAGCAGCAGCGTCGCAGCAACAGCGCAGCGGCCGCCCGCCAGAAGCAGGAACCGAAAACGGCGGTCTGCGCGGCGCCCGACGAAGGACGACGGCCACGCCATGCGCCGCCTATCAACAGCCCTCGCGCCGCGAGGTGTGCACCCGGACGCCCTCGGCGGCGATTGGCTACCCGCGCGCCGCAGCACAGCGCGAAGGGCCTCCACCCACCCCCGGCCGCTGTGACATGCCCAGCCCGACGCAGCTTAGCGTTCTGACGCGCGACGGACGCGTCGACGCGTCGGTGGGTCGTCCGGCCTCAACGGACGGATCTCGTCCAACAGCGATGCTGCATCGCGGGACGGTTCGGCCTAGGGAGCGGCGCCGTGAAGGGGCGCTGGTCAAGACGGCCGTCTCCTGCGGCGCCGTTGGGCGCTATGCAAGGCCTCGCGTTGTGGTGTTTCGCCTACCCAGCCTCGCGCGCCGAGGCGACGCGCGCCGTCAAAGCGCGCAACACGGCCGCCGATCAGGCGGACATGGAGCGCACGCTGTCCAGACCGACGATCCTCGACGGGAGGCACGGACATTTACAAAGCTGGCCGCTGGCATCTGCAGAGACTCGAGCGCCCGCCCAATCGCTCTCCTTCCAGCGCCCGCGCCGTTGGCACAGCATCGTGCCATGCATACATACGTGGTCGCCAGTTCGGTCGTGGTCGTGCAGCCATCACTCCGCCTCCTGCACTGCATCCGATCACGTCCCAGCTCCCCCTCATGCAGCGCCCGACAGGGCCCTACGTGGTGATCCACGTTGTTTGTGGGCTGGCATGTTATGAGGAGAAGCGGAGCTTCTGTGTCTCAGCCGTTCCCCCGCCCGCTCCTGCGATGGCATGCATCGAGATCTCTGTTGTCTCAACGACGCGGCTCACAGCGATCAATCTTCGATGGCGTTGGGGGCTGGGGACATGGGATAAAAATAAGAAGCAGCTGACGTCGAGCGGGAACGACGCCTACCGACCAGCCGCCCCCTCGACTAACTTTCCCTTGGCTTGTTTCTCGCTTCTGCAGACCATTGTCTAGTAATCCCCTCGGTCACTCACTCTTTTCTTTGTCATCTACTACTATTCAGTCCCATAATCATGCAATGCGTGGTACGATGGCTCCGCGTCCAGTCCATTGCCGCCTAAAACGCCGAGCTGGGTGGTCAGCACGCAGGAACCACCTCTTCCCACGGGATGGCTTTGCCGACCACGCAGGAACTCGTTGGGGTCATGCAGCCCTGCCAGGCAGCGGCATGTCTTCTGCGCAAAGGCTCGATCCGAGCCACACCCGTACGGACGCCATCTTCGTCGGATCAAGGGATAGGGCGGCGCGGCAGGGCGGACGGGAAGGCTGCACATGCGATCATCGGATCAGCGTCTCGATGATGCCGGGACATCATGGGAGATTGCACCCGAGCCGCAGCCTACCGCGCGTGTAGCACGTGAGAAGCGTTCGCAACGGACACTAGATCCAATGTTGACGTACTGGGCGGCGCTATCTCGACTCGACCGTCATCCAGAGCGCGGCACTCACTACCTGGGCCGGGCATGAGGTTTCCGAATTCCAGCTTTCATGGACTTTGGCATTTTCCCCGCTCTATCGCAATTGGTACGCGGGAAGGCCTGCCTTGTGACCTGTGCTTGAAGAATGCGGAATGAGCGCGCCGTGCATTGAACCACCAACGAAGCCTTTACGACGTCATCCAAAGATATTTGCTAACTACCGTTCGGCTCCAGGCTATCTTGAAAATTACGGCAATCCGTCGTTAGTGCATCCTTTTACCGTGGTTCGCACTCGCCGTTGTCAACCCATTCCACGCAATCGTCGATCTATTTATGTGGCGTCCACGTTGCGCAGCGTCTGTTATGAATAGGCCCTGGGGAGCTGAATTGGTGGTATGCCTGGAGATTCGGGAGGCCGCCGGCTCCATGATGAGACGGTTGTTTCTCTCAGCTGGGCTGACATGTCAACAACGCTCCGAGTCCCGATTGGTGACCCCATCACTTGAAGAGTACACGAAATTACGGAAGTTCCAAACGAGCAACGAACGCTCGCAAGATTACTCGGTCCCAGCCGAGCATGACGAAGTGCCCGAGAAGTAGGTCCGTACGCCAGTGGTCGAGTGTGGCATCAGGGTTCAGCACGATTCATTCGGTACCTTCTTTTGAAACGCTCCATGAGAATGCTGTTCCAGCAGCACTAGCGTACAATACCTCTTGTTTGCTGCAAGTCGGGAAATTGCGCTCCTTAGACCCGAGGCATGGCTTGCCATTGAGACCGATCCGTGCTCGACCGCAACGAAGTCCGCCTCCCGACCGGTGAGAGGCTCCAAAAAATGTCTCGCATTCACGCGCTCTTCCTTCCCCCCACCGTTCCTGTTCTCGCCGTGGCGCTACACGGCAGCCCGCATGAAGTAGGTACCGTACGATCTGGCCGCTCAATTCCTCCGCGCGATTGTCGCCGAATGTCGCACGATTTAGCTTTGTTGTTGTTCCACCTTGCACCACCTTCTCCTCGTAGGCAGCATACACATTGTGCGGGGCAACTGCGCTACGGCAGCACTGCAGGCCAGCTAGTGGTTACCAGTCGACGCATGTCCGGAACTGTTTGCGGCTAACTGCAGAAGAGAGAGGCCAGCATTGCATTGGCATTGCTTTCGTTCATGCAGCGCAAGTGGCCGTTCCTGCTCCAATCTATCGTATGGTTGCTTTTTCTGTCCCTTGTTTCTTATCCCGGCCTCGGCCCTGGATTGGTGGAGAGACAGGTCTCGGTCATCCATTGGGCGTGCAGTGTACCGCCATCATTTCCGGCCTGCAGATGCGTGGCGTGGGGTGGCGCTTCGTCATGAAGTTTGTGCGTGACGGTCGCAGGGAAGTCTTCCCGGAAAGACATGTTTACTGTGTTACTCTTTTCGGTCAATTTGGTCTCAGCGAAGAAACGGGACCAAATTAGGAGACGACAAACGATTATCCAGGCAATAAGGATGGCTTGGAAGTCAAATCTACAATACCTACCCAATAAATACGACCTTTCATGTTGTCGTACTACAACCAGATTGGCTAATTCGAATTCTGACTTTATGACAAAGAGGAATATAAACTCAAGTAGCTAGTGTATTGATCGGATAGAAATCTAGCATGGTCTGGTTCGTGTCATGCATCTATTGGTGAAAATAGCGGACACTAATGAATTGACTTTTTGTAGATGTGCTCGAATTCCTCCTGGACGGGAGCGGGTAAAACATATCCGTAGCCTGCTTCATTCATCTCCTGTCCTTGCATTGCCGACGCTCCGTAACGGCCAGCTACGATTCCCGCCTTTCGTGGCATAGCAAAACCTTCCATCGAAAGCCAAGCAAAACGATCGCAGAGGCGTTGTAGTAGTAGTATCACAGTACAACAATTCATACGCAGTACCTTGCATCATCAAGACATGCCGTCACGTCACAAAAGTCAAACAATCTCATGAAACTGGCAACTCCATCCGCTGTTGGATTCCTGTCAGGTAAGCTAAAGAAGCGAGAAGAGACGGAACATCTACATGCAGAGACAGATGGGAGAGAACAAAACAGAAAGCATATCAGAAGGTTGCAAACTAGGGATAAAGTGTAGTGGCATAACATAAGCATACCAGCGCCCGTCTCCTTTTGTTTGTTACCGAACCAAGTACCCCCGAGTCCGCATCCAGTCCAGAGAAGAGAGATCAAAAAGAAAAAGGTGCACCAGAAAAAAATGCATGTAACCTGCCTGTTAGCATCAAAACTCAAAGACGCATGCTTTCGCCGCTCTATGATGGATCGTATGGTACAAATGTGGGGACGCAAAAAGTGGCTTTGGATGAAAACAAAACGTTCAGAGTGTATTTTTCTTTTACTTCCTCCGCTTCATGACCTTGGTGCACATCTCGATGAGACCGTCCTTGGCTTCGCTGGTAGGAAAGCCGCTGATGGCCTGGATGGCATTATCAACATACTGCTGGGCCAGCGCGCGGGTCTGCTCTAGGCCGCTGCTACGCGCCACAAGCTCTCTTGCCTGTCGGTCCAATTAGCTTCCATCCCGGTCATAGACTACGTCACTTCCTTCAAAACTTACCTTCTGAACATCTCCGGGCCGCGAGAACTTCCTACCCACCAAAGCGCCGAGCTCCGCATTGCCCTTCCACGCGAACAGCAACGGCGCAGTCGCCAAACCCAACTCTAAGTCCGCGCCGGCCGGCTTGCCCAGCTCCTCGGCGGTGATGGTGTAGTCCAGCATGTCGTCCACGAGCTGGAAGGCCATGCCCAGGTTCTTGCCATACTGGTACGCCGCCTCAACGACGTCGGGAGCGCTGCCGCCTAGGATGGCGGCGGCGCGGCAGCTCTTGCTGATCAAGCTGGCGCTCTTCAGGTACGTCTTCTGCAGGTAGTACGTGACCGTGTCCTCAGTGAAGGCCGGGTGCGCCTCGTCGCGCGCCGTGTTCTTCAGCTGCATAAACTCTCCCTCGATCAGGTTCGCGATGACCGTCGCTAGCAGTTCCGTCACCTCGGGATCGCGCAGCCGCGCCAGCGCCACCGACGCCCTCCCCAGGAGGAAGTCGCCCGCCAGCACCGTCATCTTGTTGCCGAACTCGATGTTGGCCGACGCCGCGCCCCGCCGGGCCTCCGAGTGGTCGATGACGTCGTCGTGCAGCAGCGAGGCCGTGTGGATGAGTTCAGTGATCTCCGCCAGCCGCCGCTGCGAGGGCAGGATGTCCGAGTCGTCCGGACGGTAGGTGTTGTCGATGGAGTTTTGCGAGGTGATGGGCGTGTTCTCGGGGTGATCGGGGTTCTCGTCGACGAGAATGTTAGGCGGAGTAATGGAGCGGTCCACGTTCTGTACAGAGGGGCGGTCGTTGCTGGGGATTAATGCGGTTGCGCGCGACATGAGCAGCACGAGCATAGGCCGGACATATTTGCCCTCGGACTGGGTGTAGTATTTGGACACGGTATCAAGGGTGGGATGTCCCGAGCCGAGCAATTGGCGTATATTCTTTGTGAGAAACTTCATCTCTTTGGCAACAGACCGCAATGGGTCTATGGAGATGGGTGCTGACGGGTCGGGTGCCGAGTTGTTGAAAATCTGTTGAGCGGCGGCGGCAGCGGCGGCCCAGCTGGAGCCCTCTCGCCGCCGCGAGGGGTGATAGAAGACGGACGCTGCGGAGGTAGATTGTATGGCGGAGGGGGAGCGTAGGCATCTAGAGCAAAGAGATATCCGCGGGCGATGAGCGGCAAAGACGCTCCGGGCAAGCGCCGGGCTTCGTGCTGCGCGGGCGGCCATTGTGAATGATGGCGCAGGAGTGCAGGAGCGAATTGAGGAGGATCCGGGTTGAGCTGGACCGGAGAGGGGTTGGCGGCGGTCGCAGACGTGAAGTGCTGCGGGCTGCGAGCAAAACGGTTGCACGCGAGGGTTCGAGCGGCGCGAGTCGGGAAAATCCAACAGGGATCTTGCGCCAAGGCCGAGCCAGAGCTCTGAGCTTCAGCACCCGCAGAGCCGCAGGCAATCGCTGCTCCACATCATCACCCACCCGCCGCAATGGTCCTCCTCACAATGACCCCGTCCATCGTGGCGGCGGTCCAGCGATATGAAGCTCTCGCCGGCGCCGAGCAGACGCGAAAACCGCAGCTGGACGGAGAACCGCAGCTCAGCGACCCAGCGCCCGGCAAGCCCATCTCGCATGCCCAACTAATCGACATTTCCAACTTTCTGAAGGCTCGTGCGGCGCAGTACGATGACGACAGCGAAGCTGCACCCTCTGCTCTGAACGATCTCCTTCGTGGATCCAGAATCTACGTGCCACCACCTCCGCCAAAACCTGAGCCTGTGAGCAATGAGAGATACCAACATGCCTTGCTCCACTGACAAGTTGCTTTTGCAGAGTAACGAATACAAAGAACTCATGGCTCGTCTCCGGAAAGAGGAGGAAGCTCGCGCTTACGAGCGCATGCTGAACCCAGCCCCACCCACAGAGTCGTTCTCCCACCGCTTCCCAGCATCAAACCCCGACCTCTTCGCTGCGCATCCTATGGATAATTTTGCTCGCCAGGATGAAGACGACGAAGTTACCTACGCCGATATCAATAGGCAACTAGCCCTAATCATCAACGTGCTCGTGTCTATCATTGCCTGCAGCGTTGCTATATGGATTGCTGCGAGATACTGGAGCACCCCAGCACGCCTGGCACTAAGCATGACAGGTAGCGGAGTCGTGGCGGTTGCCGAAGTTGCCATTTACATGGGATACCTCAGGAGAATAAAGGAAGCCAAGGTTGAGGAAAAGAAGAAGCCGGAAATAAAAGAGATTGCAGAGACGTGGGTGATTGAGGGCAGCGGCGAAAAGAAGAGCGTTGCTATTCAGAAGACCGGAGCAGCCAGTATTGAAGCGGACACTGTACGACACCGAAAGGGCAAGCAGAAATGAGCGTTGAAGTAAAAGTTTAACTCTCTCAATTAATTATGCCAAACTCTCTCAAGAGCGTTAGAAAATCGACTCCGCAGCTCCATAGCTGCCCAGCCCACTTTCTGGCCCGGTGAGCTACCCAGATCCTCAGAGAATTCTTCGGTGCCTTGGATTGCAGTATCCTCAGAAAGCGAACAGTTATACTTTCCTCCACTATTGACCCCTCGCTCATGTTCTTGTGGCGCGCCTCCTTCCAAATTATTGCCTCGTTTGAGGCTGCCGGTACCTGTATTAAGTAAGCCTCCTGTCTGCTAATCGCCGTAGCCTGTCAGCATTGTCACATGCGGATTAGACCCTAGTAAGGCGATTGCTCGCTAAGTAGGAATTTGCAATGCCCCAGTTATTTCTCGATGTGTGAATATAGCATAGTATCAGCTTGGTCAGGCCATGAGGAGGGTTCGGACTGTGCGGGGTAGCCGTGCCTCCCTGGTGAAAGAACGACTGTCTTCAGCCTCGTACTACAACTGCCATCGAGATCATTGAGGGATTCTACACCTGTTTCAAGTCGATCAGCCTTCACCATTGGATGTGGAAACTCGATGTCACAAGAGCAGGAAGATCTCGAATCGCTAAAGGGCCGCCTCAAATCTGCAGGTTGCTTACTGAATCTGAATGCACATGCTTTTGAAAGAGGAGAGTGATTGCCTATCTCCCCACTTCCTGAATTTCAGCTGCTTACGTCGTCGGAGGAATGAAGTCTGAGCACCGCTTGACTGGGTCCCAACCAGCTGCACCCAGCACACCTGGGCCACGCTGACGTGAGCCTTTGGGCGCCTTTTCAGAAAACATAGCCTTGCATGAATGCATAGTGCTGCTGGTGTGTATCATTTACTGTTTTCGAAACGTAGAAAGAAGTAGTATTGAGCCTCGCTGCAATGCTGCCGACATGTTGGCGGTTGATTTGCTACCGAAAGACTGGAAATGCGGGCATGGCAATAGAGCGGGCAGTGATACTAAACAGTGTGGCTTAGTACATGCACATGAATCAGTTAACCTCAACGAATGCATCCCCTCGAGGATCCTGGAGCTATTCTCGACCGCCTTATATGAAGAGACCGCCAAATCCATGATCCTTCATAATACGGACAGCCAACAAACAAGTTATGACAACCTGACCGGAACAGGATCATTTGAAATCTTTGTTTTCTCACGGAACGCGCCATGGCTTCTTTGCCAGACTACGACGACAGCATCTATACGGGATTCTGGACGAATTGGGCGCATGGGAGGTTGTATGGCGCTACCTTGACTACAACACGCACTAATGGGAGCTTACTCATTGCCTTTATATCCCTCTTCGTCACTATTGTCGGCACCAGATTTTGGAGAATCGGATGCTTCACTGTCCACTATATCTATTCGACGAGCGCCCCTCGCGACGGGCTTTATCATCAACAACAAGCAATCCTGCGGAATGCAGCAGACGGGACTACTGGCCTGTGGAGCTTCTGCGAAGTCTTATATGCATGGCGCAAGACTGCAAAACGACCTTACCACCGGATTCTGCCACCAATTGCTTTAACAACAATCACCATAGTCACCTTCGCTCTAGCCAGCACTTTTTCATCTCGGATTTCGAGTGCTGATGAGACCCAAGTTCTCCTCTCAGGAAGTGGCTGCAGCAAGGTTCTATCACTTAGCATGAGCGACCATGCTCATGACATGGTCGCACTATATTTTAGATACCTTCCGCACGTCTCTGGAGCCACTTCTTCGAGTGCCAGTTATGCACAGCAGTGTTACTCCGAAAGTTCCAATGGAGCTGGCTGTAGGAATTTCGTGATGAGAAGCATCCACACGAAAGCGAACCGAAGCGCAGCTTGTCCATTCGACCCTAAAATCTGCAAAAGCCAAGACTCTAACCTTCGTCTTGACACTGGTTTCATTGACAGTCGAGAGGATTTAGGTCTCAACACGCCTCAAGATGGACGCTTTCTTTACAGACGCCTGTTGCACTGTGCTCCGTTGATGACAGAGGGTTACTCCCAAAAAGAAAGCGTAGCACACGCTGATGTCGGCGGCCGCGAAGAAAGTGTAATGCTGTACTTCTATGGGAACACCAGAAATAACAACTATACATATCGATACCCAATTGGAACATCATGGGCCAAACTCCTCGAATATAGTCTGGATTTTACCTTGAAGTCAGTCGAGGGATTTTTTTCTTTTCTTTTTATTTAAACGATACCGCTAACGGAATTCTTCCAGTGCTCTAAGTGCCAGGTACCTCAATGGCTCCTGGTCCTCTTCAATTTTCCAGCCGATCGATGAGCTGAAAATCGAGGATTCAAGAGTGATCATTTTTTTCCTTTCTACGAACGGAGTCGCCTTTGGGACAAATTCGAGTGACATATGGTACTCCGCAAATTCCATGTACACGGACGCCTATTCAGACCAAGTTGGTTTTCCGCGTTACCAGAGCCGTGAGCCTGCATCACCTTTAGGATGCCTAGAGAAATCTCAGCTGTGCAATCCAAATCTGCCTCCAGGGAAAGATTGTACCCAGTTCTTTTCGTCTAGCAATGCTAATACCATCTCGATGCTGTGGCCAGATATGGCCGACCGGAAGGTAGCTCACTGGAACTACGAGCTTGCAGAGAGAGGGGAAACTAGTGTTCAATCGGTGGTAGAGATGCTGAAGGGATCGTCACTCGAGTCTAGCTCTCGAAGAGCGAACGCTTTTCAGGGCCCAATTGCAGACAGACAGTGGCAGGTGGATGTCGAGAAATGGCTTAACATATCGACGGCGAGAATTCAACAGCTGTTTGTCGAAACTGCAACCGGAACTGTTGATACCGCAATGCGCGAGTTTCTCTCACCGCCGCCCAATGACAGAGTGAAACGTCTATGCAAGAGTCAGGTATGAACGACCGGAAACATCGCAACACGAGCAAGGAGTGCTAATCATTGTCTAGATGATACAAAGCTCCGCTCACACGAATTTCTCAGTATTTGGGCTCGCCGTTGTCTTCATCGTCGGTGGCTTGATCATTACGCTGTCCTACGTGCTGGAGCCTCTTGCGTGCTGGATACAACATCGGCATGGTTTGGATGTATATGCACGCTTTGAATGGGCTATGAATGAGGCCCTTCAACTCCAGCGTCTGGCGCACGAGGAACTCGGAGTCGGGTCATGGAAGCGTTGCGACGGAAACGTTCCCATCACTGAATGGAGAGATCGACTTGCTGTGATTGACCTGGAGGACTCGACTCACCCGAAATTGAAAGCTCCACCACCCTTGTTGGAGGAGGTGATGCTTTCGGCACTAGCTGAGGGAAGTACGCGTCTTCGGGAAAGGGATGAAGATGGAAGGCCAAGAAGTTCCTCGGACTGTGGTGCATTTGTCTCTGCTTGGGACAGCGCGGAAGATGTTGGTCCACCAATATTCACTGAGGACACTATTCCACTTACGCAGCATACAGCATCAGAAGGCTGGGATACACGGTGATGAGCAATATTCTACAAATCAACAATGGAGTCACTGTTATGACCGCTGGCCTCGTCGATCCCGTGGATATTAGCGCCCTCAGGATCCTCAGCAGATCTACTTGCACCCTCCACTACTGACCCCTCACCCACGCCCTTGTTGCGCGCCTCGTCCCGTAACTCCCCCAAGTTCTCGACCTTCCTGCTCCGTTTGAGGCTGCTAGAACCACTCTCAAACGCAAGCCTCCTATCCACCAATCGCTTATGAGCTGTCACCAAGTCTTGGATCAGGTCCATTCGAGTCCCGATCTCCTTCAGAAGTGTCTTTTCCTTCGCCTTACTTGCCGTCACTACGCGATCGAAAGCCGAGGTGAGGTGTTTGCTCAGTGTTTCAGGGCTCATAGATCTCCTGCCCGTCTCGTCGTCTCCGCTACGACCGCTGCCACGAATGTCGGGGGAAGGTAGCCTAACAGACGTCTTTCCCTTGTTCCTCGCTTCCTGCGTATTCGCCGCTGTATCCTCAGCGCCCAATGCGTCTCCAGGCCTAGCGGCGCAGTCTAAGCATTGATTCAACACGTGTTTTACACAAGCCCTCGGCGAGGTGGGCGCCGTTGACTCTGTCCCCGTTGAAGAAGCACGATCCGGCCCCTCGACATCAGGGCCAGCAGCGACAGCAACGGGTGGTGTCGAAGCCCGCGAACTTCTCTCGCTCGACGGCGCGGGCGATGTAGCGGCAGAAGTGACGGCGGAAGCAGCTCTCCCCGCCACCTTTTGAAACAGCAGCAACCAGAAAGCCTGAAAGAGACCGGCTAGTGCGGCCCAGCAGATCTGGACGAGGAGCTGCTCGAGGCGGTCGAAGAAGTGTTTGAGCAGCCGCTTGACGAACATCTTGGACGCTTGGTCGGATATGGATTGCGGGAGGATGCCGGATAGGCGGGTGAAGAGATTGGCGAGGGATTCTGTCATTGTGATTAGGATTTTTGATGGTAAATGTATGTATACGCTGTAGTCAGTTTTAAGTGATGATTTTGTTTCAAAATATCTTTTGAAGAAATGAAGTTGTTGATATTTAAGCAGTTCAGGAGTGCTATATGGCAGCAGTCACTGAACCAAAGATTCAAGCGGACCTGGAGCCACGTACACGACGCGTATCGTTGAGGCTGTGATAGATACAAGGAGCAACGGAATTTAGAAGAAGAGCGTTGAAAAGATGTTTATGTGGCTTTACGTCATCATCGTGCTTTCAAGTTCGTTCAAAATTGACGGTTGACACTACTATTATATTAACGCACGAGGCTGTGTCTAGCCTCGCATGCAGTGCTCGACGTACCTCTATGCCCGGGGTATATATCAAAAACAGATTCCCACGCCAAGGAAGCCCCTCTAAAGTAGATGCAATGAGACCCAATGCAAACCTTTTTCTAATCACCTCCAATGTCCTCCCTCCTGTCCCGCGCGGTCCACTCCACCGTTAACGCATTTGCGTCAACAGGCGGCATCAGGCCGACGCCGTTTTCAAGTGCCCACCTCCGCACCTTGGCCTTGTTGAGAACAGGGACTTCGTCAGGGGCAGAATTGGATTTTGGGTTAGTGTTTGGACGAAGCTCCAACACCTTCATCTCCTTGAGCGTAGTAACGATATCTTCAAGCATGATGTATGTTGCGGCGCTAACATCGCGTAACGTGACGTTGCGCTTCACCGGAACGGACAAGATGTACCTTGCGATTGTAGCCGACCAGTACGCCGTGTAGCCACGACGTCCAAGCTCCGAAAGGGCTGTCAAGACGGTTAGAAGCGAAAAATGGGGATGATATAAAAGGCCACTCACGCTTTTCCGGACCGCCGATGCGTCCTTCTCGCCGGCTCAACTCATAGCTCACGCCCATCAGCATCTGACCCAGACCTTGCCTCTGCCATGGCGGGAATACCAGAATGCAGGCCAAATTATTGTTGTCCCAGCTCATCTTCTCTTTGCTGAAGAAACCAATGACCTGACGCGACCCGGTCATGGGGTTGGTGTTGACGAGCAAGTAGTACAGAAAGGTTGTGACATCGTAGAAGACGGATTTGGTGTCGAGGAACAGCTTCCCGAAAAGGGACAGGTTCTGCGAGTAGAGCTGGGCGTGGGGGCGTCAGCAATATCGATACGTGGCGCTCGAAAGGATCGACACACGCACCTTGTGCTCCTCACCGTCGACCTCGTGTATCGAGTAGCAGTCCTTGGCGTATATCCTGGTGCCTGGGGGCGGCGCATCCTTGAGGCTGCACACCTTCTGCTTACGCGCATCAGCCTCGAAAGAAAAGATGGTATGGAAGAACGGACCGTGTGGCCGAGGAAGGGAATCAGCTCCTTGGAGTACTTGAAGCACCACTGGCACACGTACAGGCGCTCGACGCGGCGGCCGACCAGCTCCTCCGGGTAGAAGGACGGGTACCAGGGCTTGACGAGCAGGTCGCCCAGCACGACGTTCAGCACGTTGGGCTCCATGGCGGCGGGCCGCTGCTGTTGCTGTTGCTGCGGGCGCGGGTCCTGCTTGGCGGCTTGCGGCTGGGGCGCGGATGGCGGCGCAGAGGCCATGGTCGGCGTGGGTACCGTCATGGTCGTCGCGGCGGCGGCTGCGGTGGTGTCGGCGGGCGGCGCGCCATTGGGACTCGCGCCCGGTCGGGAGGGGGTTTCGGGGCCCATGGGGACGCGGTGGTGGACTGTTATCTGGCGCCCCCCGTCGCTTGCAATCACATCGTGGTGGCGTTTCTCTGCTGTGAGGTTGCGCACGTCGCGCCGGAGCGCCAAGTTCGGCGAACGCGTGCCCTGGCTGCCGCCCGGGCGGGGTTCCCAGCCGTCACCTCCTCACCACCGCAGTCAACCTCGTCACTGAATCTCGCGGCTCTTTGGCTCCCATTGATGACTTTTTTGTGCTGAGAGTTCGTTGAATGGCATCTAGCTTACTTTTCGCTCCAAAATAACCCCAAAGAAAGCCTACTGAAACCACCCAAATCCCAGCAAGTCTCGAAACCATTTCCAAACTTTTCTGTCCTTTTAAGAAACCTTTCCAAGCCATTCCAAATCCAAACCTATGTTGAAACTCCAATGCTTTTTAATGTCGATAATCCCAAAAGGATCG
>RHKH01000109.1:0-26201 GCA_009829795.1 Lasiodiplodia gonubiensis | reverse complement strand
TTTTTTTTTTTTTTTTTTTTTTTTGCAAAACGTCATTTGCGCTTCTTACTTAACTGCATGGCAATATGTCATTTCCACGCCACATCCGTAGAACCTTGTTTCGTTGATCCATGAACCCAGTGATATCCTGCATCTGAATAGACAGCTATTTCTTTGACTTCAAAATGTCTCAGTATAAGCGAGGGCGAAAAGGGGAGACTGTAGGGCAGATAGTGGGTCTACTACTCTCAGGGAGCCTAGACACCAACGCAGGATCCGAAAAGTAGGTCTGGACATCGGACACCAACGCATAATCAAGAAGATCTAGAAACAACAAGAAGACCCCTACACGAATCATTTTAGCATGACATGAATCATTTTGCTGAGCGCCGGGTTTCTGAATCATGTAGGTACTACGTGTATATCTACAGAATACGAAAAGTGGGAACCCCCCGTCAAGCCTACTTTGTTTTTGTTTTTCCCTTTTACTTAGGAATCGCGACTCAGACGGGACCGAGAATTCGGCGAAAAATGCGATAAGGCAGGACAACCGTCCCCTTTCATTTCAGACAGGCCAGTTGTCACCAAAGGATTCAACAGCATGGGTATCTCGCGGTGTGTGTATGTGTGAAGGTGTGTTGGTTAAAAGATGGCGTCATTCGTTACTTTTGTGTGATCCGCTTTCGTGAATGCATCGTGAAATTTGTAGTACATGAAGAAAAGAAATTACAAGAAGGTAGAGAAAAATAACCAAAGTCGGAAAGAATACCAAGAATGACCAAGACCTCGGGAGCCTCTGCCTCCAATCGTATGCATGAGGCAGTTGAGGTCCTGAGGCGGAATTGCGCAGCCGCTTGGAACGCCACTGCCGAATCGATGACCTCGATGGATGGGAAGGAGCAGGAAGAAAGGAGACAGGGATCCCGAGTATTGAATGTGCGTGCGTGGATGAACGGCAGCGCGCGGTGAGCGCGCTGTACCCCGCAATCCCCTTTCCCTTTTCCGAATTTCCAGGCACCGGGGCAAGTTGGAAATAGCCGGGCCACTCATCCCAGCACATCCCATCCCGCTACTCCCGTGTCGTCACCCACCAAAGGGCCACGGCCCCAAGGCCAGAAAGGAATCCAGACTGCAAACCTGCATGCAGGGCCCTGAAGAAGTCGATCGGCACAAGCACCTGCATATTGGCACCATCAGGCACCATCTCAAAAAAGTGTCAGCTGGCCCCCAGCACCCCGCCTTCCACAAGCGCGGCTCCAATGATTCCTTCTCGTTTTCCTCGCCCCCTGCTCCACGGTGAGGATAGTTTAGATCGCACTTGCCGCCGGGCTGACGGCCTGCATCTTGAAGCCAAAAAGAGAAAGTCGAGGGGAGTGGCGCCCAGGGTATCCAATGAGAGAGCCGCACGCATCGCATCATACGGGTAAATTGGCGACACAGCCGAATTCCCCATTGGACGGACGGGTGAAAGATGGAGGTGTCATAAGACGAGGGGCTGCAAAACCTGTACGCGGAGGTGGCGCAACAGGGCTAGCCTACCTCGTAGCATCGTAGGTGTGGGGCGGGGTGTTTTGCTCGAAATGTTTGGGGACAGGAGATGAAAGGTCCGCGTCCGCGTCGAACGTGGGTTGTATTGATGAGGTGCATTGAGCACATCCCTCATCAAACCTTCAAGCCCGCAGATCGCAAGAACATTTGACGTCGTTCCTCAGCCTCGCGAATGATCTCGGCCGACAGGCGGAGGCTGGGCGCCAGATGGGCGTAGCGCTCAATTTCGAGGACCACATCGTTTATGATGGAATCCATGGCTGTGACAGACGTCAGTGTGCGTGCGTAACGCGCTAATGCGAGAATTTGTGTCCGTACCTGCTGGTGGCGGCAGAAGTGCCGAGAGCGAGGGCGACATAGTCGCCCCCATGACGAGCAGGGTTTGCGAAACGATTCTGCAGGAGATTGTTAGCCTCAAGTCACTCCTTCAATGGACGGTTCTGGTCACTTACGACAGTGCGCCCTGCCACAGATAGGGAAGGTGGCCGGCATGGCTGGTTGCAGGGGTTAGATGCGACTTATTTCCTTTGCGAAGCTGATCATGGGCCACTTACTGCGCGGAGATGTGCTCCAATTGGCGGATGCAGGCTTCCAGGCACCGCCGACAATTCTCCTGCACCACCAAGTCCATAGCTGCCGATTCGTCATTGAGCACGGCGAGGATGTATGGCCGGAAAATAATGGTTCTGCATGCAAAGTATCGTAGGCGCAGCACCGTCTGTACGGGATTCGACAGCGGAACTCTGCTGTGCGGGAACTGCACCGGAAGAGGCAGGCCCTCATACCACTGCGTGAGTTGGAAGTCGAGCTCGGCGACCAAGGGCTCCAACGACGCGATGGATGTGTTGGTCGACGTCTTGGTGTAGATGAGGTGGCTGACGCGGTTGAGGAGTCGTCGCAGCGCGATTTCCGCCAAAAAGTACCATAATTCATCGCGGCCAGCCGGCGGCTCGTCACCCTCGTCCTCGAAACCGCCGGGTAGGCCCACGGTTTCCTCGAACTGAACGATTCCCGAGTGGGGGAGGTCGAGCTCGGCGAGCAAGTCGCTGTGGAAGATTAGCCTTTATGTGGTGGCACGATTGCTCAGGAACGGTTACCTTTCAAAAAGCAGCGTGTTCCAGTATACTCTCTCACTCAGTTCCTTAGCATGCGGGGGTAACCTGCCTGGTGCACTGAGCAGCAGCTGAAGCTTCATGCTCGTGTTCGTCAAAAGGTTCCAGGCTTCGAGCGGCCTGACGATATAGAAGAGGTAGGCCGAGGCTAGGATGTGGCATTGCGCTGCGAGCGTGTTGTTCCTGGTCATGAGGTTGGGAAGCAGGGCCCATGCGGCGGCGAAGTAAGACATGCCCGGTGGATCCTTGTCTCGTGGCTGCTGTGATATGCTGCCCGCATTGCTCGCAGCACCGAGTGCGAGGACCAGGAGGACGATGCAGCTCTCAGGACCCTCGCGGAAGCCATTGGAGAGAGCGGTGCGGTAATACGAGTGCCAGTTGTACGGATTGACGCAGGCATACCACACGTTGACGCGGTCGAAGAAGGCGTGGACGTAAATGTTGGTGTTGGATAGGTCGAGGCGTTGCGACGAGTTCAGATGCAGTGGCTCGCGAGCCATTTCCAATTGGAGTAAAACTTGTGGGTCGTACGGCCGCGACACTAGGTCCCGGATCATAGGCCACTGTAGCAGGTGCAGGGCCGGGGTGCTGTGGATCTTGGGCATGGTCGAAATATTGTTGGACAGGGCGGTCGACCACGTCCCGAGTCCGTTGAGAGGGAGCATTCCCATGGCAGCGCCAGGCCCTTGGCGCATCAGCACGTCTTCGCTGGTGCTATTGCTGGCGGCAGGCGAGCCGGAAGCTGCCAGGCCGCCGAAGATGCTGCTGGGTTGCTGCTGAGCGGTCATGTTGGTGCGCAAGAGGCCCTCGATGCGGTCCAGATGCTCGAGGATCAGCTTGTCGCCGGCATCCAGCTTGATGCCCGGCTCGCGGTAGACGCACTCGGCGTTGAGCTCGGTACATAGTCTGCACTTGGGGCGGTTGCCATCACAGCGGGACTTTCGCGAGCGGCATATTTCGCACTAGAGCGGACGTCAGTCAAACGAAGCAGGGCGTGAAAGGAGTCAGCATACCGCGATGGTAGCGCGTCTGCGCGGGTAGTCGATGGTGCCGTCGCTGGGTCTCTTCTTCGCGTTGGAGCTCTGGACGTCGGCGGTGCCGTTGGTGGTGCCATTGCCAAAGACCGAGTGCTGGTGCGGAGTGGAGTGCGAGTCCATGTTGGACTGCAGGTCCCGCTCGGTGCTCGAGGTGGTGGACATGTTGCGCGAGCGCTTCTTGTAGTTGCCTGAGCCGTTGAGGAAGGTGTTGCTCATGGGCGAGAAGGGGAAGCACGCGGGCGAGTCCAGCGGCAGGTGCGGCGACTTGAGGCTCGTCTTCAGCAGGAAGTTGCTGGCGTCAGGCAGCGAGCCGAGGTTGAGGGTAAAGGCATCCCCAGCGCGCGAGTAGTGGGCGTGCGAGAGAGCGGCGGTGGTTGTTGGTTCGGCTGACAGCGGGCTGACATCTGGGGACGGCGTGACGGGCGTCATGATTGGCGGGTACGCCTGGAGCTGGCACATCGTCCGGCAGCGGCGCTGTCAGGGTGTGGCTGGAGGCTTGTCGAGGGCCTAGCCTAAGGGACAGACAGGGAGCTGCTTGGGCGAGTTCGGGGACGGCGAGAAATGGGAAGGCTGAACCGGACTGGAAATAGAGAGGCCCGAGATGAAGGCCGAGAAGGGAGAAGGCTGAGAACGAGAGCGCTGGCGTATAGTCGACAGCGGCTCTGGCTGCATGGACTATTTATTTCATGAAGGATACCGGCTCAGAGCTGGAGGGCTTTTGCCGCCGCTGCGGGGCCGGGGGACCTGGGGCCCTGGGGCCCTTGGGCGGCGAATGAGACCAAAAACAACGAGAGTCATGCTGCGGTTGAGAGACAGCAGCATCACGTCGAGAGCGTGCCGTGGCGGTGGCAGCCACGCGAGTTGGCCGCAGTCGAGCTAAGCGAGCTTGTGGGGATGGGCGCCCGGGGGGAGCAGTGTTGCATGAGTAGGACCGTTGGCGCCCTGCGCGCTGCAGCGCATCAAGCATGCGCCCACCACGCCTGGCCCGCGGCTAATCCCTCACCACGCACGCAGATTGACGGCGGATCACCATCGTGCCGCTGCCCGCGTTCCTGCCGCGCGGGCGGTGGCTGCCCCCCGAAGGCTGCCCTCACCTCTGCAATAGATTAAGGCCAAGGCCTCCACTGTATCACTCGACCAGCACACACATACCCGCCCGCTGCGGGCCCCCCGGCCGCGGGCACCGAACTCTCCACACACGCCTTCGGAAGTGCGACCGAAAGAGCAGCATCGCTGCTCATCACCCACGCCCGCAGCCGCCCTCGAGCTGTCCCCAACTTCTCTCTTTTGATTTCTTTTCGACCCACCGCATATCCACTGCTGTCGTAGAACCATCGGTGCAGACTCTGAAACCCATCATCTCCGATGACGCTTGGAGTCCCAGGTTTTTTGCTCGACTGAGCATCCGCCCGTTCTCAGCCTATGAATCAGCCAACAACCATACCGCAAGCCACCCGCCACCGGATGGCCTAAGCCTCGTCTGAGCATCGTCACTAACCGGCTTCGTCTCGGTCTCGCGCTTCCGCCGTATGCCAGCCACGCGTTCGGCCTCCACACGTGGTGCCGTATATTACCTTCTGGAAGCCCAAAAGCACCGCCCTCTCGCACATCGAAACGTCGATCATCACAGGCTCCGCACATGGTACGAGCCTGGCCATATCCCTGGCCCTTCCCCGTCGTCAGATGCAACATTTCGCACGGCCATGCTCGAGGCGAGCTAAAATTGACGCAAACGCGCCTTGCCGCCCTCATCCGCGCGCCGTATGTATCCAGCATCAGCCTGCGTCCAGATGATCCAGGGGTCGAGGGGGGATGCGCCCTGTCCTGATCGGCGGCGCGGTATTGTAAACGGCAGATCCAACTGGCTGCTGGACCGGCTGTATCCGCTGCGGGTGATGGCCGCGGGAAGAACGGGACAGGCTCGCACGCCGAGACATTCAAGGGGAATTGCAGACGGATGACGAGTGACGAGGGTGTTTACCAGGTACCAGCCCGCTCCCACGTTGGCATGTGCAGCAATCTGTGCTCTTCATATCCGATTGTACAACCCGCCCTGTATATTTCCTGGTGAAAGAAAATTAAGAAGCTGTGCACTGCCCGTCTGTCCTACCTTTGTGCCTGTCCTGTGGGGATCATGCGACCCGCTAACCTGCAGAATAAGCACTTTTGACACACAACGTACATGCAGCTTGCGTGCATCCACACTCAGGTCTCGGCTATGCCGACCACTGATAGGCCGCCGCCCTCCACATCAGAGCACTAGCTCGCTCCTCCTCGTGGCTTGTAGACAAGAGGGACCGGTGAGAAGACGTAGATGGCTGATTCAAGTGAGGACAAGGAGAAAGCGGGTCCTTTCTTACCGCTCCTTTTACAGTGTCCTCCACCTTTTCAGAGCACCTCGCTTAACGCTCTCCAACGACCGATGCAGAAACATGGCGAGAGGAAAAGTGGGCATTGGACCAGTTGCACGAGCACACCGCGAGCCTTTGGTAAGAAGTCCGGTCCAGGAGCTAGCTCCTGATGTAATTCATCAGGGTGCATGAGCACTTGCAGACCCGCAGCTGCACCTGGACACCAAGTCAGTCCCAGCCCCGCCATCCGGTCTGGACTCGTCAAATTTTTGCGCGGATTAGATGTTGCAGGCGGATCTTGATTGATTGGCCCTTGGACCCTCCCGTCGCCCTGGGACGGATCATCTACAACTGTTCGATTGCGGTAGTTATGCCACCGAACGGGCAATGCGCTTCGCCTGAACGCTTCAGGGAGCTGGCGAGGCGACTACATTAGTGCTTCCTTGCGCACAGGCGGCGATTGTAGGTTGGCACTGACCACTGCTTGCTGCATCGACATGGCTTGGACAGACATCCCAGCTACTTCGGCTTCTCAGCTAACAACCGTGAAAAGGAGCATAATGACGCCACGGGGAATAATACTGTCGATGCCGGATCCGCCAGTCTGGAAAACCGAGACCGAGTGGGTTTCGTGTCTGAGCTGGCATTGTCCCTCTGCTATTTCGCCTTTCTGATTACCTGGTATCGGGTTCAGGATTGCGGTCCCCCGCCAAGAGCTCACAACAACAAAGAACTTTGCGACCACTTCAAGCAAACGTAGACACAGCATACCGCCGCGGAAAACGCAAATGGCAAGCGGCAGGCGATCCAGGGTCGCCGCTGCCTGTTTCACTTGCACTGTTGCGGACGAGCTTCCCCCCTGCCTGATTAAGCAGGAAGCCACGACTCGCAAACTGACGCCTTCCTTGACACTCTCGCCTCCTGCCTGGAAGGATCTCGGCCGCTCTTCGCTTCCGCATCCTTGAGCTTTCATGTCGTTGCTGCCCAATCTCTACGGAGCTCAAGATACCAACGTGCGGTCATCATCTGATCCAAGGGTCACTCAGCCGCACTCCTCCAGCATGAACGAGCACGGTGGAAAACCGGCCGCGTCCGCGGTAGATCAGCGCCCGGCAGACGACGCCTCTGCGCCGGGTCCAGCGGATCCCTCAGGTCACATAGCCGAGCCGAGTGTGATCAACGATGAGGCGAGTGAAAATCCTCCATGTGGACCACAATCATCAGCGTGACCGCTAACGGAACCAGAACGCCGTCATGCCCACGGCCGAGAATGTCGTCCGCTCCGTCCTGGCAGCGAGTGGACTGAGTCCATCTGCGAATCGCAACGCAGCACCACGGGTAACAGGGGACATATCCGACAACAGAAGGAACATCGTCTAACCCGAGGTGGGTCTAGGATACGACGCGCGCACCGGGCCGTATAGTGAAGGCCACGAGTGAGGCTGCAG
This sequence comes from Lasiodiplodia gonubiensis, assembly GCA_009829795.1. Lineage (NCBI taxonomy): Eukaryota > Fungi > Ascomycota > Dothideomycetes > Botryosphaeriales > Botryosphaeriaceae > Lasiodiplodia > Lasiodiplodia gonubiensis. The sequence goes on along the minus strand of RHKH01000109.1, from coordinate 18,726 downwards.
ATACCGTTGCCGATGCCGCCAGGGACGTGAAGAGCGCAATCTCGGGCTCGGCAGTGAAGGCTGGGAAGAAGCTCGATGACAAAGCCGAATCTTCCCTTGGCCCGTACGGCAGTCCAGGTACCTGCGTCCCCAGCGACCTAGATCCGCTAGCCGCAGCCGTGCATGCGGGACTCGACCTGGAAGCCGGTGCGTCCGAGACCGACGAGGATGACGGAGAAGGTCGGGAGAGTTGCGCTGGGGTGGACGCCCAGAAAGGAAAGGAGAGGAGGGAATGATACCTTTCTCTGCGACGTGGCGGCACTGAAGCAGGAAAATCGAGGGGGTCTGGACGGGACCCCTGCCTGCCCATCGGACGATTCTAGGACACCTTACTGCGGCACCTGTCAAAAAGAAAACAAGTCACAAATGAAGCGGTTCGCTACACCATAGGGCAAGTTCCGCGCGTGCGAGGCAGAGACATTCTGAGGCGCGTACCACGACGAAGGAGCTGACCCTTAATCCCTTGGCGGAGGAATTGTCTGCCGCCTGCGGATGATGAAGAGGGACGTGCAGGTGACCTGGACTGTGGAGTTTAAGCTGATTAGTTGTGTCCAGGTAGTGGGTGGAGTCGGGAAGTGGGAACCGCCCACGACGGCTACGCGCGCGTCTTTTCCTGTCTAGTAGACAAGTGTTTCCTTACCCGTGTGCCCACGTCGCGTTCGATTGCTTTTTTTTCGCCGCTGACGGAAACGCCCCACTGCGGAAGTGGCCGCTGTAACAAAAATCCTTTAGCACATTTATAGTGGCGGCCGTGTGGAAATAGAGCAACGACGCCATCTGATTGGCTGCAGCCCGCCGCATTTTTCCTCTATTCGGCCACTCGCGAATCCAGCTTCGCTGAAGGCATGAAAGATGTGCATAAGCCTTCATCCTTCTCGTACCGCACGTCAATTAGCTAAGTACGTAACAAAAGGCCACAATTTCATCTGCAGAGCGGTTCCGCTCGAAGTAAAAATAAGTGTGCAGGGATAGTAGTAGGTTCCGCTTTAGCTAGGCGCGGCGGCCGGCGAATCAACACGCCGACCGTCGAGACCCTGGTAACTTTTTTTTCCCTGAGAAACTTCCGCCTTACCCCAGCAACGCCGCAGTCCATACCCACGGTTTTTCGCATTGGTCAAGATGGGCAAACGCACGGCCGGCCAGGCTGGCATAGTCAAGTCCGGTGAGTTACTCCGCAAGGGCGGAAAAGCGCAAATCCGCAACCTCGTGCGGAGCGGACCGCCGCGCTGCAGCTGACGCCCGAGTTGGCTGGGACAAACGCGCGCGCGCAGCGATTCTCAGGGATCAGGAGCGCTAGCAGCGTGTGATGAACCAATGCTTACGGTCGACCCTCTACTTCAGGCAAGAAATCTGTCGCCGAGACTCCGAAGAAGCAAAAGACCGACGACGCCACGGACACGTCCACCCCGACTTCTGCCCCCACCTCCGCCGATTCCGCCGATCTCTCGAAGGAAGCAGAGAAGGCTCTTCGCAAGGAGGAGAAAGCCAAGGCCAAGGAGGAAAAGAAGAGGCTGAAGCGTGAGGCGAAGCTGGCCGCCGACGCAAATGGCGTGAGTGGTGAAGATGTCGATATGATCGACGCTCCCACCACCTCAGAGGATGTGACCGAGCAGGAATCGTCCAAGGAGAAGAAGGAGAAGAAGGATAAGAAAGACAAGAAGGAGAAGAAGGAGAAGAGAGATAAGAAGGACAAGAAGGAGAAAAAGGACAAATCCGAGAAGAAGGAGAAGAAGCAAAAGAAGGAGGCCGCCAGCGCTGAGGATACATCCGTCGAGCCCGCGTGCGTTCCGGCGGTCAGCGGCACCGCGGCCGCAGCTGCGGAAGCGGCTCCGTCTGGCTACCTCGAGGATCCCGCGCTGTCTGCTCTGCCTCAGTCTGAGATTGATGCTTTCATGTCGAAGCACTTCATCGCCGTTACCGATCCCTTAAGCACTGCGACGAAGCTCCGCCCAATAGTCTCCTTCGACCATCTCCCCGTTACCGATGAGTCGCTGCGTGCTCCCTTTGCGAGCTTCACGGCACCCACTCCCATTCAGTCAGCAGCATGGCCCTCTTTGCTCTCTGGCAGGGATGTCATTGGCGTGGCTGAGACCGGTTCAGGAAAGACACTCGGTTTCGGTGTCCCCTGCGTCCGTCACATCATGCGCCAGCCCAAGAGCAAGGGTGTCAAGGCGGTCATCGTGTCTCCTACTCGCGAGCTCGCTTCCCAGATCCACGAACAGCTGGTCAAAATCGCGGAGCCCGCGGGCCTGAAGTCCGTCTGCATCTACGGCGGTGTTCCCAAGGACGAGCAAAAGATTGGGTTGAAGAAGGCGAGCATCGTCGTTGCCACCCCCGGTCGTCTGAACGATCTCATCGACGAGGGCGCTGCGGACATTAGCAAGGCCGACTACGTCGTTTTGGACGAGGCCGACCGTATGCTCGACAAGGGTTTCGAAGATGCCATCCGTAAAATCATCAGCAGCACTCGCCCGCTCAACGAGCGTCAGACTCTCATGTTCACTGCCACCTGGCCCAAGTCCGTCCAGGAGCTCGCGTCCACCTTCATGAAGTCGCCGGTCAAGATCACCATCGGTGACAACCCGACCGGAGAGCTCCGCGCTAACACCCGCATCAGCCAGACCGTGGAAGTTGTCGACCCCAGGGACAAGGAGTACAGACTTTTCCAGCTCTTGAAGGAGCACACCGCGGGCAGCAAGAAGAATGACCGCATTCTCATCTTCTGTCTATACAAGAAGGAGGCTACGCGCGTAGAGGAGACGATTCGTCGCAAGGGCTTCAGGGTTGGCGGTATCCACGGCGATCTCAGCCAGGTGCAGCGTACGGCCAGCTTGGAGAAGTTCAAGAAGGGCGAGATTCCTCTTCTGGTTGCCACGGACGTTGCGGCGAGAGGATTGGACATTCCCGCCGTCAAGGTTGTCATCAACGTGACCTTCCCGTTGACTGCAGAGGACTATGTCCACCGCATTGGCAGGTGAGTGACGGTCGCTACCCGGAATGACGCACAGATTATTGACATGAATTTGCAGAACGGGCCGCGCGGGACAGGACGGCAAAGCCATCACTCTGTTCACCGAACATGACAAGGCGTTGGCTGGAGCGTAAGTCGCATTACCCGATACTTCAGTGATGCAAGCTAACGGATTCAAGGCTCGTCAACGTTCTCAAAGGCGCCAACCAGCCAGTGCCCGAAGATCTCATGAAGTTCGGCACAACCGTCAAGAAGAAGGGCCACGAGGCATACGGTGCCTTTTTCAAGGACACTGCCGATATGAAGCAGGCGACGAAGATCACCTTCGACGACTGAACGACATGTACAGATGAGTGAGGTCATGGCATAAAAAAGGCGTTCCTGGTCAAAATTGGGTTATTTTTGGTAAAGACTATAGATAGATAGCTGTCTGGTCTAATCAGTACCTGCGGGATTCAGGTGTATGGATGCAATGCACTTTCTGGCTTTATCTATTGTCCTGATCTCGAAATGTGCCTCTTACTGTATTGCTTTTTGGTTGCGGATCTTGAGGTTGTAGCCCGAGCCCGGAACGGCGACCTCGGCGACCAACCGAAAGATTCGCCGAACGTAGATCGTATATCTATCGCTCCACTCCATCGCTCTTACCCATCTCCATTCAACAGCCCCCCGAAACAACCGGCTCGAATAATTCAAAAGCGCGCTCAACACCAGCGACATAAAAAAAAACTCCAGCACCAAGAGAAAGGGACAATGTGCAAAAGCGCCAGCTGCGAGACTTGCCGTAAGTGCACTCATCCGAGCAGATCCCTATCCGAGCAGATCCCTATCCGAGCAGATCGCATGACCACTTCCTCGGGAGTTCCTGGTCCTCGAATCCGCTCACACATATCCGAATACGAACGAGCCCTGGACTTTAAGCTAATATGTATTATTGCGTGCAGAGAAGGCTACTTGGTGGGGCTGTACGTTAGGCCCTTCCTCCCCCTCCCAAGCCCCGCAGATGCCCACTGCAACGGAGCTCCGTTCGTAATGAGCTCGTCCATCCTTTTTCCCTTTTCCTCCCTTGCTTTCCTTTTTCCCCCTCTCAAGGGACTCCCTGTCCCTTCGTGCAGGAGCACGTGGCTGCTGTCGATTTACGTTGCAGGCAGTGCGCTAACACCATCCCGGTCTTATCTAGGCGGCAACCACGTGCCCGCCGTCATGGACAACGTCCCCAAAGAAGAGTGGTGCACGTGCGACCCCAAGGTCACTAAGGAGGGGAAGGAATACCCGCCAATGGGGAAAGTCAACTGACTATCCGTGTTCAAGTTCTGGTGAGAGAGGGAAAAGTTGGAAGCGAGGGAGTATTATTGACGGGCGTTGTGCGAAAAGGTGGAGATTGCTCCGGCGTGGTGGCGTGAGCCCAGGTGAGGGAGTGGAGTTTTTATATTGCTCGTGTTGATGCGAGGGTGATCACGCATTGCTTTTTGCCGTTAATATGGGAATCTTGAGAATCGATGTTGCCGTATATATGCTTGTCTCGGCGACCCCGTGGGTGCGTGCATGCATGTTGCGCGCCGATGACGTCGTTGATGTGCGCCGGGGGGAGAAAACCGCCGATTACGCAAACGGGAATGCCGTGCATCATCACCAACTCCATGTTCTTCGAGTGTCAAGTCATCAAGTTGCGGCTTTGTCTCCTACCGAGTGCCCGAATTCATCGTCGCAGACAATTCGCAAAGATGAGTTGGATGGACTCGTGGTCGCGGCCCTCTAAATCTCAAGCTACACCCCCGCCGCTCTATCTACTTCCTGGCGGCGAAGCGACGCCTTACTGCAGGTCCTGTGGCAGGGTGATTAGTGAGTGCTCCGAGAGTCCATGTATCCTCGCGTGCGATTATTCCATGTGTTTAAACAATCGATTGATGATGGTTGGAGGCTGCCGAGTGTTCAATTACCCATATTCTACCCAATGACCTCTGGACGTGACTGCTAATCCTCAAAGGCCACCGCAAGTCTCACACCAAGGAGGCTACAAACACTCCCGCGAAATACTGCTCAAGCCGTTGCCGCAACCAAAAGCCCGGAAAGCTCGACCGCCAGATCGAAGATACCTTTGTCAAGTTTCTCAATGGGGAAGAGGATTCGCCGGATACGGAAGGTGGCGCTGCTGGAGTCAAACCAAAAGAGAAAGCATCGAAGAAGAGGAAGGGCGAATCTCGCATCCTCGTCCCCTGCGACGCCGTCGAGAAGTATGTCTTTGGGGATCACTTTGACCCGACGAAAGTCTACGGCAGGAGGCGCAACAGGGCTCGACGCGGAGCGGCCGACGATGATGAATGGAAAAGCGTGGACATGGTCTCGGACGAGGAGCGTGCTACCGCGAGCGATGCCAGCACTGCAGACGGCCCGGAAGCTCGCGCTGCAGGCGAGGCCAAAAATGCGGAGGCCATTACCACGGATGGGGACGTGATGGCGCGATTAGCGGTCAGGAGCGGCACGCGTGTCAGGCCGGCTCAAGGGGTCTCTGAGGTCAATGGCAGCGTGGGTGGAGAGAAAGGATGGGCCGAGCGGGTAGATGAGACAGACGAGATGCTAGAGAGAAGGAAGCAGGGACAGAGGCGAGCGCACGAGAGGGAAATGGTCAGGTGCGCTGCCAGGAGAGGTGTGGCGTTTGGTTTCGTGGTCAAACAGGCGGGCGACGATCAGACGGAGGCGAGGAAGAAATGCGAGGCTGTGATGCACGGAAGCGTGGTAGAGACGAGCTTCGCTAAGGGGAATTGGAGCGTTAGGTGGAGAGAATGACGGCATGTGTTGGTGTTTGTCCCTGAACATCAGTCGAGCAAGCAGATTTCCCCTGTCGATTGAGACAAGGCCATGAGACTTGTAAAACCCCGCCGCACGTCAATCATGCGATGTGCTGAGGCGGACGAAGCGGGCTTTTCTTAGAGACGCGGAGAGCACTAGAGCTGGTGGCGAGCGTCATGCTAGATCTCCTTCCGGCAATCTTGGTGTCTCGGATGCGTCTTTTTCGGGACAGCTGATGGCGTCAGAGCGGGCGATCGAGGTGTTCTGGAAGTAAGCTTCATGCTTGCCGACCCGCTGCATGGCGGCTGCGGTGTAGCGGAGGGCGAGGGCCGGCGCGCTTCAGGCGGCGGGGCCTAGCCCGTCGCGTCGTGCTGCGACGGATGTCAAACGCAGGCACGATCAATTGCGGGTGTTCCTGAAGACGGGCAGTTTCAGGTGCGGCCCTATATCGCTTGGCCGGCGAGCAGCGAGCGGCCTGCGCGTTTGCTGCTGGTGCGACGAGCTGGCAGAGGCTTGCCAGCAGCACTCGACTCGCTGCAGGTGCTTCAGGCCGCTGGGCCAATGGCTGCGGCGGCATGCACGCGGCTACGGAGCAGCCCTCTCGGCGGCCGCATCCATGCCGCGGGATTGGCCTGCGAGACTCCACAGCAATGCTAACAATAGGGTAGCCTTTTTTCCACGCTCCTCCCTCGTGGCCGCTCGAGTCTGCAGCGCCCCGTCTTTATCTAGCTGAGCTCTGCCGCGCCCAAGCCGCACGCACGCCGCTGGCTCTTCACCCCCGCCGCCCGCTCGCCTGTTCAACCCGCGACGCACCCGCCTCCTGGACCCCGCAGACCCGGCCCCTGGACCTACGCTGTGAGTTGTGCGCAGCAGCCAAGCGGCGCCAGATAAACCGCGGCCGCTCCCAGCGCCCGAGTGACAGCAGCGCTGACCGCCCGCCCCAATCAGCAGGCAGGCAGAGCCACCGAGCCCACCGCGCGTCTACCCCGCCGCCTGCGCCCTCACCTCATTTCCGCCGCGACCACCGAGCACCCAAGCACAAACCCACCGCCCGCGCCCCTCGCTGCCGCCGCGGCTGCCTGCATCCCGCTCCGAATCTTCACCTCTCTCTCAAGCCCGCACGCCGACCGCCCACCGCACCTTCGACACACCCCCTCTCACGGCTGGTCGTGGAACAGCGAGTGTTGGCCCGGTCTAGATCAGTAGGACGAGCGTCCCTTGGTTGGTCCCTGCTGGCGGATTTGTGTCACCCACGGACGAGGACGTCGCACACGATATCTTAGGTATGTTGCGGTGACGCTGCTCACTGGATGGGCCGTCCGCCTTGAATTTTCCATTTCTCTGGATTATGCGCCTGCTAGGCGCAAGCACTGGGCTCCCTGCGGAGCGCCGCGCCCGTCGCTCAGGCCCGGGAGTGTGCCACCTGCCCGACTTTCATTGTCTTCGCTTTCAGCCTGCAAAGCGAACACAATAGAGACAATGGCTGTTGCTTGCGGTTCTCCGGTCGCTCGGGCCCACCTCAATCTCCAGCCGTCTGAAAAAAGAGCTCTCTCGTTCCTCTCCGTCTTCTCTCCGCTTTCATCTGCTCTCTCGCTCCTTTACGCAGCGCCGATTCGTCTAACCCGCCCCACCTCGCAGCTTCCGAATAGACTGTAATCCGTTCCCTCTTTCACCATGTCGCGCGCGCAGCCCCAGGGCAGCTCGAGGAAGATTTCCTTCAACGTTTCGGAGCAGTACGATATCCAGGATGTGGTCGGTGAGGGCGCGTACGGAGTCGTCTGGTGAGTTCCCGGCAGCACGAGCGGGGCACCATTGCCTGAAGGTACTAAAGCATCTCCCAGCTCCGCGCTGCACAAGCCCTCCGGCCAGAAGGTCGCCATCAAGAAAATCACTCCTTTCGACCACTCCATGTTCTGTCTGCGCACGCTCCGTGAGATGAAGCTGCTGCGGTACTTCAACCACGAGAACATCATCTCCATCCTCGACATCCAGAAGCCGAGGAATTACGAGACCTTCACCGAGGTCTACCTCATCCAGGTCTGTCGTGCACGAATTGACATGACTCGAGAGCGGAAGTTGACGGTCCCCACAGGAGCTCATGGAGACGGACATGCACCGTGTCATCAGGACCCAGGAACTTTCCGACGACCACTGCCAGTACTTTATCTACCAGACCCTGCGTGCCTTGAAGGCCATGCACTCGGCCAACGTCCTCCATCGCGATCTCAAGCCGTCCAACTTGCTCCTGAACGCAAACTGCGACCTGAAGGTCTGCGACTTCGGTCTCGCCCGCTCCGCTGCGTCGACCGAGGACAACTCCGGTTTCATGACGGAATATGTTGCGACTCGTTGGTACCGTGCTCCTGAGATTATGCTCACGTTCAAGGAGTACACCAAGGCGATCGATATTTGGAGTGTCGGCTGCATCTTGGCCGAGATGCTGAGCGGAAAGCCTCTGTTCCCGGGCAAGGACTACCACCACCAGCTCACCCTGATCCTCGACGTCCTGGGCACGCCCACGATGGAGGACTACTACGGCATCAAGTCGCGCCGTGCTCGTGAATACATCCGTTCCCTTCCCTTCAAGAAGAAGATCCCGTGGAAGGCCATGTTCCCCAAGAGCTCGGATCTGGCTCTGGATCTTCTTGAACGCCTGCTGGCCTTCAACCCCGTCAAGCGTATCACCGTCGAGGAGGCTCTGAAGCACCCGTACCTCGAGCCGTACCACGATCCTGATGATGAGCCCACGGCCGACCCGATTCCCGAGGAGTTCTTCGATTTCGACAAGAACAAGGACAATTTGACCAAGGAGCAGCTGAAGAGTAAGTCGCACTTATCTGTTCGCAGGTGCACGGATGCTAATCGTTTGATAGTGCTCATCTACCAGGAGATTATGCGGTAATTGATAGATGGCCGATGCCGAAACGATAGCGCTTTACGTACACGAGAACGTCTTTCAACGGGCTACCTGTGGCTGGTCATGTATGGGCGAACGGATTTGGGTGGCCTTCATGATTCTAGTTCAGAGGGCCTATTGTAGAGATGATGACAATGGGTTTCTTAACTCTTTACCTCTTCACTGCAGAAGACACAGATGAATGTTTTTCTGGTGATGGAGAGATTATTTTCAAGGTGCCTTGTAGGGTCTCGCATCATTGTCAGCGAGCGGTTGCAAAGCATTGCCTCAGAAGATAGGGATCTTCACATTGATTGTCAATGAAACTTGGATAAACTGCACCGGCTAGACGTGATTTTGATGTGTCGTTGGGAAGACGTGTTTGTCGTTATTTTGCTGGTATTAAAGGATTATTCGTATTGTACAAAGCCATGCTGTTGCTCGTGTTGGTGTTAACAGTCTACGAATATCTATCATACATTCGTCTAAAGCATAATGTCTGGTTTAAGGACCGTCATCTTCCTTTACCCAAACGCCATTTATATGCATTTCATCCAGAGCAAATCTTTATAGAGGAGAGTGCCAGCCGCCCAGAGACAAAGGAATTCGTCGCCGTACAGAATCAAGGATCGCACCTTCCGTCCTTCCAACCCGTGTACCAACGCTCCTCCCAGCGGTCGCAGTCGAACTTATCCTTGCCTAGCTTGTCGTTGACGGCGTTGTGGGCCTCGCACATCCAGCGGCCGAACTCGTCGCGCGAGCTCACGCGTGGGGCGTTGCGGTCCTCCTCCAGCCAGCGCTGGAAGTCCTCGGCGCAGGTCCAGCACGGGTACAGCTTGGCAAACGTGTACATGAAGCGGCGCGTGTCGGTCTGCAGCTGCGGCGAGGGCCGCGCCGGGTAGTTGCCCGTGATGGAGTGCAGCAGCGTCCAGGACGAGCGGCCCAGCTGCTCGACGTCTGGGGGGCAGTCGGGTGGCGGCTGTTGGTCGGCGCTTGCTGCGGCGAGGGCGGCGGCGGCGGCGGCGGTGGAGTTGGAAGCGCTGGGGCTATTCTTGGTCTTTTCTTTGGCCATGGCAAACCACGAAGAGACGGACGTGCAGGATCGGCAACTGTGAAGGTGGACATATGTGGTCAGCGATTTGCGCGCGCGCGGCCGCCTTCCCGGTGGTTGCTCTGTTCACTCACGGCTTCCCGTCCGGACCGAGCACTACGCCTTTCGGCAGCTTCTTGGGCGCGTCCGCGCCTGCGGCGTGGGCCTGGGTGTCATCGCCGCTGTGGTTGGAGGCCCGGGAAAGGGACGATGGGTCGAGCGGTTGCGCCGGCATGCCTGTTCTGGACTCTACGACACACAGGAATTGGGAGAGGATGGGGACCTCGAGAGAGGTCACAGGCATGGCAAGAAAAGAAGGGAAAAGAAGAATATTTGTAAGAAAGTCGCCCGATTTGATCAAAGAGAGCAGGCACCCGGTTGTCCGTGCTTCCCGGGCAGTCGTCGTCCTCTCTGCGCGTGGACGGACCGGGGTTGCCCTTGCGGACTGACGCCCGCTGCCGGGTGCTGCCGAGCAAGATCAGAGCTGAGAAAGCAGTGAGCGCAGCTTGGCGCTGGGTGTTGGCGGGTTTTATCTCCCACGACACATGGTCGCGCGGGGTCGCTCTTTTTCTTCGTTGCTCAAGGCTGGACGGGGAGTTATGCCTCCGTCCCTCTTTTGCGTCCTTTCACCATGAGCGTTTCTTCGAGTGCTACCGCCGCCGCCGCCGCCTTCAATGCCGCTGCCCCGTCCGACCGCAAGGTTCCCGTCGTGCTCCTCAAGACCAAGTCCACGCCGACGGATGGCTACGAAGAGTTCTTCGCCGCCGCGGGCGACGGCCGCTACGACCCGGTCTTCGTCCCCGTCCTCGAGCATCGCTTCCGGCCCGACGCGCTGAAGCAATTGCGCGCTGACATTGCGCACGGCGGTTTCACGGGCGCGCAGCACGCCAAGTACGGCGCCATCATCTTCACGTCGCAGCGTGCCGTCGAGGCCTTCACGCAGGTGGTGCAGGACCTGCGGCGCGAGGGCGCCCAGCAGCACGACATGGACGCCCTGCTGCCCGCCTCGCTGCCGCTCTACGTTGTCGGCCCCGCGACGGCGAGGGGCCTGCGCGCGCTGGGCCTGCAGTGCCCCGTCCTCGGCGAGGAGAGCGGCAACGGCGAGGTGCTGGCAAAGATCATACTGGACGACTACAACAGGCGGGTGCCACCACCACCAGCGCTCGGCGGCGCTGGCGGGAAGAGGAAGGCGGGCCTGCTCGAAAAGCTGCCGATTCTGTTCCTCGTCGGCGAGCAGCGCCGCGACATCATCCCCAAGACGCTGCAGGCGCCGGACCTGCCGGCCGAGCGCTACACGGCCGTCGACGAGGTCGTCGTCTACGAGACTGCCGAGATGCAGTCGTTCCGCCAGGACTTCGCGGCTGTCGTCGCGGGGAACCGGCAGGCGGGCGCGGAGCAGCAGTGGATCGTCGTCTTCTCGCCCACGGGCGGCAAGGCGATGTTGGAGACGCTGGGGAAGGGGGAGGGCAGCGCGAAGACGCCGCTGGAGGACGGTGGGCTTAGGACATGCATCGCGACCATTGGACCGACGACGAGAGATTATCTCGTGAAGTGCGGGTACGAGCCGGATGTGTGCGCAAAGAAGCCGAGCCCCGAGGGCGTGGGGAACGGCATCGAGGACTTCATGCATGGGTTTGCTGCCAATTGAACGGCAGAAGACGAGCAGGCCGCCAGGAACAGGCCGCCAGGAACAGGCCGCCAGGGACAGGCATCCGGGAACATTTGCATCATTTCCGCAAGTATATGATACCTATTGACGGTCGCGTGGACCGAAAAAGAGAAGATTTTCATAGACAAACTAGGATAGGTTACGCAAATTACGCGATTACGGCCTTTTGCACATCTCCAACCATGGTGGTGTCCAGGTTTGTTGAGGGTGATGGTAGCAGAGCGGGGTTTGGACGGGCCAGCCACTTCGCTCGATTCCAGCCATCCTTGAGCTGGGCATCTAGACTTTGCATGGGAACTCACGTGTACGATGCATTCGACATGGCTAGAGGCTGGCTGGAACCAGCAGGCGCCCGAGACGCGGGAAGACGCGTTGCGATTGGATGACGTCAGTGACGCGCTGAGCTAAAACGGCGCGTCACGGTACAGCTCCTCTTTAGCACCTCCAACCGCCTGCGCTCTGCCAACCTTCGTCTACGTCCTTCACAGCTGCGTCAATCGCATTGTCTCATCGCAGTGCAGCTTCGGGAGGCTTCAGTTCATCGTCCCCAAGCAATTGAGCCGAGCATCGACCTCAGTACACTTCGAATCTCTATCAACATGGTTTCCTCCACCAGGCAGTCTGCTCGTCTCGCCGAAAAGGGCGACAACGAGCCCACGGTCGAGCAGGAGCAGGCTTCGCCCAAGGGTACCAAGCGCAAGGCTGACCCGGCTACACCCTCCAAGGGCCGTGGTGCAAAGAAAGCCGAGTCCGAGAAGAAGCAAAAGACCTTGGAAGAGACGGTTGGAGATGCTGGTGCTCCTAACGATGTCGATATGATCGAGGCTGCCAAGGCAGTCGAAGGCACTGAGAAGAAGGCCGAGAATAAGGGTGAGGAGACAGACCAGAACGGCAAACGGGCCTCGGATGAGAATGAAGCTGCCAAGCCGGAGGGTGAGGCGCTAACCTCCACGGAAACGGGCAAGTACCCATCAAGTATCAGTGAATCAATCCCGGCTGACGGCCGACTGCAGGCGGTGCTGTCAAGGAAGATTCAGAGCGCGAGCAAAAGGTCCCCACCAGCATTGTTGAAAAGGGCGTCATTTACTTCTTCACCCGTAAACGTGTGGGAATCGAAGACGCTGAAGGCCCGGAGGATTTGCAGCGGACATACTTTGTCCTTCGGCCGATTCCCAAGGGCGCCAAGCTCGAAGCTGCACCGATGGAGGACAGTGAGAACAACAGGCTGTTCGCGCTTCCGAAGAAGGTATTTCCGAAGAGCCACAGCGATAGATTCATGGCATTTGCCGAGAAGGGCAAGACTACCATCAAAGATATCAAGGAGACTTTCTTCGCGGGAGCCACGCACGAGACAAAGACTCAAGGTACTCGCGAAGTCCCTCCAACCACTCCGATTGGCGAGGGTGTCTACGCAATCACGGACACCGGAAAGAGCTCCCACCTCGCCTACATGCTCACGATCCCAACCGAGATTGGTGAAGTCCAGAAGGAGATGGGACTCCGTAACCAGGGCAGCTTCGTCATGAGTGTCAAGAACCCGGAGAGAAAGGGTCCTGCCAGCGCGCAGCTCCCGCAAGGCCCTGGTTTCCCGAAGGAGTAGGTGTCATTTCTCTCGAGCTGGATGCGGCCAAACTGACGGGTTCTGTAGGATTATTGAGGAGTTCCGTGGCCTTGCTTGGGTGTCGGTGAAGCCTCAATACCTGAGTTATGACAACGTTCAGATCCTGCTCATCGGAGAGGGTACGGATGACAGTCTTGGACACGCGGTTGATGCCAAGTCCAAGGACCAGCGGGAGGGCAAAGAAGAGCCACAGGAGGAGCTGGAGAAGCTGGAGCATGAGGATGAGCTGCGGGTCGAGCATCTCCACGGCAACGACACGGTCTTCGATGACTTGAAGCTCAGCAAGAACGAGTATCCTCAGGTTCCCACCACTTGGTAAACGACCAAGCCCTTTTCCCGCTCTGCCATGTGCGTGGAGTTGGGCTAGCACCCTATGAATAATGGTCCGTGGGAGCTGGTTACCGAGACTCGATTGCTTGAATCGGCGTTTAACGGGAGGATCAAAAAAAAAAAGAAAAGGCTCACCTCATCTGACCTGAGGTCCCGCAAGCATCTTATAGCCATGTGGGTACATGAAGTCGAAGTTTCGAATTCTCGAGGTAAATAAAAAGATAGCAGTCCTATCTCACTCGACAGAGAATAAAACAGAAGTCACGTTATGCGATGCTCTGTGCGTGAGTTTTTACTTTACGAGGAAAGTGGAGAACTGGAGAACCCGCATCTTGCATGTGACTTTGGTTTCCTGATTCGGCAATGCGACTCGCACTCGTTGCGTACGCGTAAAGTGATGAGTTGCATGGCATGCGAGAGACGATGGACAGATCGAATGATGGCTGGAATCAGCGCATGTGAACAGGCGTTTTCTGTTGCACCGTTCGCAAAGTCACAGGAGGGTACGAATACGGGCAAGTGTCAGCTGGAGTCAGGTTGGACTCCTGACTGAGGTCGGGGTTTTCTGCGAAGGACGCTCTTCACATGGAGACTAAATACCAATGGAGATCCCAAGGCGGAATCCCTGAACCACCGTTGGCTGAAGATCGGGAAGCTAAGAGCCAATCGGATAGGATGGCGGTGTCTGTTTCGAAAAATAAAACAGGGATGACGTGGCAGGGGAGTCACGGTCGCAAGCCTGAGCAGTCAGTTGCCATCGAGACAGAGACAGTCGCAAGCCGTGAGACATCAGACATCTTTGGCGGTCTAGAGCTCGACGATTGTGGCTGGGTTCCGGTACCGACGTCAGGGAGATCGACATCGGGAATCCCGGTCAACCTACGCTTTTTAGGTTGGCACGCCGACCCTTCGCGGAGGGGGGTTCCTCTTTAATCGGCGACATGTTTCCTTTCTTGTCCTGCTCAACCACAGCAACCGCCGGCTTACGCAACCCCATCCGCAACTTGGTTTGTTTCTCTACGAGCTACTGGCCTCAGGCGACGCGCCCGCTACTCAGCACTAAATAAGCGGATCCCCTCGTATCCCGCGCACGTGTTGGCTATATATATCTTTTGCCCGCGTAAGCCCGGGCGCGCACGCATCGCTCCATCATGTTCAAACCAAAGACGAAGTCGGAGTGGGCCTTTCTGGGCACCACGGCGGCTCAAGCGGGCGTGAACACCGCAATCCAACTGTCAGTCCGGGAGCCCCGTCGTTGAGTCCTCTTCTCACCCCTCTGCAGCTATGTCCTGGACCGTTATCTGCGCTGGGTGAACCCGAACGTCTATCAGGTCGCGCGATCATACACCATTCCCGTCACCTTTGCCATCTTCGTCTTCGGCGTCGTCTACCAGTTCGTGCTGGCCTGGGACTCGCTCCGCAGCAAGAACAACATCCAGCTATTTGCCCAGGCCATCTGCAATGTCTGCCTCTTCATATCAGCCGTCCTGCAGTACGAGCAGGTGCAAGACGTTGTGCGTGGACTGCCGCCGAACCACGATGCGCAGGACAAGCCGCTGGTCAAGCTGGACGTCAACATATGGGCCCAGATCCACCCCGCCTTGATCGCCTCCATCGCCGTCTTTGCCGCCTGCAGCGTGGCCATGTGCGGCCTAGCCTACAAGCTCCACAAGCAGTTTGCCTGGGCCTTGTACAAGGACATCAATGCCGACACAAGTCTGAGAACTCGTTATTTGATCTATCAGGTATTCTTGGTCTTCATGAAACTGGCCTTTTACTTCCTCGTTTCTTTCGTCATCCTCTACGGCTTCGTAAACGTACACTACGAACAACCCGAGTTCGCCCTCACCATGGCCATCATCCCGGTGGCCATGCTGCAGATCCTCCTCTCAGCATTTTCTGCAAGGCACGAGAACAGGTTCTTCATGCTGATCTCCATTGTAAGTTTGGAAAGTTTACGGACCCGGCAGGTCAAACTGACACGCATGCAAGTTGATATACGCCGGCGGCGTCGCCTACCTTGTCAGCAGGATCGTCCTCCTCGTCGGCAACGGCCCGCGTTCAAAGACAATCATGAAGGACGAAATGATGTTCTTCGCCCTCGTGTCGCTGATCCTCATCTCCTCGACCCTCGTCGCGTCCATCCTGTGCATGATCAACTTTGGTCACGGGCTGAGGCCGCACCTGCTCGGCGTGACGGCCAAGAAGGCACCGCAGGACCCGGAAGATGCTTATCGATTCGAAAGGCTGTCTCACACCGCTCCTCCCCCCGAGTTCCTCACGCCTCGCCGCTTCGCCTTGGATTGAACCGTCGACAAGAAAACCAACAAACGCAAAATATCTCGGCATCTTAAAATGACCTAAGCCTTACTCTTCCCCCTTCATTCCTCCTTCTTTCCCTTCCTCAAATGCGGCGGCCTCTCCTCATCCCCGGGCTCCAGGCACCGCTCCAGCGGGACGTCCCGCCCGTCGACGCCGCGGTACCCGGCCTGATTCGCGCCATCTCCTCGGCGCCGTACGCCCCCGTCGCGCGGAACGCGGCGACGTGCTCGGCGATCTGCGCGGGCGACAGCGGCCGGTGGTCGAGCACGGAGCCATCACCCGCGTAGCTGCGCAGAACCCCGTCGCCGCCCAGGTGCAGGCAGCCCGCCCCGGTCGGGTCTTGTTTGAGCGCGCGGCCGGGCGAAGGGAGACGGACGCAGGAGGGGGAAGGTTGGTGGTCGTGGTGGTTGGAAGTGGTAGTGGTGGGGGCGGAAGACTGGCCCGGGGAGGGAGGGAGGGTTGCTGTCAGTTTTTTTGGACGAGGATCGGACGTGGTGGTGGGCTGCGTACTTGCTCGGACATGGCGGTTGGCACTGCTTCTGTGGTGGCTTCTCTTGCCTGTTGTCTTCTCGGAGCTTGGGAGGGGTCTTTCGCACGGTCTTTATGAGAGGACGAGTGGGCCGCTGCTGACCTTGGAGATCGTCGAAGGATTCGCCTGACATTCCATCAGGCAGCAGCCGCAGCCTCGTCGATGTGGATGCAAAGCATTTCGATGCTTATTGGCAGCTGCAGTGGGTGGCAACGATTCAGCCTTGCCCGAATTTTCCATCAAACACCTGGGAAGTCATCCAATGTCCGAATGGAGTTGTACGATTTTAAACTTTGAGTTCACGTTGGAATTCTGCTTTAGCTGTTCACATAAGAAGAACAGGAGAGCTCGAATCTCCTACCATTTTGATGATCATTGGCCGACCCAGCACGAGTGCAGCCAGTATTGCTACCCCTAAAAACGGCGTTGTTAGAATAGCTCGATTCTTAGTACATTTGGTGAATGATATTGTCATCATGAAGAGCGTCCACTGCCGTAAACATGTTGCCACACATCGCGCTGATTATATCCTCCTACACTGGGGCGGGTAGCAGTCTTTTTTGAGATCTTGTTCAGGTCGTGGATTTGACCACGAACCTTGGCTTCTTCATCCACGCTCCGTCTTAGTGCAGACCTGAGCTGCATTGTGGGGAAATATTTTGATGTCTGCGGGACTGGGTTCACTTTATTCATTGATTATCATCGTATACCAGAACCTACCGCTATTGAGTATTCTGAACTAAGATATAAAGCCGAACATCAAGTATTCATGATCTTGTCGAAGTGAAAGCCCGTTGTGGTGTTCCTTTTTCATTCTTCCAAGAAAAAAGTAAGCACAGAAAAAGGTTTCGAAATACTAACAAAAATCTCCAACGTAGCTGCGTAGTGCACAGCCATTTGGCCAGTATATTATACCAGTGTTGACAAATGGGATTGATTGAGCGACATCAGCAAAATCCCTTTTCTGCTTGCAGTGGCTAGCCAAGCTACCAGTGCAGAACATATAAAATCGCAACTCGAATGACCTTCAGCAGTTCCAGCAACTCCAGAAGCTCCAATACCACCAGCCATCAGTACTGCGTGTACGTTTGGTAATGTTCGGCCGTTTATTCTTCGATGAGTAAAAGCACGAAGTGTAAGAGTCCAAAGACATAAATAATCGAGAAAACTAATGCACATATATCTCTACGTACGCCGGCATAGATTGTTCATAAAACAGGTAGATTATGACGTGCTATTGAGTAGCGCCAATATTTGTTATAAAGCAAGAGTACCACCGAATAAGAAACTCCTTGACTAGAAAAGGAACACCGATAAATGCATTTGCTACCGGAGACACAAGCGGCGCTAATAGTACCAATGCCAGAGGTTCTAGAGGTACTGGATTGAACCCGAGCTGCTGATGGTGCCGAAGTTGCTGATAAAGTCCACCGCCTGTATTTCACGAGGCGAAGTCCGGTTGAGCATATTTGTCTGGTAGCTACATAGAGTTAGCACCACAGATAGTGCTTGTTATAAGTCTGCAATTATTTCATCATTCCCTTAACGAGGATCGCTGCTCGGCCCTTGTTGTAGCTCTTCCAGAAGCCTCCAGGATGCTGCTTGTCATGCAGCATCTCGAAGATATCATTATCGGTAGCTTATAAATACAAGAGCGATTCCGTCCATCCTCCAGATCCACATGGTGACTCATCCCGTTCCTCCAGGGGAGGGAAAGGTCCCTGGCGCTTCTGAATTTTCATATCATACATCCATGACTTTCGAAGGGTTCCTCACGCACGAGAACCCTGTTTCCTTTATCACTGAATCTGAGAGCCTTAACCCTGATGGCTGCAGTCTTATCTTTTGTGTTTTCTCTATGAACGTCTGTGTTGTCAAGCAGAATTTACTGCCAGCTGCTGAATTTAGCATTCAGCAACTTACCGGTCTAGCGCCCGGGGATTCTGCCAATGAATTCTGTGCAATGCCATCCACCCACCGCTACACTAAGAAGACATGAACTTAGGTAAATCCGTCATGGAAGAGGGCAATCTTAGACCTCCGGTGTCACGGTCCTTCCAGATCGATCTGGAAGGAACCCTGACAAGGTAGATGGTAGTCGGATCGACCCAGTCGATGCGACGACATCATGATCAATGACACTGATTTACCACTACCACCCCCGTACCGTGTCATCCGGCCTACCATAGACGGTGTATTAAATAGTCACGCCAGAATTGATCCCTGGTTAAGTTTATTTCAGTACTTCTCTACCCTTAAAGAGGCCGATATTAGCTGCCTCGAGCGCGCAATCCCATGGCTCGAACACGGGAAGCCGTTATCCTTTGCTTTCTTAATTTCAAAAACGTCATGTATGAGCAAGCTGAGCCTACAGACAAACGAATCAAGTCAAGAAAACTTCAAGTAAGGGATGACTAGAAGTCTGATGGATCATTCCAATGTGCCGATGATTTGCACAGTCCCCCCCCC